>CM045553.1:26161595-26498138 GCA_024721245.1 Mitragyna speciosa | reverse complement strand
TACTATGATAGTTATTTGATATATCTTAAGTGTGATAAGTGTGAATGCAAGGTGGCAGTCCCTGATGAATGTCTGGAGTGATACTAAAAAAATTGGCACTGAGGATCTCTACTGGAATTGGTGTTTTGAATGGTATCATTTGTGTGATTTTTTTTTATTTTGATTTTTTTGGTGATACGGGTATAATTTGTTGAGTGATTTGTTTTTTGTTTTCTTTTGTTTTTCTGATGATTTTGACAAGATGAGAGGATGGAAAAGGTTTCCCTTACGTTTTGCTAATTTTGGGTGTTGGAATGAGGGCAGGGAAGGGACGGTTCGAGGAGTGCATCGGTGATTTGTTTGGGTTAATGAGGTTTTAAGGTTAGAGGAAGAAGTGACCCCCTGACCTTCCTCTGCAATTACGAAAAAAAAGGGGTTAAAAGAGGGGCTAGTTAAGTATAAAAGAAAATCACACCTATAACTGTGTATTGCAAAAAATTTAGAAGTATATTGTCACACCGTGTACTCCAGGACATAATACTGCCATGACTAGGTTAAGTTAAGTCACAAGGCTCAAATGGTCAAAAAATCTAATAAAAACATACCAATTAATACATTTAAAGATTATATTAATCCCAAATATTACCAGTCTCAAATCATAACCTTTAACTTTTAAATACCAACCTAGTTTCAAACATTTTGGGATTTCAAAACATATCCTAACTTAACACATCGTAGCTTAAACAAAATAAAACTTTACTACTACTATTACCCTTACTTCACATCTTTAAGGCAAATGGCTCCAAGAGCTATTCTAATCCTCCTCTAAACCTCATCTTTCACTGCGTATAAAAACAAAAGGTGAGTGAAAATTCACCCAATAAGTAGCACATGTATCACTTTATTAGCTTGAGCATGTTACCTATAAACACAGATATACTTCAAATAATTATCTTTTAATTTATAATTCATATAAATGCATGTGGTCAATCAAAAAATTTCAAATTTCAAATCATATATTATAGACACATATGAAAGAACTCAAGAAATAAAGCATAATTGACTTTGAATATGCAGTTGCTAACTATACTTGGTTAACACGGTTCAAAACTAATTTCTACCCGGTTGGTTCAGTTCACTACAATATGCTAACTATTCCCGATTAGCGCGGTCAAAGATCATATCACCTCCATCAAATTTAAGGAACTAGGCTCGTCAAATGTAACCTTAAACAAGAGCTCAATCAAACAATTCATTCACACATTCATATTTGATCATATTTACATATCCATGTCAAATCATTAACATCTCCATACTCATGCCAATTCATCATATATAAAATAATATCGAAAACATAATCTTTATCAAATGCATTTTCATAAATTATAAAGGATATATGTACCACTTACCTTGGTTCAAACTATCTCAATTAATTAAAGAAGAGACAAACACTTTCTTTGCCTAAAATAACCAATTAAACACCTCATTAAACACTAATACTATCAAAATATTATAATTGAAACTTAACTCTAAGCTTAGAATACAAAACCAAACTAAAAGAAGTGTGAAGAGTACTTTCTGTGCCTAGCTGCGACCCCAGCTGTGGCTCGGGACAGAGAGTGAGTCTTTGGGCTGCGAACAGCCGCGGTGCCAGCAGCGGCACGGATAGTACCCCAACTTGCACCAGAAAACTGAGACTCACGAGCCTGCAACACATTTCTCAATATTTAACAGCCCAAACTTCATCAAACACAAATCAAACACTTAATCAAACTCAAGCATAGCAAAATAAGTTGAAAACCACAATTATACTTAAACACACCTCATAGATCATCATCCAATCCTTTAACCCCTCACTAACCATTACTCAACATTCATCAAAGAAAACCTATAATCAAACTGCAAGCATAAACACTACCATTAACATATGGTCATAAATCATAGAAATTAAGAATTGACATTTCACTCGTTTATTTTATCAAACACCTTGTGGACACCCAACTCAAACTCAAAACACTTTGTCAAAGTAGTTTAGAAAATCATCATTTATTTCCAAACAAGCATCATTAGATAAAACCCAACCGCTAAACATCAATCACCTATGAATTCTCATATAAATTAGAAAACCCATAACTATTCCAAACATAAACTTCATACAACCATAACCTATACACAATATGGCCTTAATAAATCTTAAACCCACTAAATCATCTAACTTTTATTCTTAATGACATCTTAACTAAGAAAACCCACATGTATTAAGAGATCCACAACCATTCTCAAGCATAATATCCACATACAAACATAGCCCATAGTCACAATGGTATAATCAACTCCAAATCTTCTCTAATCATGCACTAATTACTCTTAGTTACTAACATAAAGAAAACTCATTGTTTAATTTAAGCATAATCACCATCAATGGTGTAAAACAAAACTATTAAAGCAAAACTCATCTCATCCCATCACTAATCACATACTCATTGCTCATACTCGCTATCATAAATAAAACCCATAAATATTAGAATGAAATCTTCAAGAAATTACCTTGAATGCTAGAAAGTTGGTTGATCTTCAAGTTTCCCCTTCTTCTAAAGAGAGAGAGAGAGACAGTGTGTGTGTGTGAGAGAGAGAGAGAGAGAGAGAGAGAGAGAGAGAGAGAGAGAGAGAAGAAGATGGAAGAAAGAGAGGAAAAACCGTGAGGGAGAAAGTAAAAAAGGGAGGAAGGAAATTGAGATGAAAAGAGAGAAAGAACTACTTTTACATCTTCCACCCAAGCATGCCAATTTACCAATATGCCCCCAAGGTCTTGGGTATCACATATATCCTAGCACATCAGTAGGAGTCTCACCTGCTCGGCAATTAAGAAAAAGAATTGGGTTAAAGAGATGGGGTCTTACTGTCTCACTCCAATTGTGTGAGACAAATACACTGTAATATGAATTTGATGATATATGAAAAAAAAAAGTTACAGGAAGCATTTGAGGTGGTTGTTAAGTGGTTATTGCTTTAAGGGATTTTAGGATGGCACCACACAAATATAGCAAATTTGGCTAATTTGAGTTACTTGGTAATTTTGCGGCGGTATAGAACCATCAGGGCGGGTTTGGCTGTTGCAAGGCCATATGAAAAGGCAATGACACTTGGTGCGTGCTTTTCTTTGAGTGTTTTGTTTTGAGCGGCTAATAGGGAAGAGAATGAGGATATATATATATATATATATATATATATATATATATATATAACTAGGTATTTTAGGAATATGAGTGGTGGATTTTGCTGATGTCATATTTTTGGATGTGCTTTGTTATGAAAATTTAAAATAGAGAGTGTAAGTGTAATTATCAATTATCAAAACTTAAAGAAAGTTAACTGTAATTATCAAATACCATAGAGGAAGTATGTAAAATTATCCTTTTAAATGACTGAATGCGGTATAAGTCGTTTCTTTCTCACATCATTTTCTTTAAGCAAAAAGCTTATATGGTTACTTCAACTTTTTTCATAGTCCACTTGTACCTACTAAATTACTTTTAATTTTAAATTGATCACTAAATTATTTTTTATTCCATTAGATTTTAGAGTTAAATGAAACAGAAAAATGAGCATTGAAGTACAACATGCGATAATGATCAAATCTTTATCATAGATTTGGAAGATCAATTACCAGTGCATTTTTATAATGCAAATTTGTGTAGTCACCTCATTTTTGTGTAAATTAAATATCAAAACCATATTCTATAGAAAAACAGAATCTGGTGGCAAATTTTAAAGGCCAAGGCCCCCGGTGGTAGTGGCAAGCGTCAGCACAGCTGGCATGCCACCCGTCTTAACAGAATGAAAATTTGATGCAGGTGAAAATTTGAAATTATTCAAGGAATTTCGTGCAAATTTGGCATTCGATTCATTTAATTTGAAATTAACATAATGACCATACGTATATTATATCATTCTTAATAGTACAATGATCAATTTAAAATAAAAATAGTATAGTAATTATAAGTGGATTTTGAAAATAGTTTAGTAGTCAATTAAAAACCAAAAATAATTTGGTGCTATAGTTGCACTATAAAAATTATTTTGTGGCCATATAGTTTTTTTTTTCTCTCTTTTTCTTAAACTAAATTCTGTATCATATATACTATCTCCTTATTGCTTGTCACTAGTCCTTTCAGTCCCTCGAACAAGAAGATCTCTTTATCCTCACGTTTGGTACGCGGGAATGGGGTGGAATGAAAAGACCTTTTCAACTTGTCTATTCCATTCTCATGTTTGGTATGGACATTTTAAGTTGGAAAGGCCTTTCCCATTTGGAATGCCATTTCACCTTTTTTTTTGGAATCCCATTCTTCAACAAAATCTAGAGAAAGGTCTTTCCAACTTCATCTTGGAAAGGCCTTAAAAATAGGAGTCAATTTTATCCCCCATACATTTTTTTTCTGCTAATTTTTTTACCTAGGATACATTCACTAATTTTTATTTTTAAAATCTAGAAAAATATCAAGTTTTTAATAACTTCAATTAATAATTTTTCATAATTTTTCAATCACGATTAGTTTAATATATGCTGAGAATTTTTTTCTTTTTGCTATAAAAATGTTTAAAATTACTATTTTTAAATTTTATGTAAATGTGTAAAAACTAAACTTTTTATTAATTAAATTAAATTGTGAATGTAGTTTCATTATTAATTTTTTCACATTTTTAATTATAATGCTAATAATTATAAAAATTTTAAATTAATTAAAGAGTATAATTGATTTAATTTTAGCAAGAATATTAAGAATTTTAAAATTAAAAATATTAAAGTCTTTTGTAGGCATAGAATTACAAACAAAATAAAAATATGATATATTCTAGTGCAATGCAAAAAATTAAGGGCAATTACATTAAATTAATATATATTTTTATTCCATTCTGACATATAAATATGATTATATCAAACGTTGGAAGAGGAATGGGTATTCCATTTTGACTTGGGTTACCAAACAATGGACTGAAAAAATTTTTTCCAGTCCATTCTGGGAGAAAAAGCATTCTGGGTGGAAGGCCTTTCCATTTTAGACCATTTCAATGATATCATTATATGGATTGGATCATAATCTATTGGGATTCAGACGTAAAGTTTAAGTACAATAATTTAAAAGATCAAGGATCTAATAATTCAATGAGAATGAGAACAACATAAAATATGAATGATACCCAAGATTTAATGCAGTTCGACTTAATTACCAAGTCTACATTTACTAATAAAATCACTTTTTAATATGAGGAAAAAAAATGAATACAAGAATACAACTTGTATAGCAAGTCCAGCCTCTTGTATTTCTTCTTTTGCTAATAAGAACTCTCTCAACCTTTTTCTCTTGTGTATCTCTTGTAGAATACCAACTCGCTTATTTATACAATGCATCACTTGGCCAATACTAGGACTGTCAATGGGGTCGGGTTAGCCCGAACTTGGTCCGTTTGGCCCGCAAAAAAGCCCATGAACCTAACTTTTTATCGAGCCAGTCTGAGCTTGCGCCTAAATATTAGGCTCGAAATATTTTTGAGCCGAGCTCGGGCCTCAATAGGCTTAGCCCGTATAAAGCTCGCTTCATAAAACATATATATATATATATATATATATATATATATATATAAAGCCTAACCCAAATATAAAATCGCCCACACGCACACACACACACACACACATATATATATAAAATTATGTATAATATACTAACTAATGATATCATTACATCTTAGTATGTATAATATAAAAAAAATCTTAGTATGTAATTTGTACGTAAAACATAAAGCTATTTCATTGCCTTTTGAACAAAAAGTTGTATAATATAAATAATAACATGATTATTGACTCTAACTAAAGAATAGTGCAAGATTTTCTTGTCAAGTTATTACTCAACGTGGACATGGAGATTAACTTTTCTCTTAATGATGAATGTAGATTTTACATCTTGCAATGGATTTGTACAACATGTGAAATCACTTGTACTAAGCTTACTTATAGTACTTAAAGTATACCTTATTGTCGCGTCCTAAAAATCGTAAATAAAAGGAACTAGTGGGGTCGAGACTGTCACGTCCCAAAAAGATGGTCTGGTCCCAGACTCTTTTTGAAAGAAAGTTTTTTGGAAAAAACTGTGCGTGTAAGAAAATTCTGTTTTTCTCTCTTCTCTTTTCTAGCCCTTCTTCCTTTGTCTCTATTTCTCTCTCTTTCGCACTCTTCTTCTCAAACCCAGAAATGTTAGAATTGATTCCCTATGTGAGGATGTGGTGACTATGGGCTAGGTGACGAAGGGTTATTGGCTGGGATTTGAATTGGTGATGGTATGGGTTTGGTGCTGGTGTCTCGGCGAAGTGGGTGGCGGCGGCAATTGGGGATGGCTTTTTCTGCAGGTCTTTTTTTTTTTTTTTTTTTTTGCTTGTTTTTCTTGCAAGTTGTAGTAATTGTGGTGAAATGAGATGGGTCATGGGCATAGTTGAGGAATTGGTGGGAGCTGGAGGATGCCTGTGGATGAGGACCAGTGGCGTGGTGGTCATTTGGTGGTGGTGATTAATTGTGAATCTGCGAACTGTGCGGCTGATTAATTGTGTGCGTGAGTGATTATGTATTGTCTGTGATGTTTTTGTGGCTATGTTGGTGATGCTCTATTGCAGAATTGGTTTTGTTGCTGGGTTGGTTGGTTTGATTGTGATGTGGCGGTTGAAGTGGAGCCTTAGTGGCTGATTGGGGATTTGCGGTGGCAGGGGAGGCTTGCTGGTGGTAACATTCGTGTTGATGGAGGCAATCAATGGTAGTGTTGGTTCCGGGTTACTGTGGGGAATTGAACTGTGTAGTGGGGATGGTGTGGCAATGATTTGAAACGGTGGTTCCTGGTTGATTTTGGGGTTTATGGTTGTTTGAAAATGGAAAGAAATGGTGGTTGTAGTTGTTGGCGATGGGGTTGTGTTGGGATTGAGGTCTCGGTCATGGGGATGAGATGGTGATGAAGTGGCTGCTTATGATGGATGTATAGCAGTTTTGGTTTTTATCGGTGAAAGTGGTGGTTACTGGGGGTTTGGGATGAAGGTTGCTGGTGGTAGGACGGTGGTGAGGTGGTGGCCTGATGTGGGTAGAGAAGGAGAGGGAGTAGGCAATGGAAGAAAGGTTAAACGGTGAGATAAGAGAGATAAGGAAGAACATTCTTTAATCCAGAAAACAAAAACAGAACACAAAAAATCAAAACAAAAGAAAAAGAAAGAACAAAAATCGACCAAATGATCACATATAATAATCAGATTCACATAGTGAAAAGGAAGAGAATGAATAAGAGTAAAAGAATAAAATAAAATAGATGCATAAGATTTTACCTTTTGAAGCCTGCAAAAGATGAACAGTAATTGATCTTGGAAGAAAAACGATGAACAGTAACCCAATGGATGTGGCGGCTGAGTGTGTGTATTTTTGGTGTGTGAATATGTGTGTTTTGATCTAAAAATGAAGGAACATGTATGTGTTTTTAGGGTTTGCTTTTTTTTTTTTGTTTTAAGGGGGTATTTATAGGGTTAGTTGTCTTGGTCACCAAGAATACTTCAAAATAACAAAAACGCCACAGGTAATAAAAATTTTAATTTTATTTTAAAAAAATATTTTTAACCCCAAAAAATTAAAAATTAATATAAAGAAATGACAGAAATCTCTACAATTTTTAAAAAATTCAAAGTAGATTTCAAAAATAAAAGTTAGCGCTTAAAGCTGATAAAAAAAGCGCTCGGGGTGTGAAATGACGATTTTGCCCCTGGACAACGAAAATACACAAAAAATGGCCATTTGCCTCAAAAAATACCAAAATTTAAAAATAAGCTTAAAACCCTAAAAAATGCATTTATGACTCAACAATTGACAAAAAATGAATTTAAACTGTAAAATGACGATTTTGCCCTTGGACAATGAAAATTCAGAGAAAAATAGCTATTGATCTCGAAAAATTACCAAAAATTAAAAATAAGCTTAAAACCCTAGGAAATGCATTTATGACTCAAAATTGGTGAAAAATGAATTTAAACTGTAAAATGACAATTTTGCCCCTGGACAATGAAAATTCACAGAAAAATAGCTATTCTCTCAAAAAATTACCAAAAATTAAAAATAAGCTTAAAACCTTAGGAAATACATTTATGACTCAAAATTGGCGAAAAATGTATTTAAACTGTAAAATAACGATTTTGCCCTTGAATGCAGTATTTGCAAAAGAAATAGCAATCGTCTCTGAAAAATTAAGAAAATTTAGAAACATGCTTAAAGAATTAGAAAAATAACTTTGTAACCTAAAATGAGCTAAAATGGTGTTCGTGAGGCGAAATTACCATTTTGCCCTTGTGCTGTTAAAAATATAAAAAGAAAGCTAATTAAATTCGAAAAAATTATAAAAAATTAACAAATTCGTTTGAAAGTAAAAAAATATGAACTTAAAACCCCCAAAGCTAATGGAAAAAATATTTACAGAAAAAAATTACTATTTTACCCCCGAGATTATTGAAAAATTAAAATCTGGCCCAAAAAATGTAAACATGCCCCCCAATGTTTGAAAATAAATGGTGTGTCAAAATTTGGTGTCTACACTTATCATTTCTGTGAGGTTGTTAAATTGTAGGAATATCTCAATAGGTTTAGGCTCGTGAACTTAAGTTCACAACTCGAATATTTTGTAAGCCGAGCCTGAGCTTCAAATTTACAAACCCAAAGATCATAGTCCGAAGTTCATAACCCGATTAATAAAGTGAGTTGAGCCTGAGCTTGAGGTTGTTAAAACCCGACTCATAAAATCCGATTGACAGGCCTAGCCAATACACAAGTCAAGAAAACAACTTGTGTTAAACACTATACCCTACAATTAGGAAATAACTTGGCAACAAATACAAGCAATTAGAATAAATAAAAAACTACTTGTTTTCCACACAAAAAAGGAACTCATCTAAAAGAAAAACTAAATTTAGGAGTCAAATTTTAATTTTTTTTCTTTTTTGGATGTTGGTGGAAACCCTATGTCTGCCTACAAGTGTGCATTTCAAGTAAAAGTCTTAGGCAGGAAGTTCGTCTTAGAAATCTCACATATTCATCTAGAACTGAGATTCATTGAGGACTTCCCATTTAACAGCTTCCTTGTCTATGTTAGGAAATTAATATGCCAATAACAATTTGACGCAGTGGAATTTAAAATTGATTTCTAAATAGGATCATTGATTATCTATACAAAAACGAGAACGTACCTTTTGGTGACGTAATTAAACAAATTAACCTGATTAAAGATACGCGATGTCAACCACAGCCGCACATGTGTCCGGCCTCTAAGGTATCCACACGAACACCTTCTTGGGATCCTTGTCAGGATTGATCAACACCAAGTGAATATGCTAGATCCACTTGACACGTCCCTAAAGTGAAGAAAATTGTATAAAGAAAAACTATTTTTCTCTCTCTAATTTTCTAACCTTAAAGTGTATGTCGTCGTCAAATCTTAGTGTTTAGGACTTATTTATAGAGTAATAATTAAGACATCTTGTCCAACAAGAATTCGGTAATAGGTAACCTTTACCTATTAGGATATCTTACCAAATAAGATATTTAGTAGGTTTTAATTTCCTTCAAAAGGAAATTATTCCACTACTATAATTCCTCTATTTATTAATAAGTCCCTTAGGATTAATTATCTCACAAATTAATCCCATAATTATCACATAATTATTTAAATCAATTTAACCCAAGAATTAGTTCTATTGTGTGTGACCCTTTAGGTTCCTAATCACTTGGCAATAAATATAAATTATAATCTTAGAATTAATTGGCTTTAGTACAAAACCAACAAACTCCCACTTGGACTAAAGTCAATTTAGTCACAAGGATTCTAAGATTGGATAAATTAAACAACTTTAATTTATCATTAATCAAAATTAATTAATTTATATTTATAGATCAAGATTGGCCTCTAGCCAGGCATCATGACCACCCAAGTGTTAGGAAAGTCAAGTGATTGACTTCACCTATCCATGAACCAGATTCCGTGTAATTATCATCCTTTCACCATACTATATCCCAAATTAGTACAAGAGTAAGGTATAGGTGCCAACTCTTAATGTACTAATTATTATTCTTTCTTGTTCTCAAAATTCAACTCCCTTTTTCAATAAATTTAGAACTTTTCTAAATTATTGACTAGTTTGCAAACATTCTTGAGTTGATATTTCAACAAGTGTGGCCACAATAGGGATATGCTCTCCCACTATTAGGAGTGGTGAATCCTATATTGATCATAAACTATCAATTCGTGTTTCTTATTATACCCAACTTCTATCGTACACATAACCAATTACGGATTATGGACTAATAGAGTTAAAGTACAACAATCCACACTAAAGATACTCTTATGATCTCAAGTCAAAGGATCACTTACACTACTGTCATGTAGAGATTATACCATTGGCACTCAAACTAGTTAACCTTATGGAAATCTCTAAGCGGATCAATCCAATGAATATGTTCTCTAACAATCCACCCATATATCATCATATATGCTAATCTATCCGCATTAACAATGTCCTTATATTGTTAATACTATGATTAGGGATACTTTAAGAATAATAATAAATATTATTCTAAGGACTTTATCATTAGAAAATACATAAATACATATTTTAAAAATGATAAAATGCCATATCATTATTATTGCATAAACAACAATCAAACATAACAATTTATGAAATTATAAGTCATCTCCCACTTTGACTAAAACTCAATCATTCATATACACTATATTGAATGAATACATATGACTATCATGATTTCTTTTGGGATAATGGCTTAGTCAATGGATTAATCACATTATCCTCAATGGGAATCTCATCTATCTTTACATCATTTTTACCAATTATTTTCTTTAAATAAATGGTATAGCCAAAATACTTATTTAGATCATAGATGAGACCTTAAGTTCAATAATGAACTTCTAGATCCAACTTAGCTTCTAAAGCTACAAAGCACTTGGCTTTTGTTGTAGAATCTTGTTGCAGTGTCTAGTTTAGAACTCTTCTAACTAGTAACACCACCATTCAACATGAACACAAGTATAGATTATAATCTATTATTATTTTTAAATAATTAAATATTTACATCTATAAACCCATACACTTCTAAAGTGTGAACTCCATAAATCAAGAATCATCCATTAGTTTCCTTTTAAAGTACTTTAGGATATTCTTGACAAATATCTAAGTGACATTCACTAGAATTAGGTTGATATTTGCTCATAACACTTTGAGCATAGGAGACATCGATCTCGTACATAGCATATCTCAAAAGGGTAATACTGTGTTCCATAGAAACCCTTCCTTTGATTGCTTCATGTTAAACTTCTTTAGCATCTTGTCTATATACGTTAATTAAGAGACCAAGCAACCTCTTAGATCTATCTCTATAGATCTAATTTCCAATATATAGGTTGTCCCCTCCTAAATTTTTATGGAGAAATTCTTGGACAGTGACATCCTTATACCGTTTTAAAGCATAGATATATGATTTCTCAACAACAATATGTCATACACATAAAGTGTTAAGAAAAATCAGTGCTCCTACTCACTTTCTTGTATACACAAGACTTGTCTTCGTTTTCGAGAAAAATCAAACTTTTTGACCATCCCACCAAAATGAATGTTCTAACTCCTTGATTTGTAAGTAATCATATTACTATCGATGTCAATCTTTCTTTTAAAGATTCTCTTGCACCGTATGAGTTTTACCCCATTGGGTGGTTCGACCAAGATCCATACCTTGTTGTCGGACATGGAATCCATTTTGGATTTTATGACTTTATGCTACTTCAAAGAGTTTACACATAATATGGCCTTCTTCATAGCAAGTAAAAAACTGTCATCAATTATGACTAGCACATCATTACTCTCATTTATGAGAAATCTATATTTCTAAAGAGAATGATGTACTTTACTAAGCTACGAAAATCTCATGTAACTTGAGCTTCCGTTTGCGCCTTATCAATATATGGCTTAAGCTCATATTCCAACTATTATTTTTGCTAGTTTGTAATTCTTGAATTTCTTTAAATTCTACTTTACTCCCACTGTTCTTTCAAGAGTAAACACTTTTCCTAAAAAGATAGCATCTTTCAAGAATAAACACTTTTCTAAAAAGATATCATGTCTTGAAACAAACAATTTTGTTCAAGGCAATTGTAGAAGTAGTATCCTAAACTTTCTTTAGAATACACCACAAATAAACATTTATAAGACTCAGTCTCAAACTTGTCTAATGTGATGCTTCACATAAGCAAAACCTTTCAAATTCTCATGTGACTAAGAATTAGTTTCCTACCATACCATGTCTTATATAAGGTGGTATTAATCAATTTTAGTTGGAACTCGATTGAGTGTATGGGAGACGATTTTTAAGGCATATTTCTAAAACTAGATTGAATGTGTAACATGGCTCATCACGGAATGTACCATATCCAATAGAGTACAATTCTCATCTTTTAGATATTTTGAAACTCGTGACTCAAGTATTCTCACCTCAATCACATTTCAGTGTTTGAATACTTTTGTCAAGTTGTTTCTCTACTTCAGGCCTAAAGGCCTTGAACTTTTCAAAGGTCTCAAATTTATATCTCGTAAGATACACATAACCATATCTAAAATGGTTATTCGAGAAAGTGATGAAATATAAGAAACTACCTTTAGCATGGATCGATATTGGGTTACAAACATCAGTATGTATAAACCCAAAAAGATCACTAGCACATTCACCTTTTCAATAAAAGATGTCTTGGTCATTTAAACAAGTAAATAAGATTAGCATATCTCATAGAATTCATAATTGAATGAGTCCAAATATACATCTTTATGTAACTTGGATATACTGCTTCTTATTTATATGACCAAGTCTAAAATATCAAAGATAAAATTGCTTCAAAATATCAAGTTTTGTCTCTTAATGTCTATGTTGAAAATGGACTTATCAAAACCTAGAATATTTAAGCCATTGTTTAATAAACTAGTGCTACTTAGAACGCCATCCACGCAAAAAGAACAACATTTATTCTTTTGAGTAATGATAAATCTATCCACATCTAATGCAAATATAGATATTATGTTCTTTGTAAGCACTAGAATATATTAGCAATCCTTTAATTCTAGAATAAGTCCAGTTGGCAAAGAGAGTGTATAGGTTCTTATGGTTAATGTAGCAACTCTTGCTTCATTCTCTACACATAGTTTAACTTCTTTCTTTGCTAATAATCTACTATTCTTAAGATCTTGCATATTTGTGTAAATATGAGATCCAAATCTAGTATCTAATACCCAAGAATCTTGATTAGTAGATTACTTTATCTCAATCATAAACATGCTAGAAGTCAAAGTTTACCAAACCTTATTGACTTCTAAGTCTTAAATGAGCCATACAATTTCCTTTTCAATACTAGTTGTTTCTTTATGGGAAACACATGCCTATAGACTTGTTTATTTGATCACACATTTATACTTTGTCAAGGCTATTAGGCCTTCTTCAAGACTAGCCTTGGGTTTCCCCTTGACAAGTAATAAAGTGCCCCTTGATTCCTATACAAATAGAATCAGGGTATCAAGGACAATCTAATATTTGTATACTTAAGAACTATTCTCAAGCTTTATCCTAGTCCAAGAATTTCAATTAAAATGGAGTCCTAAAAGGTGGGTTATGTGTTCACGTGATTATACATTCTACAACTAGAAAATAAAGATAGAATATGACTTTATATTTATGCAATAAACAAAACCAAAATAAAATTATATATGGACATAAAAATTTTTGGTTTTGCTCCCACTATTTCATTCAAATTAATATCCCTCATAATTAATTCAAGAATTTTCATAAAATTCTTAGTGGGCTAGGATCCCATTTTAATTATTTTTAATCTTGAGTTAGCTCAACAAATCAAAAATAATTTCAATAGGTAGGTAACAATTACCAATTACAACTTTTGTAACTCCTAGATAGTTAGGTATCAACTTTTGATACACATATCACATATGTCTCCTAACTAATTGCCTCAAAGACACATGACCTTGAGTTAGCTCAACAAGCCATGAACCTTTGTTAAATCAGACCCATTATTCAGAGATCATATCTCATAGTATAAACATATTCTAGGTAGAACAACCTTGAGTTAGCTCAACAAGTTATTCGAACAAGAATTGTTTAAACTATAATAATGGAAGGCAACTATTCATGATTTAATATTTTTAATCAAAACTATTATTTAGAGATCATATCTCATCATAAACATATTCTAGGTAGAATAACCTTGAGTTAGCTCAACAAGTTATTCTAACAAGAATTGTTTAAATTATAATAATAGTTATGATATATATTCTTTTATTTAAATCAAAACCATTATTCAGAGATCATATCTCATAGTAACAAATATTCTGAGTAGAATAACCTTGAGTTAGCTCAACAAGTTATCCTAACAAGAATTATTTATACTATAATAATGGAAGTGATTTAAATTATTATTTTTTTATTGAGGGATAAATTATGGTCTCATCGTGCACATATATCATATATGAAAATAAATATTTGATCAAATAGAGCATACAATATGCAATAAATAAAATCACATTATTTTATCAAATAAAAAATCACATATGATATATCATGCATATAAAATAAATCTTATTATTTTATAAAATATAAATCACATATAATAAAACATTCAAATAATCACATTAAAAGAATATTTATAAATCCAGTCATGAATCTATATGCATATTAATTCTAATCACATTAGAATTGATTTAATTGAATAATTTGAGAAGTTTTTGGGTAAAAATAATCAAACAAAAATTATTGGGCAGGGAAACAAAGAAAGGAAGAAAATCAGGGGCCCATAGTGCAAAAACGGAAACTATGTCCTTTTCTGGGCTATCAAAATGCGCTTTCACCAGAGTTTTTTTTTTTTTTTTTAATTAGGGCGTCGTCAAACGACGCCGTTTAGGAGGGCTCAGGTTTCGTGGGTCAACACGGTCACACGCGCGTTGACCACAAAAGAACCCCTTTTTTTTTTTGAGTTCCAGACGTCAAACGACGTCGTTCATGCTAAGGGTTTTCCAGCCCAAAAATTCCCGCCACCACCTTCATCTTCTTCTCTGTCTTCCGGCGACGTTTTTTCGGCCACAGAATCTTGGCCGTTCCTCGGTCCTCCGCCATCAGAACTCTTCTGGTGGTTAGGAGAGGGATCATCGGAAGGTGGAGGCGTGCTGCCTTCCTTGTCGCGTGTCCGGCTTCTCCTTTTCCGCAGCTCTCTTGCTCCGGCGGCGGGGCGTGGCCAGGATTCCATCCGGCCATGTCCATATCTGGCAATTTCCGGCTGAATCTTCGCACTAATCCCACGACCAGATCAGATCTGGTCTAGTGGGTCTCCCATGCGGTGCGACCATACCGGAGAAGATGGTGTGCGGCCGGATTTGTTGCTCCGGTCGCTGCCAGACGCGTTCTGGCCGCAGGCCACGAGCATCACCGGCCGCCTCCCCTGTTTGCACTGCCGAAGCCTTT
Organism: Mitragyna speciosa; assembly: GCA_024721245.1. Taxonomy (NCBI): domain Eukaryota; kingdom Viridiplantae; phylum Streptophyta; class Magnoliopsida; order Gentianales; family Rubiaceae; genus Mitragyna; species Mitragyna speciosa. Next base: position 26,482,570 of record CM045553.1, on the reverse strand, counting down.
TTCGGTTATTCTGCCCAATACTTCTGTTTGATTGTACCGCCGGAGCAATTTCCGGCAGTCTAACCCATCCCTCTCCTTTATTTTATTTTTTTTAAAGAATCCAAAATTCCAGAAAACTAAATTTTCAAGAAATTTTGAATAGCTACCAAAACAGTTTCATGAAAAATTTTGCCGATCAAAATCAAACAAAATTTAAAACAAAATTTCTCAATATGTTTTTCTTTGGTCACGAACAAAACCATAATCAATCATGCAAATTTTTCTCGCATTAAGTATTTCGAAACAAATTTCAAAATAACTTCTCAAGTTCAATTAAATCGCATATACACATAAATATAATTATTCATGACAATAAATTATGTACAGATAATCAAAACACGTTGCTCTGATACTACTGTTAGGAAATCAATATGCCAATAACAATTTGATGCAGCGGAATTTAAAATTGATTTCAACCAAGATCATTGATTATCTATACAAAAACAAGAACGTACCTTTTGATGACGTAATTAAACGAATTAACCTAGTCAAAGATACGCGATATCAACCACAGCCGCACACGTGTCCGGCCTCTAAGGTATCCACACGAACACCTTCTTGGGATCCTCGTCAGGATTGATCAACACCAAGTGAATATGCTAGATCCACTTGACACGTCCCTAACGTGAAGAAAATTGTATAAAGAAAAACTATTTTTCTCTCTCTAATTTTCTAACGTTATATTGTATAGTCGTGTCAAATCTTGGTGTTTAGACTTATTTATAGAGTAATAATTAAGATATCTTGTCCAACAAGAATTCGGTAATAGGTAACCCTTACCTATTAGGATATCTTACCAAATAAGATATTTAGTAGGTTTTAATTTCCTTCAAAAGGAAATTATTCCACTACTATAATTCCTCTATTTATTAATAAGTCCTTAGGATTAATTATCTCACAAATTAATCCCATAATTATCACATAATTATTTAAATCAATTTAACCCAAGAATTAGTTCTATTGTGTGTGACCCTTTAGGTTCCTAATCACTTGGCAATAAATATAAATTATAATCTTAGAATTAATTGGCTTTAGTACAAAACCAACAGTTTAATGGGCCTTAATACGTTATTTCGACTAAAATATGTATGCAACTAAATTTATCCAAACATATATATGTATATTATGTGTGTGTGTACGTTATAAACTAGCCCCCACAGGGAAAGAATGCTCTCTGATATTAAAGATCACTTTAAACCATTTGAAACTACACATCCGGTAATATTTGGGAATTGTAGATAATAATAACATTATTGATCAATAAATAAGATAAGATAAAAGGAAGTTATTGGAGTGGAAGAAGTTATTAAGTAGTGGTAGAGAGAAGAGGGGGGCATATTTAAACTATTTGAGACTGCATATCCGGTAATATCCAGAAATTGTAGATAATAATATTATCAATAAATAAGATAAGATAATGGAAGTTGTTGGAGTGCAAGAAGTTATCGAGTAGTGGCAGAGAGATAAGAAGACGTATTTTGATAATGGTTAGGTGCTTGCCAAAGGAGCGGTAACTTCCTAAACTACTTGTATAACTAGATATGTAACGTAAACACACGAAACTTTATTTTTCCAACTTTCTCTCCCTCTCTCTTTTGTTCATTATCACACAATAGAACTTCTGGGAAAGGATAGATCTAGTATATTTATTAGAAACCTAGTTATAATACATCTCTTCCAAGACCAAAACAAGTAAATACCTAATCTTTTTTTTTTTAATCTTCTTCCTGTTCTTACTATAAATTTGTTAATTTTATATTAATTGCTAGTTCCTGAAGTGCTATTTTTTTAAAATTGTTACATAATAAATTGGTTTAGTTATCTCTGGACAAGAGTTTATTATTTTTTATTTTTATTTTGAATTTTCTTTGGATTAGTGCTTGAATGGCTTTATAAAAAAAAAATATTAATACACAATTCATGAACTTTTAGGGCCAATCTGTAGAAAATCTTAAAGGATATTGAGTTAGAATAGAAGTCTTCATCATGAATCAATACATATCTCATATGACACTTGACATTCTAGCCATGCATAGTCAATAAGCATTATTTAATGTTTTAATGTCATGCGTTTTGTTTTGGTAACGATTAATCTATACACACCTATAGTCAATATTATTAATATAGCTTGCTTAAGTACGAACATAATGGTGCACATACACCTTTATTTGAACATACATGTGTGCAGTCATATACGTAATAAAGACACATAAGCAAGATTCATGACAGATCTTAAGTTATCATGTAACAAAGCAATATTGATTGCAGATAGTTAAACTATATTACAGTTTAGACTACTTTTGGCTTGAGTTACATGCCTCTAAAAATTTGGGAATATGTGACCCATGTTGAACACGGGTCGGGTTATTGGATTAGGTCATTTTTTTTAGATGAGTTAGATTCACTTGCTTGTATTTGGGCTAAACTTTGTATGGGTATTGAAATGGGTTGTTTAATTTGAAAGTTGGGCTAGTAGGTGGATTGACTAATTAAATTGCTTAGGTGGGCCAAAATTAATTAATTAACTTGGTTTGCCATTAATAAAATCAAACAATTGAGCCGAATTAAAAGTTGGTTGGGACTAATAAATTTTTAAAAGACTAATAGATTTAATCAACATGCTTAATAATTAAAGGTAAATATTCTTGAAGTAATTGAACTACAACGGCCCAATACATTTTATGTATTATAAATTAAAGCGTATTTTTATCAAGGGCCAGAATCCAATTACTAAGCCCAAAAAAAAAAAAAAAAAATTTCTTAGAGCATCACTCAATAAACGCTTTATATAAAAGGAAATTTTTTTCTAAGTCAAGAACCTTTTGTATTAGTTACCTTTCCAAAAATGAAAAGCTTTCATTTTTGGAAAATTTTTAAGCACCCTTATAAGTTATCTAAACATGCATAATAAAAGACTACGAACAAGAAAATATACTCTATGATCAAATAATGCAAGCTGATTATAATGATCGTGTATCTACTACTATGGGTACAAGCCAAGAGTAGAAGAGTTAGGAGTATCTTGCTCGAGCAGTCTGACATAGGTGATGTTTACCTTTTGTAGTTTTTTCCTCTTGTTAAATGCTTTACTTCGATATGTGCAAGAGATGGATACTTTCAAATGTTTTACCATGCTAAGTGCTAGAAAAATGAATGTCATTTATTTTATTTTATTTAAATGTGCATGTGACGTATGAAAAGATTTTAAGTACAAAAGGCTCTAAACGGTAAATAGACAGTAAGGGCTATAGTCCTATCATGTATGATGATCAAGTGAAAATTAGGGAAAATACTTGATCGGTTATAGATAGTCATGGTAGTCGGCATAAAGCCTGACCGATTGACTTATGTATGGATACGTTAAGTGAAGATTAAGGAAAATGTTTGACCTACCGCTCTCCTAGAAGGGGGTTAAACTCTGGGCTAAATACTTAGAAGCTGAGTATTACATGTGCATGTTTATGAGCTATGTTTGATATGTCTTTTTAATTGACAAGTTATGCTGAGAATATGTTCATGTTATGTCATATAATTTATGCCACTCAACTCTGATGGATATTTTCATATGTATTAGATTTACGTTACAGTTGTTCTAAATTAACTATACACGTGGTATAGTGCGGCAAATGTTACAAGAGTATTGTAACTACATAATAGCTACATGATCCAACAGAGGTGTATATGTTACCTACTAAATACCGTGTCATTCAATCCATTCCCTCTTTTTATTTTTGTAGACATTGAGGGCTACGAAGTGGTATATATATATATATATAAGACTTGGAAGATGACTTCTATTGATTATATTAGGTTCTATACAATGGACACCAGTGTTAGGATTGAATGTTATGCTATTATAAATATGTATCAGAACACCTTTAAGTTTACGTTTCTATTAGTTAATTGGGTGCATAGGCCCTAGATGTTAAGTTATTTTCATATTACTAGTATGTACTACACTTAAATAATCTTATTATTAACTATTAGAGTAGTATTTTTAGAATGATAATGGTTGGCATGTATTCTTGGGTCTTGAGGATACAGCGATTCTCTTGTACTTGACACATGCATGCAAAGGGCGTGATAGTTTAGTGGTATCAGAGCCTGGGTTATGACTGACAATGTAGGAAATTATATATTAGGCAAATGATGAAATTGTAGTTAGTATGGCTTGAAAGGTCTATGCATATGATTTAAGTTGAAAGAGTTATTGATGGTGTGTTATAATTTTGTGGAATATGGCTAATCCAGTATACGCAAAGAATCAGGAATGTGATTGCTCGGTTCACTTGGCGAGATGTGACATACCCCACCTTAGGAAAAAGTAGAGGTTTTACAAGGATTTGTACCTTGAGGAGTTAAAGCGAGCCACAGATAGGGCTAGGAAGATTGACGTGCTGGCAAATCGAGTAACTAAATAGATGCATGGGGTTTCCACTTTAATCGTCTTTAGGGAGCATATGAAGCAGAGCAATATAGGTTTGTGTGAGGAGGTCAACCATTTGCACGAGGAGATTAATCGACTTAGAGCAAAGAAGAATGAGCAAAAAGTGTTTGTCGATATATGGGTACAGGGATTTCAAGAGATGACTACCCTCCTAGAGGAGTGTGACACTGCCTATTAGGCACTAATGGTGAAATATGAGGAACGGAGGTAGCTTATCATTAACTAGATAGATAATCACCATCCACAAGCACCCTAGATGCCAGGATGGGTCCACCTGTGGCCAAATAGTGATGTTGAAATAGATACTTGAACTAGAGTCTAATCTTGAGGAAGAGTCATTAGAGAACGTACCCATAAATGACGATCCTGACAAGGAGGAGGTAGATGGACATGGTGGCACCAAAAAGGATGAATTTGGAGATGAAGATGTTGATGATGGTACGGGTCCCCTAGGCAATGATCAATAGAGACAATCTAGGAAAGATATGAACATTTTCAAAAACCAGATATCTTATCCCTTTATCTTTTAAAGAGATTTAAGTATATCAATATAATAACTCAAATATTATCTTAATTTATAAAGAGATGAATATTTCAAATATTATCTCCTCATCTTACAACTTATAAATAAAGAGATAAATATTGAAGTGTAAATTTTTAATTGATCAAATCTAACATATGTATGACACACGCAATTCAATTGGAGAAGCCACTCCATCATGATATAGACGTGTGACATGCACAATTTAATTACAGACACTACTCTAATAGAAATCATTGGCCGAACCACCTTGTCATGACACGTGGACTAATATAATTGGCTATCAGAACAACTAACTCTTTAAATATGAATGACATATGGCAATAATTAACTGGACGATAAGTATGCCATTTAAATATTTTTATAGACAAATAAAAATTTTAATTAAACTAAAATTTCACTAACTATACCTATGTCTAGCATAAATTTGTAGGTGACTTTGTTTGGATGATTGTTTTTTGGTGAATTTTTATAAAAATTTAAATATTCTTTTTAGTAAATGTGTATGTGAAATAAAAAGTTAGTTGAAAGAATATGTTGAAAATTTTATATAAATGTTTTTAAAATACTTAACAAATCATACAAGATATCAGTCAAATTTTCAAGTTTCACATGATGCTACATGACCAATTGACCTTGATCTTGGCTCCATGTTATATTATGCCTATACCATTTTTGTTTCGAATACCATCAAATCTGACCAATCCTTGATGCAGCGACTACGTCTGCATGTGAATTTATAAGGTTACTTCCCACAACATAAATGTGAAAAATGAGAAAAATGTGAAAAATGAGTTAAACAGAAATGTGAAAAATGTGAAATGTGAAAAATTGGAAAGATTGAAATTTCCGGAGGTAACCCTCCATTTGAAGACAGAAATGTGAAAAATGAGTTAAACAGGATTAGAAGGAAAATATTTCGATATTACAAACATATAATTGATCTAACTTTATTGAAAGCACCTTTTTGTTGGTGCTCTTTCCTTTCCCCTTTTTCATGTTATAACTTCCAAAACTAAACAAAAAGAAAAAATCGACAATGTTACTGGTGAATTATATAAATACATATCTAATTAAAAAATTATTAGTAACTTTTTTAAAGACATATTGTCTTGACAAAACATATAATTTACTTAATAAAATTTGTAATCATATAACTTACCATTTTAAGTGCACATATATGGGTGTGCATGCATCAATGTCAGAAAAAAAGCTAGGAGAAAAAAAAAATAGAAAGATGAAATGAGAGATAGATGTGATCTTTATTAGGGTGGTAAAAAAACCGACCTAAACGAGTTATTTGCAAGATTGTTTGGTCAATGAACTAGGCTCATGTTGACTAAACTCAAGCCAAATTCGAGCATTTTGTTAGATAAATGAGTCAACGTCAAGCATATATATGTGCGGCTCAAAAGCTTATCGCGCATATTCTATATTTTTATTTAAAAATATAAATTATTAATTTATTATTCAATCTCGAGTAGCTAGGCCCGACAGAAGTTAACACGAACTCAATTAAAGCCAAAATTAATTTTATTGAGCTTATTCGAGTCACACTTGAGTAAGCCAAATAGCATCAAGTTGAAATTCATACTCAATTTTTTGGTACTCAATGAACTTGTGCAGTTTAAATTTTGCTTGAAGCAAGCTTGAATATGGTACTATTCAAGCTCATCTCAATTATTTTACATCTATAGACCTTTACTAATAGCCTATAGTTCTCATAAAATATCTAAAAGAAAAAAATCATGGAAAATGAAGAAAGATGTCCAACAAAAATAAGGGTCAAATGTAGTAAACCCTTTTAACATTCGGAGTGCATTGCAGTGTAGTTTTTAACATTATTTTGTGCCACTTTAGCAAGACGAGGGTCAAAGATAACTATGCTATTAGTTGTATGAAGAATACAAATTTAACCTAAAAATTAATTGCATTAGACTTGCTTAAAGTTTCAGCATGATTTTACTTTAGTTCTTCACATACGTTTTGTGTCATTTAATACCTTGAACTAATAGCAAAGGCAAAGGTTGGTGATGTTATTAAGATTGTTAAAAATTTAACGATGCTTCAAAATTAATATTTTAGGTTCATGCTCTAAAATAATATTTTAATTTCAAAGTTATGTCCTCTTCAATCCTCTGAGATTTGCGAAATTAAGTGAAATAATTAACTTATTTATATCTTATATGAGTGATGGCTGAATACGTAAAAAATACAAGAAAAAAGAAAGAAGAAAAATCAACAATGAATATAAATAGAAAAAAAGAAAAGACTTTTGTAATTCTTATTTATTGTTGGCTTTTCTTCTATTTCTTTTTCTTATCTTTCACTAAATTTGAGTTCAAAATTTGGATGTTTTAAAATAGATAATTTTAATAATCTATAAATAGTAGAAAATTAATTATTTCACTTTCATTCTTAAATAGAGAATTAACAAGGTATAAATTGGGAATTAGAGTAGTGATTTTGGAGCACATTTATATTATTAGGCAACATTGATATCGCCACTGCTCTTTATTATTAGTCAAGCATACTAAATGACACAAAATTTGTGTGAGCTAAATAAAGTGAAGTCACACTAACCCCACTCTCAGTACGCGGGAATAGGATAGAATGAAAAGTCTTTTCCACCCTGAATGCCTTTCTATCTTGAATGGACTTGAAAAAAGTTTTCAGTCCATTGTTTGATAACCCAAGTCAAAATAGAATATCATCCCTTTTCCAATAGTTGGCATAATCATATTTAGGTGTTAAAATAGAATAAAATATATATTAATTTGACTTAATTTTCCTTAATTCTTTGTACTATAACATATCATATTTTTATTTTGTTTGTGATTCTAAGCCTACAAAAGACTTTAATATTTTTAATTTTAAAATTCTTCATATTTTTGTTAAAATTAAATTAATTATACTCTTTAATTAATTTAAAATTTTAATAATTATTAGGATTATAATTAAGAATGTGAAAAAATTAATAAGAAAAATAGGAAGTTCAGTTTTTACACATTTGCATAAAAGTTAATAAATAATAGTTTAAACATTTTTATAGCAAAAAGAAAAAATATTCTAAGCACATACTAAACTCATTGTGATTTATAAATCATATAAAATTATTAATTAAGCTTACAAAAAAGCCTAACATTTTTTTAAATTTTAAAAATAAAAATTAGTGAATGCATTTTGGGTAAAAAGGAATTAGCAGAGAAAACATCTATGGTGATAAAATTGACTTTTATTTTTTAGGCTTTTTCAAGATGAAGTTGGAATGGCCTTTCACTAGATTTTGTTAAGGAATAAGATTCCAAGAAAAAGCTAGAATGGGTAATTCTGGTGGGGATTCGCACCAAACATGAGAATTGAATGGATAAGTTAGAAAGTTTTTTCTACTCCATCCCATTCTCGTATACCAAACGTGGGGTAAAACTTAATGAAGTTTCATGTAAAAACCTTTACATTACAGTTTTCATGTTGGCAAAACTAATAGCATAGTTATCCGTTAGTTAAAAGACACAAATAGTGCCAAAAAAAGAAGTTCGGAAGAAGGGTGGATTTAGTGCTTTTAAACCTTTATACTTCCTCTCTCTATATGTGTGTGTAGACATGTATATACAAATTCTCTAACCTTGAAGATTTTATTCTCAATAGTTTAGAACAAATTGTACCTAAGTAACTTATTTGAAATTGAAAAAAAAGTAATTTTGAAAATTTGTTTATAGTTTAAAATACAATTTTATTTTTCATGCTTCAAATATTTGTTTATTGGAACTCAAGATGTGCTTTACAAAATCATTTAATTGCTGGGAATTTTAGGTAATTTATGTATTTTTTTTGTATTGTATGTGTAGATTAGTGAATTTTAACCTAAAAAAAGTTGTATATTATAAGATAATTTGGAAAATTTTTTGTGAATAAAATTTTTAAAAATATTCTTTAAGCTCATAAACGAGGCAAAATAAACCTTACAGCATTAAGCATTTATTTTTTACCTTAATTAATTTTTATAATTTTGGGAAATATGTAATTTGGATGTTTTTGTATTTTATGAGCAGTTTTGTGAATTTTTGCCCTAAAAAGTTGTATATCACTAGATATTTTTAGAAAATTTGGATGACATTGTAAAAATTACACTAATATACTCATATGGGGTTTCGTAGAAATTTTAAAAATTATACAAGATTAAATTTTTTTTGGTGAAATAATCTTTATAACATTCTTTTAGTGATTTGTAAATAAAAAATTCTTAAAATTTTAAATACTTAATTTACACCTTTATGATATATTTTAAAACATCGTCCTGTCTCTCGTTGATTGATCACCAATACAGTCCTTATTTTATTCAGTTTTCTGATTTAGCATTTAGTACAATGAGATAGGTCAAACATTGTTCGAATGTATAGATGGATCCAAACTACCTTCAAGCTAACATCTTAGGATCATCATAAAGTATGATTTCACATTATCATATTCAACAATAGGGCCACTGTCAAACTGAGCCACTCGCAAATAGCTCATAAGCAGCTCGATCAATAATTCGGCTCGAACTCAAGTTGACTAAGTTCGAGTCGAGTTTGAATTGTATTGATTGCTCTAACGAGTCAAGTTCGAATATTAATTTTTCTAAACTCGAAGGCTCGTCAAGCCTTATCAAGTATGTTATTATTTTATAATTATATATTCATTTATTATGTATATACTATTTTAGATGTGAAAGTTGTAAATTTACCAAAATTGTCCTCGAGTACTTGAGCTTGAGTAGGCTCACGAGTGTAAAAAAAAAAAGAAAAAAGCTTTTTGAGTCAAGCTCAAATTGTTTTTCAATGCTTCGAGCTCAAGCCACAAAAGTTTCAACTCGATCAAGCTCGAGTCAACTTCGAACAACACCTATGGCTGTTGAGTTCGAGTTCGAGTTCGAGCATAGTGCTATATAGGCTCGATTTCAAGAAAAAGCTGAAATGGGCATTCCAGTGGGAATCCGTACCAAATATAAGAATTGAATGAATAAGTTAGAAAGTTCTTTCTATTCCATCCCATTCTTATGTACCAAACATGGAGTAAAACTTAAGGAAGTTAGTGTAAAAATCTTTTTACACTAAGTTTTCATGTTGGAAAAACTAATAGCATAGTTACGCATTAGTTAAAAGACACAAATAGTCCCAAAAAAGAAGTTCAGAAGAAGGGTGTATTTAGTGCGTTTAACCCTTTATACTCTCTCTCTCTCTATATATATATGTGTGTGTGTGTGTGTGTATGTGTGTAGACGTGTATATACAAATTCTCTAACCTTGAAGATTTTATTCTCAATAATTTAGAACGAATTGTACCTAAGTAGCTTATTTGAAATTGAAAAAAAATAATTTCAAAAATTTGTTTATAAATTAAAATACAATTTTATTTTTTATGCTTCAAAAAGATAAAAGTTTTCTTCAATAGGAACTCAAGATGTGCTTTGCAAAATCATTTAATTGCTGGGAATTTTAAGTAAGGTATGTTTTTTTTTTGGTATTGTATGTGTAGATTAATGAATTTTAACCTAAAAAAAGTTGTTTATTATAAGATAATTTGGAAAATTTTAAGTTGATGTTGGCAAAATTATGCTGACGTTTTTCTATGGGGTTTACTTAAAATTTTAAAGTTAGGTAAAATAATTTTTTTGTGAATAAAATTTTAAAACATATTCTTTAACCTCATAAATAAGGCAAAATAAACCTTGCAACATTAAGCACTTATTTTGTACCTTTATGACATATTTTTCGTTGTTTTATTAATTTTTATAATTTTGGGAAATATGTAATTTGGATGTTTTCGTATTTTATGAGCAGTTTTGTGAATTTTAGCCCTAAAAAGTTGTATATCACTAGATATTTTTAGAAAATTTGGATGAAATTGTAAAAATTACACTAAAATACTCGTATGGGGTTTCGTAGAAATTTTAAAAATTATACGAGATTAATTTTTTTTGGTGAAATAAAATTTAAAACATTCTTTTAGTTACTTGTAAATAAAAAATTCTTAAAATTTTTAAATACTTATTTTACCTTTATGATATATTTTAAAACATCGTCCTGTCTCTCATGGATTAATCATCAATACAGTCCTTATTTTATTTAGTTTTGTGATTTAGCATTTAGTACAATGAGACAGGTTAGACATTGTTCGAATGTGCAGATGTATTCAGACTAGCTTCATGTGCCAACATCTTAGGATCATCATGAAGTATGATTTCACATTATTGTATTCAACAGTAGGGAAGTTGTCAAATCGAGCCACTCATGAGTAGCTCACGAGTGGCTCGATCAATAACTTGACTCGAACTCAAGTTGACAAAGTTCGAGTCAAGTTTGAGTAACACTGATCGCTCCAACGAGTTGAGTTTGAATATTAGTTTTTCCAAGCTCGACGATCGAGTATGTAATTATTTTGCAATTATATATTCATTTATTATGTATTTATTATTTTAAATGTGAAAGTTGTTAAATTATCAGAATTGTCCTTGAGTACTCAAGCTCGAGTAGGCTCACGAGTGCAAAAAAAAAAAAGTGCTTTTCAGAGTCAAGCTTCAGTGGTTTTTCAATGCTTCGAGCTTGAATGACCAAATTTTCAACTCGATCAAGCTCAAGTTAAGTTTGAACAACACCTATGGCTGTCAAGTTAGAGTTTGAGTATGGTGTTACACGGGCTCGACTTGACTCAATTACATCCCTATTCAACGGCGTACCTTATATAGGAACGGGGTGGTGGACGTCGTCTACAAGGCATTGCACATGATGATCAAACTAATTAGTTGGACAATATGTAAATTCAATTCCCACGATTGCACTACCCTCTATTACAGCTTTTGCACTTACTTCTTTCACGTCATCTTCCTGCACATATGCTGCCAGCCCATCTCAAACTTGTATGCGTACTGATTTATCGACCACTATGGATTTCCTCGATCTGCATCAGCGTTATAAGAGTAATAACAATATACAGATATTTCTACATTTTCAGTCAAAGAGAATAATGAGATTTTGATGTTAATATACCTTGTTCAGTATATGAGTTACACTAGCATCAAGATAGTGATGATGATGGTGCTGACAACAATGACAATGATGATGACCTTGATAAAGAGAAAGATGAGCCCACAAGGGTTTAACTATTACAGACTTTGTTGATGTACTCCTAACTGAGAAGACTAGGAGCTAGGATGCTATTTATGTTGTTTACATAGAATTTTATTTATTCATCGCATACGATATTATTTACTACATTACCTTTTGAATTCTATATAAATCTTGTTTAAAGTATTTCTTTTATTCTATATCGTTTGTTTATTACTGGTGTTCATCATGTTAAAAAAAACCTACATTTTAATGAATGATGTTCAAAAAACTTTTAATTTAAATCCTAAACCACACACTTGTAATAAACCCTAAAAGCACTAAACTCAAACCCTAAAACCCTTAAAACACAAAGCCTCACATACCCAAACTGCAAAAACTTATTTTCAAGGCCTAATTCAAAAAACCTAATTTCAAAACCTTAATTTCTAAAACCCAAATTTTGATTTTGTATCATTAAGTTGCAAATCTAAAATCAAGGTTCGCACCTCAAAAAGGGTTTCGCATTTTTAAGGTGCAAAACCTTGTTTTGTTTTTGTTTTTAATTAATTAATTTATTTGTTTTGTTTAGGTCAAAAGAGTGCATTCACACTTGGCAGTGCAGATCACAATTTTGCACTTCTAAAGTACGAAATATTCACTTTCAAAAACATAACTAAAATGTCGCACTTTCGTAGACATTTTTACAATTCCTTCATAATCTTGTCAACTGGGTATGGAACGAGTCATTCTTGGACAATGAATTTTGAAATAAGTTATACTTGGAATAATAGTTTCTGTAGACACCAAATTTTGACACACCATTCATTTTTCAAACATTGGGGAGGTGTTTATATTCTTGGGGTGAAATTCTAATTTTTTAATAAAAAAGGAGGGACAAAATCAATAATCTCGGGGGGCAAAATAGTAATTTTTACCTATAAATTTTTTTCCATTAGTTTTGGACTTTTAAATTCATATTTTGTTCTTTCATGCGTATTTTTTAAATTTCTATGATTTTTTCGGGTTTAACTGGTATTTTTCTGTATTTCGCCAGCACAAGGGTAAAATGGTAATTTGGCATCGCAAACACCATTTTTGCTCATTTTAGGTCCCAAATTTATTTTTTTGACTCTTTAAGCATGTTTCTAAGTTTTTTAATTTTTTCGGAGACGATTGTTTTTTTTTTTTTGTAAATACCGTGTTTAGGGGCAAAATTGTCATTTCGCATTCCAAACGCATTTTTTTACCAATTTTGAGTCATAAATGCATTTTCTAAGGTTTTAGGCTTATTTTTAATTTTCAGTAATTTTTCGAAATCAATAGCCATTGTTCTGTATATTTTTGTTGTTTAGGGGCAAAATTGTTATTTTATATTTTTAACCCATTTTCACCAATTTTTAGTCGTAAATGGACTTTCTAGGGTTTTGTGCTTATTTTTAATTTTTTGAGGCCAATAGCCATTTTTTTGTGTATTTTCATTATCTAGGGGCAAAATCGTTATTTTTCATTTTTAACCCATTTTTCACCAATTTTGATTCATAAATGCATTTGACAGGGTTTTAGGCTTATTTTTAATTTTTGACAATTTTTTGTGGCCAATAGCCATCTTTCTGTGCATTTTGTCATTATAGGGGCAAAATCATCTTTTCTCATCCCAAATGCATTTTTGGCCAGTTTTAAACTCTAATCTTTATTTATTTTAATCTTGAAATCTACTTAAAATTTTTTTTTGGCAAATTTTGGAGTTTATTGTCATTTTTTTGTATTAATTTTTTATTTTTTGGGTCAAAAATATTTTTTTTAAAAAATAAAAATTAGGATTTTTATCACTAGTGACATTTTTGTTATTTTGTAGTATTCTTAGAAGCCAATACAACTAGTTCTATAAATACCCTCATTAAAAAGGAAGAAAAAGGGAGAAAAAAAAGGAAAACCCTAAAAATATACACATTTTTATCCATTAAGGATCAAAACACACACTCATACACCAAAATACACACACATCAACCGTCCAGGAAAATAACTAATGTTCATCGTCTTTACAAGCTACTGTTCATCGCCTCCATCAAAGATCATCTTCTGTTCATCATCAATCCATCTTGAAGCTTAAAAGGGTAAGTTTTTCTCTTTATTTCTTGTTTTGATTCATTTTATTCCATTTTCTTTGTGGAATTGATTGATTGGGGATTTTAATGGATTTTCTTTTTTAGATTTTGTTTCTATTTTTAGGGTTGCTTTTGAACTTATCGTTGTTCTATTTTCTGGTTTTCTATTTTTGGTTTATGGGTTTTTGTTCTGATTTCTGGCTTGCTTGTTCTTGGGATTTTCTCATTTATCGTCTCTCTCTCCCTCCTTTCTTCTGTGCGTAACTCTCACCACCACCAGAACCTCGATAACCATCATTGTTCAATCCAACCACCATCAGTAAACCCAGAAACAAACAACCAAATGACCACAAAACCCATCACCTGCAAAGAGAATCAACATCAGAAGCAGTTCAATACATCATACAGAACCACAACCGCCCAAAACCACCACTCCTCCACCAGTCTTCAGCCTCTTGTCCAGTTTCATAATCACACACGAAAATACCAGAAATCCAAGCCCTTCTAAGTCCTATCCACCATTAGTCCAATCACAGACAACAACTACTCTCCCTACTCCTAGCCACCCAAAACAAGCCAACAACCCAAGCCATACTCTCCCCTGCAACCAACAATCCCCAAGTCAACTTAAATCACCCATAACCTGCAAAACATCCCAAACTGCCCCTGTCACTAGCAGCTTCCTCATCTCGAACATCACTACAACCAACAACCACCCTCATAACCACAACTCCTTCCTCAGCACCTCCAACTGAACTTGCCTCTCCCTTGCCTGCAAAAATCACCGAAACAAACACCAACACCAACCCCAATTTCAGCCCTGATTTGCCAATACAACTCACAGCCCGCCTGTAAGCCTTCCTCGTAGCACCATCACCAGAAACAGACTCAGAAACTACCCCCAATCTTCATCCAGAATCCACCACAATCAAGACCAATACCTCACCACTACAATCCTCTGTACCCACCACAACTAGCCCTGTCCACCTGCCACCACCAAGACCTCACATTTATCAGCACAATCTGACAACCAGACCCTACTACTGTTAACTATTTACCCAAAATTGCCCAAACCAAATGACACAAACGCCACCAAGAACCCCCATTCACGACCCACACAACAGCCCCA
The DNA here is from genome assembly GCA_024721245.1 of Mitragyna speciosa. NCBI lineage: Eukaryota > Viridiplantae > Streptophyta > Magnoliopsida > Gentianales > Rubiaceae > Mitragyna > Mitragyna speciosa. The sequence continues at coordinate 26,467,221 of CM045553.1, read as the reverse complement.
TTTGCATTGTCCCCTGCTGCTCGGTAATTTACAATAACCTGCAAAAGCCAGACCCAGAACCACCTGCAACAAAATCAACGCCGCCAATCGCTTCCACCCATCAAGTCATGCCCCTCCAACTTGTAAAACGAGCATCAAAGAACCCAAGCGCAAACATAGATACAAAACCATCATTCACTGAGGATTATAATCTCACTGCAAGAACCACTATTTCCCTCTTCTCCCTCTTCCCCTAGGCGTCACTGAAACAGAAAGAGAAGAAAGGAAGCAATAGAAGCCAAAAAGAAAAGAAAGAGATAGGGTCGAATCTGCGAAGGGGAAACTGATTTGGTGTGAGAGAAAATAGAGAAAGAGGAGAAAATAAAAAAGAGAAAGAAGAGAAAAATCTGAAAGGGGGGAGAAGCAGGGAAAAGAAGAATGGAATAAAGGCTAGAGAGAACAGAGAAATACGCGAGAGAGAGAGAGAGAGAGAGAGAGAGAGAGAGAGAGAGCGGAAGAGAGGCGAGAGTGAGAAAGAAAGAAAAGGGCAGATCAGATGAAGAAGAAGAGAGAAAATGGAGTGAGGAAGAAAGAAAGAGAACCAAGGGAGCGGGGAGAAAAGATAGATAAACCGGAGAGAGGGGTAAAGTAGAGTGAAAGAGAAGAAAACCAGAAGAGATTTAGAGAGAATTTGGATTTTTGGGGTTTTTGAATCCTAATGGGTAGTTTAACACGTCAGTTTGGATTTTTAATTAATCTCTTTTGGTCTTCACCTTGTTTAGTTTTTAGTTTAACTGATTTGTGTTGTTAATTAAATTCAATTAGGTAATTGATTTAGTTTACCTTTGCATATTTTAGCATTTTTTATTTCTGATAATTTCCGTTATTGAGTTTTGTTAATTTAGTTAGTTTAATTAATTAGTTTACTTGGTTTAATGTTTCTTCTTTGGCTTATTTTATAATAAAGCAAATATTTATGCTCAATCCTTGCTTTCTTGTGTATTATTAATTGGCCCCTAAACTTCTTCTGGAGTTATGCAATTAAGTCCCTAATAATTACAAATTGACCCCCTTAGATTTTATGATCTTTCAATCAGGTCCAGTAATTTATGTTTTTGCCCCATTTTTGCTGAAATTTATTGTTTTGCCCCAATTTACTTTAATTTGCATCAGACTTGTAAGAATTTCCATTTTTGACCCTTCATTGGTTTGAATTTCTATTTTTTACCCCTTAAACTTTATAGAAATTTATTTTTAGTCCTTTTAGTTGCTAGGCTTTATGTTCTTAGCCCCATTTGCCAATACTCACATATTTCAGTCTTTATTTCTTTATATCGAGATACCTTGACTTATTTGTTAATTTTGATTAGTATTTGTAGCGGGTCTTCAATAAGGTACCCCTATTACTCGTTAATCTCTCTTTATGTGTTCCAATGTGCCTTATGTGATGTTTTTATGCATTTTCTTCATATATTTCTTATTTTACATGCTTTTTGTGTATTTATTTCCTTTATACTTTTTGATTTTTTTTGAATTTTATTATTTGGCAAAAATGTACTATTTTTGTATTTAGCTAGTCAATGTAATAGCTAGATAACATTTCTTGTATTTTGAACAAAGAATTTTGTATTTAGATAACAAGTGTAATAGATAGGTCATTTTTTTACTTTTTTCCACCTTAAAATTGTAGCTAATCCCCCGATGTAATAGTTAGGGCTCATGTGCTTATGTGCTTAATTGCTTTACTGCTTTCTTTAGGATTTTTGCATCTAACTATTATGTTTACGTGTTAGTTGCTCCTATGTGCTCTTATAGGTCTTTATATGTTTATTTGCTTTCAATTTGTGTTTTATTATTTTGATTTATATTTTATTAGTTCTTATTATTCCGCCACCACACTAGTCTGACGCTAGTTGTGGCCTTATCGTTTCCCCACTAGTCCAACGCTAGTGGGAATCCCTAGAAAGGGCTAGTCCAACGCTAGACCCTTAGGGCATTTTAGTGCTAGGTGTACTCGTGTGCATTTTACATCATTTCACATACTATTCCCTTTTTAGTTTTTCATCATTTTGCATGATTTTTATATGTATATAGTTATCATTATTATCTATTTTTTAAGTATTTGACAGCGCATGACATTTAGGTTGCATTTTCGCTTAGACATTTAGGACATTGGTGTGATCCGACTTGAAATATTTGTCTACTTACGTGGGAAGTGGTAGATTGACAAGCCGTTTCCCCCTCCGTAAGTAGAAAAATACCAGTCACGAGTTATTAGTCTTCCGTACCCGTTATGTTGCATTTTCCATTTTCTTCGACCACTTATTATCTGTATTACTATTTTTCTTTTCTTTTTGCATTTCATTTTGCATAGACACTCGTGACTCCCTTGAGGTCTCAACTCAGGTTTCGCAATTAATGCGATAATCTCGATCAAGTCTCGACGGGACATTTTGACCCTCTTGATACTCACATTTAGATTTAGGATTTGCATTCATATAGACACATCCGAACGCAATAGAACTTAGGGTTAATTTAGAAAAATTTGATTAAACCTCGCAACTAGGCTCGGTTAGGTGGAAAGGGTACCTTAGGCATGAGCTTTTGCCTTCCCTTTCTTCAAATGTGACTCTCGTACCTTTTTCTCTCATTTTTCATAGACTGGAGTCGAAAAAGGGTTTTCAAACATTTTTCTAAAATTTTTATTTTTGTTTTGTTAAATGATTTTTCGGGTGACTTGGTACACCCTAACTCAATACCAAGTGACAACTCCATTTTTAAATAAAAGCCTTTTTCAAAATAAGTTGGCCAAAACTGTCGCACTTTTAGTCCCGGCCTTGTTTTATTTTCCAAAATACCATTTTGTTTAAAAATACATTTTTTCACCAAAAACTCAAATTTTCTCACACGTGCACGATTTTCCCAAAACCTATCTTCAAAAAAAGGACCATCAGACCGGACTGCTTTTTCGGGCACGATAGTCAACGACCCCATCGTGCCTTATCAATTTCGGACGTGACAGTTCCCATTATCAAGTTGTTAATTGGTCATAGGTTTAATGGAAATCTGAAAAAATAACCCTATTGTGTTTTTATTTAGGATCAGATTTCTATTGTACTAATCAAAATACCGTAGACTTACAATATTATTTTTATTTGGTAATGATAATTGTGCATGGTTGTATATGGTAGTGGCGGTTGGTAGATGGTGGTGTTGAATGGTGATAGCACACAGTGGTGGATGGTGGTGTTGTACGATAGTGGTATTGCACGGTAATGGCGGTGGTAATGGTAGTACAATATGGTTGATGGTAGTGTTATACAGTAGTGGTTATGGTGATAGTGATATTACCTAGTGGTAGCCATAGTAGTGCTTAGTGGTGGTGATACATAATTGTAGTTGGTGTTGGTGATGCAAGGTGATAGATTGTAGTACTTAGTAATGACAGTAGTGGTGCTCGGTCGCAATGCTAAACCATGTTGTGGTAGTAGTACACAATGATTGTAGTGCGTGGTGTTGCTGCGCAACTATAGTAGCAATGGTGCATGATAGTAGTGGAGGTACAATTTAGTAATGGTGGTGGTGCATGATGGTGGCAGTGGTCGTGTTGGTGTATGGTGGTGGTGGTGATAGTGCATGGTTATAATGTACGAATGTATACAGTGGTGTACAAAGACAATGGTACTGGTGTTAAAGACAAGTTAGTCTAAAAATTTTATTACTTCATTTGAAAGCAATGCAAGATAACTCATGACCTTTCGTATGCGATTATTTTTATTGCATGTACAAGATATTATCACAGTTAAATGGGATACTAACCCCATGCATAAAAGACAACTAAATATGAGATTACATAGCATTAATAATCCAATTACAGATCATACTTTCACATTCTCTAATCCAATTACAGATCATAATTTCACATTCTCTTCACAACTTTACCTCCATGAACCAAAGTCACCCTAAATTAAATGACATGTAATTTCACGTTCTCTTCACTACTTTTTCTCCAAAGGATTAAGGAATGTGAAATGCTTGCAAATTGTTTTCTTTAGAACATAGCACAGTGCATAGGGATTCTTATGCCTCAGCATTATGGCTTTCCCTTCGTTTTATTATGCTATAAAGGGTTCATACAAATCCAGCGGAATAAGTTCCCCAATAAAAGAGGCAACGAGCAAGAATAGTTGTAGTGTCGTTCCTTTTGCAAATTCTTATGCGGAAATAATAATTTTATTCTATCAGTAAGTTAAAGAAAATTTAACAACCCATTTCTCTATATACCCTTTCTTGCGACTTTTTAAACGCAATTCAAGCAAAAGGGATCGAAATAGCATGATCCCATATGCTCATTGAAGGCGTTTTCATCCTTTATTTTGAAGAGTTTAGTGGGCATTTCCCCCAAAAAAATCCCTTCTAGTATCATGTTGATGCTTTTAGTTTTGTCCAATGGATTGCCCCTGGAACCAACATTATTAGCTACGTGGAAAATGATCAGTGGATGTTCTTTTAAGTGTTCGCTTGGATCACATTTGATTGGAGAATGATTATTCAGAATTTCGGTTTTGTAGTTACTAAACAAAACTATATTTGCAAATAAAAGGATTCCATTTTCTTTTTTGATGCACAACACTCGAAGTTTATACACCTTTTCAAAAGGTGATATTCAACTATTTTAGCTTTATTAATATTAAATGGAAAAAATAAACTATTTAGCTTTATTGGTTCTTTGAATCTTGTTGAATGAATTAATTTGGTCTATATTGGCTTTTTTTCTTTTTGAGAGAGGATATTGGCAATTTAAAATGATTCCAAATTTTTATTTTTCTTTGCGAAAACTCTTAATTGGTGAATTGACTTTAAGCCAAGAATTCATAAATCCAACACATTAGCCCACTTACACATCGTTTCCAAGTTGTTTGACACCATTATTATGATATCAATTTAGTCCAAATTAACCCATGTATTGTCATTACATTATTCTAAATTGTTTTTGATTCCATAGTTCGGACATTATTCTAGTCCATATTCATCCACGCAACATCAATAATTGTTTATACAGGAAGTTTTAAACATGCAGGTCCATATGCAGTTATTTAATCACTATTTTCAAATTTATATATAGTTTTTCTTTTCTAAATACAAAATAATGTATAATTTTACGCGGCATGGCAAGGTAGTCAAAATTAATTTAGTATTCCTTTTGGACTAAAAATTCGTGCTAATGTAAACAATAGTTATTAGACCTCGAGTCCACAACCTGCTAGTCATGCTGCCTTTTTTGTTTTTTAAAACTTTTATTTGTTTTTCTATTTTGTCAAACCATGACATAGAATGAATTATGACAGGTAATAAATATCTGTATTTTTTGGGTTCTGTTTATTGGTTACTTTTCGTGCGTTAAAAAAAAAAAGAAAAAAAATAGCACACACAAAATGGAAACTTTTTCTCTTAAAAGTAGAACCTTCATATTGTCTAGATGTTTTTAAATGTTTTTGGCACAAAGAAACAACAATAACATGTCGGTTGTGGTGTTTCCAAGGGAAAAAAATCGTTGGTATTTGGTAAAAACCCATCCCCCAAGTAAAATAAAACCACTGGCAGAATTCGTTACCGTTGAATTGTACAATAAGGGCCGTTACCAAGACTCACAAGAAATGGATATTCTTTCTTGCGGCAGAATCATTCTCTTTTCCTTCCTTTTTCCCCGATTCCGAAGTTCCTTTGCAAATATTAAAATTACATTTATTTTTACCTTTCATTCAAAATTGATCTGATAGCAGATTGCCTTTTCTTGTCAAACATTCTGTTTTTCTACTAAATTTACTATTCACTGTTTCTTAAATTTCCAAAATTAAAAACATTTAAAATTTGTACTAAATTATATTAAAATTTTCATCATTTCTTGAAAAAAAATTATTCAACAAATTTTTTAAAAAAATGAATAAAATATTGCTAAACATTCCTTTAAAAAAAATTCAACGGCACTATCAATGTAATTAAAATTATACATAACTATTATAATAGTAAATCAATTTTAGAATTTGAGGCCTAGGCTGCCAAAAATTGAACCTCTTAAAGTCGGTTCCACATACTGCCTTTTTTATTTTCCAAAAGAGAAAAAGGAAACCCCGAAGAAAGAAGAAAAGGAAATTGATACTTTTCCAATTGCATTAAAGATTTCTTCGTAGTCAAGTCAGTCAATTAATATGGGAAGGGAACCAACCCACCAAAAGAAAAAGAAAAAAAAAAAAGGCAACTCCCTATATTGTTTTTGTACTTAACAATCAAACCTATAAATATTGCCTACATTGTTCTTTGTTTCACACAAATTACTACCACAAAGAAATAATTAAGCAATGGCTGTTCTGAGCGATTCAGTGCTTTTCTCTCTCAAATCTAGCTGTAATGGAGTTAAGGCAACATCAGAGATGGTTGATGATCATCAACCGCAGCAACAAGTGCAGCAGCAGAAAAGGAGGCCTAAGACAAAGATTGTGTGTACTTTGGGGCCTGCCTCGAGGTCTGTAGAGATGATTGAGAAGCTGTTGAAGGCAGGCATGAACGTTGCTCGTTTCAACTTTTCTCATGGTACTCATCAATACCATCAAGAAACGCTTGATAATCTCCGAACTGCCATGCAAAACACTCGCATTCTCTGTGCTGTTATGCTGGATACAAAGGTATAAATAATCCCTTCTTTACATCCTTTCTCTTTGCAGTTCATTTTTTGTGCATAATTTGTTGGCGGTCTTTTATCTTTTGCTTGTTAACATGGGTTCTTTTGGACTTCTTTTTTTCCTGACATTGGTTGAAGCTTATGCTTTGTTTTCTCCACTTGTTTGGTGGCCATGTTTATCTTTAACTAGTTATTTTTTCGATTTCAATTCAATTGAGAAATCAAGTCCTAGTCTTTCTGGTTTGTGTGTTGGTTTATCATTCAAAGGAAAAAAAAGTGTTGGATCTTCTTCTTCCTTTAAACTCAGGCCATTAATAAAGTCCTTTTTTTTTTTCATTCCGTTTTCAGTTAATGTATTTAAAAATAGGCAAATTGAATTAAATTTCTATTTTTAGTTTAATTAATTTTCGTCCAAAAACTTGTGGGATTTTTTTCAGGAATTGACAGGTAATTGTCTATTTGTGTAGATGACTTCTTTCCCTTTGGTTCTTGGGTGTCAATTTCTATAATAGAAACTTTTACTTGTTAAATCCTTCCTCCGCCGGGTCAAGTTAATTCATTAACTGAAAACAGGATAGTTCAAAAGAAGATTTTACTTACTACTAGACTTTGTTATTTAATTTCAGGGTCCAGAGATAAGGACTGGTGCGTTGAAGGATGGCAAGCCAATTCAACTTAAACAGGGTCAAGAAATCACAATCTCAACTGATTATACCATAAAGGGTGATGAGAATATGATCTCAATGAGCTATAAGAAGCTGGCTGAGGACTTGAGATCAGGGAGTGATATTTTGTGCTCTGATGGAACAATAACGCTCAAAGTGCTGGATTGTGATAAGCAACAGGGGTTGGTTCGCTGTCGTTGCGAAAACTCTGCAGTTTTAGGAGAGAGGAAGAATGTCAATCTTCCTGGTGTTGTTGTGGACCTTCCTACCTTGACTGAGAAGGACGAAGAGGATATCCTGAATTGGGGAATCCCCAACAAAATTGACATTATTGCCCTATCATTTGTTCGCAAAGGTTCGGACCTTGTCGCAGTCAGAAAGCTGCTTGGGGTGCATGCCAAATCCATTATGCTTATGTCCAAGGTGAGTTGAACATGCTATTAATACCATTTAGACTTCGTTGGTGCTTATTTTAATTGATTAAATTTCTTTTTTCTGATTCTTAACTCATTTTCTGATCTGTTCTAGGTTGAGAATCAAGAAGGTGTAGCTAATTTTGATGAAATTTTGGCAAATTCAGATGCTTTCATGGTGGCTAGAGGAGACTTGGGAATGGAGATCCCAATTGAAAAAATTTTTCTAGCACAAAAGGTGATGATTCACAAATGCAATATCCAAGGAAAACCAGTGGTTACTGCAACTCAGATGTTGGAGTCAATGATCAAATCTCCAAGGCCAACCCGTGCAGAAGCCACAGATGTGGCTAATGCAGTTATCGATGGGACTGATTGTGTGATGCTCAGTGGTGAAACTGCTGCCGGGGCATATCCTGAAATTGCTGTTCAAACCATGGCTAAGATTTGCATGGAAGCCGAGGATTCACTCAATTATGGGGAAGTTTTCAAGAGAAGTATGGAAAATGCACCTATGCCTATGACCCCCTTAGAGAGTTTGGCTTGTGCAGCAGTGCAGACTGCAAGTTCCTCAAAGGCTGCTCTTATAGTAGTCCTAACCAGAGGTGGAACCACAGCCAAGCTTGTTTCCAAATATCGACCAGGTATGCCAATCTTGTCCGTGGTAGTGCCAGAGATAAGAACTGATTCCTTTGAATGGTCATGCAGTGATGAAGCTCCAGCAATGCACGGCCTCGTCTTTCGTGGGGTTTTACCTATTTTGAGTTTGGCATCTACTAAAGCATCTCATAATGAATCCACAAAAGAATCATTAGATTTTGCCATTGAATATGCCAAGTCCGAACAGCTTTGCAGGCCAGGAGAAAGTGTCGTGGTTCTTTATCATTATGGAAGCTCTGTTATCAAGATTTTAACAGTCAATTAAATCAACTGGATAAGAGAAGGGAGAGTTGAGGGCAATTTTGGTTCCTGATAGCCTATCTTGGGAATTTGCATTGTTTAGTTTTTCAGTATATTTTCCTTTTTTGTCGGTTCAAACATTCAATTCCAAGCAATTGCTCGAGGGATTGGTCTTTTTCTTTAAGGATGGTCAAGATTTATGTTGGGGGATGATAGCATATTGGAATCTTTTTACTCTTTTAGCTTAACTTTTTTTTTTTAATTTTTGGCTTTGAGCATCAATAGTTTCAAGAAGGCTGTTTAGTTTATGTTTACTTATAGGTTTTAGTAAATATGGAATTATTAATTATAGGCATTAATAAATATGAAAATTACCTAATTGATTATATATTGATATTCCTAAGTGATTTAGTTATATAGTGTTTCCTTGGATAGATGATTATGTGTATGTTATTCAATATTATTTTTTTAATTCCTAATTTTTTATACACCTATAAATACAGGTTACATCGTTTATCATTATCAATATACACAATTTTCTTCCTAAACTCTGTATCATTCTAACATAGTAGTAGAACTTTTAATCCCTTCATTGGTTTTTCAGTTCCCTCGATCTCCTATGGGCCTTCAATCCCCTTCATGTGTGCCTTTTTCCTTTGACCGCGTTCCTCCTTCAGATCTTTTTATGAGTGTTCCTTTTGTTTTACAATGTTTCTTCATAATTCCTTTGTAGGAGTTCAATTACTTTTTCATAGGCGTCATTTTTCATGAATTTCCTTTTTTGCTTAGGTTCAACCAACGAGTCAAATTCTATTCTCCCATCCTTCCGCCTTAATAATTACTTATAAAGAGTTTATTCACCTTTTTATAGGTGTTAATTTTCATGACTTTCATTTTTCTTGTTAACTCTCAATCAATGGGTTTAATTTCTTTGAATTTAAGGGTTCTAGTCCCTCTACTATAATTTATCCATACAGTTAAAATTGTTCTCATGAAATGTGACAAGTTGTCTTTCACGACCATTGCCCATTTCATGATGTTTTTGCATTTCATGTTATTTCCTGTAGTTGTTTCAACGTCTCATTTGCAATTTCAAATACCTTATCCGCAACCATCTTGAAATTAAGGAGGAATGCTAGTAAATACGAAAACATGGTTGTATAGTGACAATTCCAACTGATTTTATTATATAGAGTTTTTCCAAATAGATGATTGTATGCATATTCTTCAATGCTCTCTTTTGGAAGCTGTCTCCACTTTTTTAATGTTGTGTACACAAGCAGGCAGACCACACAGGCTAGCGAGAGACACTAGAATTTTCCTCTTCTTTGGCTTCAATTTTAGTTAATAATGCGTACACCACCGGGCAGACCACACAGACTTTTGCGAGACACCAGAAATTTTCTCTTTCTTTGGCTTCAATTTTAGTGAATCAAGGTTTCTTGGCATCAAGTGATGTCAACTTGTCTAACAATTAGGCATCATTGGCACCCAATATCTCGTAAAATTGATGTAGATAACGATAACATCCTCGAGAAATGATGTTGTCGTCTATAAAGTTTGTTACGGGCTTGAAAATTATTTTAGTAAATTATCAAACTTGTCAATTAAACAACAGATTAATGTTTCCTAACCATTCGGTATTGGAAAGAGTAATCCTTACAACCATTAGCAGGACTTGCTAAATTTATGTACAACCTTCATATTTCTTCCTCCCTCGTGATATGAAGACTTGCAAAACTTGTGCACACCCTTCATATTTCTTCCTTCGTCATGGTAACAGAGCCATGATTTGTACCTAAACTCACTGAAGTTATCAACAGTCTTCTGAGTACTAAAGGGGCAAAGGGAACGAATAAAAGGTCAAGCGGTTAGAGCTCTATGGCTCCATCCCAAAGGTACCAAAAATCCCCTTCCCTATGTAATAGTGTAGGTTTATCAAAAAAAAAAAAAAACCCCTAAACCGGCAAAATATTTATGCGCTAAATGAGAATAAAATAGTGGTAATTTTCATTAATGTGAATCAACAACTTCAATAAACAAATCTGAACGGCAAAATATAAGGAAAACAAGACAATCTATGGTTTAAATTCAAATAGGAGCATTTGGCCACATAGTACAGTAACTATCACGTTTAAATCTTCAATAAAACTGCTTAAAAAAAGGAGTGAGGGCATTTAATCAATGAGATGAGGTGCAATAGCATATTGTGCAAGAGAACTATACAAATCAAGTATAACAGATCTATGATAACTAGATAAATGACTATAGATTCAAGCACCGCGGGTTGAGAAGTATAAAGAACTTCATTCGCAGTTGAAAAAAAGTGCTACTGCTACCATGGTTCGCCGTCGCGGATCGCAGTCGCGGTTGTTCCACATCCATTGCGGTATATCGGCTGAATATCGGGTGATACGCACATTATAGTATGTAAAAATTTTTAAAAAATCTAAAAAAATTACTAAAAATAAAAAATACCATAACTAACACAATTATCAAATTAAATTTACTAAATACTTACACTGTCATATATAGTCACTTAATAGTCACTAATTATTTAAATAAAGTAATGTTGCATAACTGTAGACCTGTAACATTAGTAATAATAAAATCATTATATCTTATATAATACAATAAAAATTATACAAAGGAAGTAGTAATGTTTACTTGAATATAAGAAAAGAAAGAGATACATATTAAATAATATTACAAAATACCAAGACATAAAGAAGCAAGCGTTCTTACCATATTCTCAATAACAATTTCCATCATAAATTGATCAACTGCAATGCCCAAGTGATTAATCTCAAATTTCTAAAATATAAAAAATAACAATAATAAATATTATTGAAATATTAAATCCAAGATGTATATGTAGATCTTGAATTCTATCAAATATAGTAACAATATACTTTTACTTTCTTTACATACCTCTTAATACCATGTAGAATGACGAGGAGGATCAAAATCATGCTCATCTCTGTGCCTATTATAGTAAGAATAAGGCATTTGTTGCACAGCACCCATGAATATATGTGACTACAGAGAGTTAGGTTATGTTTTCGGCACTTAATAAAATCTAGTACTAAATGATAGTAACAGTCAAATGAGTATACTTAAAATTATGAACACTCAAGTCCACAAGAAAGAATGAAATTATGCCAGTTGCATCCGATGGAGATGAATATACAATTGGCCCGTCATTGTACCTAAAAGGCATATGCTCCTTGCCTTTATGTGTATGACATGTGTTTAATAATTGTTATAATTTACAATATTGTTTGGTGGATCATTCTAGTGTACGATTATTGTTTTTCAACTTTTTGTTTTCCTTTTAGTAGGGAGAGTTGTGTTTACGTTTTTAAGTTTTTTGGGTCCATAACGGTGCATATCGGATATATATCACCGAGATCTCGGCCGACATTCACCGATACGGTGTCATATCGTTCATATCAGTGGATATCGCCGATTTCTCGGTGATATGTATCCGATATAGTTCAAAAGATGATGCGGGTAGTGGTATCGTAACGGCATGCTCCGTTTCAGTTACGACTCGGGCGATACGTCGCGGACTCGGGTGATATAGCGAACCATGACTGCTACAGATGGGAAAAGTTGAGAACAAAGTTTTGAAGCAATTGAGATGTCGGATAATGTTGAAGATTTAGCAGGATCATATACTGGTTCTTGCTGAATGAGACGGTAGTCATTTACATGCGGCACATCTTTTTTTAAGCTTTGATGCTGAGTCGATGTAAGTTCGCTGCCAGTTTGAAAAGTTTAAAAGAGTTTTGTCGCATATCAATGACAACTGGTCTCGTTCAAACAGCCATTTTGACATTGTTTAAAAGGCCATATTGGTTCGTGTATGGGGGAGAGGTGGAAGTTACAAAAATTGAACAGTTCATATGAATGACAACTGCCTTTGATCACTACTAAAATGGACTTTTTCACCAGGGATTTAATTGTAAGAATATGCCTTCCTATCCTGTTATTGAAACCTCCATTGCAGCTTGCAAGGCAGTTCTTCATCCCCTGAACCCATCACAACATAAGAACAAAATACAAAGGAGCATACCCCAAATAATCATTACTACCCGCACCTCAAAACGCAGCACAATGAAATATACAACCGTCAGGAATTCTAATCTACCGCGTTGCAGATTTGAACACTTTGACATAATCATGCAAAAAATGTCCCGTCGCATGTTCCAGTGTTAACAACTTGTTTCCTTGAGAATAGGGGGAACAAAAACAAAGAAAAAGCAAAGAATCGTGTTGCAGAATTTTGAAGAGAGAGAGAGAGAGAGAGAGAGAGAGAGAGAGAGAGAGAGAGAGATCGTGGAAAAGAGTCAAAAGTGGAAGAATACAAGAATGGTATTTGAGAAGGGATGCAAACCAATAGATTGATCAAACAAAACGTATTCCCAGCGCAAGAGGAGGATAAACAGCCCATCCTAACCTTTAGGATATTTACAATGAAGGGCTCTCTCCCAGAAAACAAAAGCAGTTTCAGCTCATCTATTCCTACAAAACTAGGTGCTCCCAAAGTTTCCAACCTCCGTTAATAGAAGAAAATCACAATAATGGTACAAGAATGCAAGGTTAAGGATGAGACAAAGAATCAAAGTACAGCGTAAAGGAAACTAAAGTTACAGGCAATTACTCAAAACCAGTCATTAGAACATAGATTTTCAGTCCACAAACACCGTTCCAGTGGATGAAATCCCAGCAAACACTCCTCAGATGGTCTGTAACTGAGAAAAAGAAATCCGAATAGTTGAACCACCCAGAGATGTTGCATGTTTGCACACGAGGGCTTCAGTGGCTTGCTCCTCATTTTCAAAAAGCACAAGAGCCTGTTTTTTTCCATTCATCTCAAATAGCTTAGAATTAACAATGGTTCCGTGCTCCTCCAAGTGGGCCACGATTTCCTCCTCAGTTACCTCCTGGGGGAGGGTGGACAGGTGAATCATCTTTGTTGGGGAGCAGCAATACCGATAATTCTTTGCAGCATTACGGTTAAAACGGTTGAGATTGGAATTTGAATACTCATGTGTATCAGCACCTGTCGTTATGTTTGGATGTTTTGAAAAATTAACCTCCAGGCGTTTTCCAAAAAGCTTAGCACCCTGTACCCAAACATTCGACTTCAGTAATCAGATATACTTTTAAGTCAAACAGCAATTTCCTAGGTTTAATGTCCAAACTAGGCAAAATTGTCTGAAATATTTGAACTAATCCAAGGACAACCCACCACCCAAAAAAAAAAAAAGCATCTTAAAACTCATTTTTTTTCAAGGTTGTACTTTTCTAAACTGCATGGATTAGCCTAGCCATGCCTAGGTATTTAATCTGATGAATCTTTAATAAGTGTTTTAGAAAAATGTAATTATAAACCCTAGTAGACCCTAGCAGATCTAATATTATCAATGCAAAGTGTGTTTTAATCAGTAGATAATATATGTAAAAATGTTTAAAAGAGAATGCAAACGATATTTCCTTATAGCATCTTCTTTCCCATACAACAGCCACATGCCACATATAGACTCCACTGTCCCAAAGGCAGACAAGGGCTAGAAGCAACATGGGTTTGTAAGCAAAGCCCAATACTCCACACTGGATCCAAGTTAAGAGACAATTTCTACCCTCGATCTTAACAAATTTCTGTTCCTCTGTGCACTCTAACATGTGATTTTTTTAATAAACAATTTTGACATAAAAGGATATTAGTCCTAGAAGGAATTTAACAGGGACATACTAATATACCTTTCACCCGGTTCCAAGTCTCTTTCATTATGCTATACAAAGAAGAAAATGCATGAACAAAAGTATTGTGCGAAAGAAGTGAATTTATCCAGTCGAAGCATTGTGAAAATGGCATGATGGTTAGATTTCAATCACCAATATAAATGTTATAATCATATTATAAGCAAAGTTGAAACTCAAAGACCAAGTTAAAAATCTGGTCTAACTGTACCGAACCTTCAAAAAGTGCACAGCCAATTCAGCCTGGAAACCATCCCCCATCTGGACAAGTGCATGATCAGGTTTATTTCGGAGAAGTTTGATTCTCACAATATTACCATAGATCGAGAACAGGTTAAACAGCTTATCCTCATCAATGCTCTGTAATAAAGGGATGCAAACATGAATGCTGTTAAGTAGCAAGACTATGTCATTAAACCGAAGTCTTGGATTTGTGAAGAATCCACGCAAATATCAGAATGGTACAGGAACTAACAATGCAAGAACTGGAAACTTACATCAGAATTCAAATTAGAAACGAGAATGGTGCACCTATCGTTTGTCCCGCTTATCCCAGGAGGCAAACCACCTCCAAAGGCAGCTGCAATAGCAGCAGCATTGGCCATCTGCAATGTACAAAGCAGCTTGTTTTTATTGCCATCTTCTAAAAGATTATAGTACCGGCATTCACTCGTGCTAATGTTTGTGTATGCACACAATAACCTAGCTAACTGGACCCTCAAAAGATTGTTCTGAAATTGGTATTTTTGATTCTCAGAATTGCTTGGCAATAAATTCTGCTCCTACATATATGAAGAACTGAAGAATCTGTGAGATGACACTGGTGGCATAAAGATAATCGACCATTTAAAAATTTATTGCAAAATCTATAGTTTCCAAAGATATTTTAAATTCAACGAGTATCAAAGCGAATTCATTGACAGTTGAGCTTTATTATGAAAAGGAATTGAAATACGGACAACCATGCTTGATTTAGTAGATCCACTTTATTAATTTCATATTAAAGCTTACTCCAGCAATTAAGATGCATCTCAAGGAAGAATGAATGCACGTATACATGGTCCATAGCCAATATGCTACGATGCACTATTAGGAAGCCTAGGGCAATAAATATGGCTCAACAGTGTTCACAAAAACCCTTTTCTTCTCTTTTCACTCAGAGGCAACGCAACCTTTGTTTCCCACTAGTCATTACGCAGATCTCCTAGGTGCTATCAAAAAAATCCAATGGCAAAAGTAAGCGTGACACCTGATGAATGCATATCACAGTTAACAGGCAACAGTAACCTTGCAAGGAGAAACCACAAAACATGCTAAATATCAGTTAAGTACAACAAAAAATGGTAGAATACACACCTGTGGATATCCAACTGATAAGACAAAAGAAGAAAAAATCAGTTCAAATCGTACAAAATAACGATAATACTCAAGAGAAAAAGTCGCTGGTGAATTTGTGATACTGGCCCTAAAAAGCCTGCAAAGAATACATACCTCCTACATCTCCATATCCAGGCTGGTACAAAGGTAAAAGTAATTGCATACTCAATATTGGAAAACAAATTGTAATTCATACTCAAATAGTAAAACCAAATATAAAAGAAACCTACATGAGAGGATCTACCCTTTTGTTCTGATGGTAGCGATGGGTTTGTAAAATCCCTATACAGAATCAAAATTAACCATCAGAAAAGGAAATAAAAGAAGCAGCAGCAATCTTTTTTGTCCTTCCTTTCCACCCACAGTGGGCTTGGGGACATCGAACAACAAGAAAACAACAATAAAATGCACCCCCACCTAGATCGTTCATTATTGTAGTTTACTTGTAACTCGTCTAGGCTGAAGGAAGGGAAAAACAAAGAAGACATGAGTAAATTATCCACCACAGCAAATTGTTGAAATAGCAAACTAGAGAGATATATAATGAAATATCCATAATTCTTAAGCATGACTTCGAACATACTTTGAGAATTGAATGTCTAGCTGACAGCAACCATCATATATATTACGCCCCTGAAAGATAATACAAAGCCAACCAATTTAACCACCACATCAATTTCAATATGAAACTTTGTGAAAGCCCAACAAAAGAAAAAGAAAAGGAAAAAGAAAAACAAAGAGAGCATGCCTGAAGAGAATTCCTTGCAGAAACAGCACTTTGCTGTGACTGATACTGAATTAAAGCTTGAAAGCCTACACATTTCAGCAATAATGTCAGAGCTGGCAAAAGAAATACCTACATATCTAACTGAGAACGCATCGAGCACAAGTCGAAGACAAGATATTAAGAAAACAATCCACCAAAAAGACAGAGAAGATATGAACACTAGGCTTGCTACATACACAGCCTTTTGGAATGAGCACAAAGACATGGATGACTGCAAAAGAGCCTTGCCTCTCATATTTGAATGCCAACAAAAAATAAACCATCTTAATATGCTAAAATGAGCACCACAAATAAGAAAAATTGAGAGAGAAGAGGGAGAAAACTTGAAGATGCTGACCAGCCGACTTCTGAAAGGTGACAATCTTCTCTACAAATCCATGGGGGGAAAACACTTGATGCAGCACTTCCACGGTAATAGGGTATAGCATGTGATGTATTGTAACTAAGAGAATTCGGTTAGGCTGAGTATCCACAGAGTGCCGACAGCAGACCAGCATAGAGGCAGAAGAGAGAGAAGAGAAGAGAATGAATAGAGAAGAAAATACCGAGAAAGGAGAGACTAAAGCAACAGAAGATATTGCATTTAGAACATTTCAGCTGACAAATATATGGGAAAGTAATACACACAGAAAGAGAATGACATTTCATTCCATTACCATTAAATTATTAAAAAAAAAAAAAACAAATCTAGGAAAAAAACTGTCAAGGATGAATAGGGCACAAAGGAAAGTTGTAAAGAATAAATTAACAAACAAGTGCCTTTTACTGTATGCTTTTATTTTGACTAGAAAATGATTAGTTCTACAAATGGCACAATGGGGAGATCATAAATAAAAGACCTCAGATAAGAAGCCAAATAAACATTAGATCTCTTATTGTTGGAAAAGAATTTCTCCATCCGATCTGTTTCAGTAAAAGCACAGATGTTTTGCTCAGTATAACTTGGACTCCTATATCTTAAAAAGTATCTATTGGTCATGTTAAGCCTAAACTAGCATTATCCAATATAATAATAATAACAATAATAATAATTTATCATTTGTTAGTTGGCCATATGTACATATCTCAGCTTTTGACCATTGAATCACCTTCAGAATATGACAAATGTTCAGAAGCTTTTGGCACAATGACACCAATATTGGCAACTCCGCTTCTCTTCTTTTTCCACAGCTAAAGTTTTTTGCTCAACATTTTCATTTCAAAATAAAGCAACCTGATCTTTAATGGCAGGAAATTTAAAAATCTCACTAATATTGGTTTAGATTTTTCATGTCCAAGAACACAGAATGCTGGTGAAATTTTAAATCATCATGGAAACACAGCATCTATGTGCATAGTTTACATTTATTAATGTATGCACATGTATGTACATGCAGGAATATATGTACTGTTATATATGTTCAGCAGAAGCATCCATTGCTCATCCAGGTGAGTATTATGTTCATATATTAAGAAACTATAGAAAGCCACTTCATAAGCCATACATCTGCACAATACATGAGTTGCATCAAGCTCTATGATGTACTGCCGCTAAGGTATACAAACCTCGTCTCCTCGCCCCTGAGTATTCTGATCCACAGTGGTTAGTTCTTGGTGTGATGAAAATTGAACGTAAACATTCCTTCCCCTAGTGTGCAAGCAACAATACAATGAAAAGATATGGCCATTAACTTGACAATTTGAAATTAAAATATGAAATACTCAACACATGGTTTTCCATGCACTGATAACACAAAAGAAACCCATCAAGGACACCTTATACTTGGTTGAACATTAGTGTAGAACTGTAAAGCATTTACAGCTGAAGGAATATCTTGCATTTGAAGAAGTGCCTGCAGAGAAGAAACAATTGAATTAGTCATTAGATGTACGATTGCATTTCATTTTCTGCATATATATTTTACATTTAGACAATTTCGTTCCAGGGGCCATAAAAAGAAGTAGTACTTGATTTTTTGCCCGAAGCATTACAAGCTTGGTGATGACTCCAAATGGTTGGAACAGCTGAAGCAAGTCATTCTGCAATCACATGGTTCATATGTTTCAGAATGAATAAATATCCAGAAACAAAACAATGAGAGGGTAAAACCATTACTAACTGAAGCCAAAATGGATGGAACAGAACAATCACACAAGCAAATGTCCAATCAAATTACAAATTCCAAAATTTCTGATACTATTAATGGAAAACACATTTGTCATGCCATGAAGGCTAATTGTTTTGGTTATGAATGATAACTAGCAACAATAGTTTGGACAAAAAAATCCTAATACCCCAGTTCAGTGATGTAAAAGGTAAACTTTCTGGATGGCATAACTAAGAAAAGGAAAGGGCTTGACTCTAGAAGTGCCTAGTATTTCAGATACAATAATTACCTTAGGTGTCTACAGGTTGGAGAGAGTGGAGGGGCAAATCATAAAACATAGGCAAGAAAAGAAGATTCTTGCTTCTCTTTTCTTCTCTCCACTACTTAACTATGATATATTTCCAATGTAAAAAACAAAATAAAATCCTCTCCCAAAGCGAAATGACAAGAATTACCCCCTTTTGCAAGGAAGACAATGAGCAATGTAAGGAAAAGTAAGCTTATTATCAACACTTCGGTGGAGCAACAATTTCAACACATGCATCATAACAGTTGATTCCATTAAACTGGTACTCTCAATTAACAGTTGGCGAAAGGAGAACAGAGGGTACCACAGTGTACCGGTTTCACGACCTTCTATGATAATATTAGTAAATGGTTAAAGTTAGAATGAACAAATGTGAGAGGATCCCAAGATAAGTACAGAATATAACTACATTTCAGAAAATTTTCATAATATTGATAATTAGTTCACCACCTCACCCACCAAACGGGGTTAAAACACCCATAATTTCATCAACTTTCTTTTCAAACACAATCTCTGCATAACAGAAAGATTATATCCTTTGTACTTTAGTGTTATTTTTTCTTCCATTAGTCCTGATTCAGGATCAGCCACAATACAGGACAGTTGGGGGTGGTCATCCTGGCATAATCTTTGTAAGATCTTGTACCGTATTGTCATGAATATAGTTAACAAGGGCGTTGTGTATAAGTATGGGATACACTAAAGTTTGCAAATGAAGAATGAGAAAGCGCAAGGGAGGAACTTGTTGAATGATGTATGAGATTAGGCAAGAGAAGATCCTTTACGCATCAGATCCAGAAATACCCCAGGCATCAATTGAATTTGGAAAAAAAAAAATCTATTTTAGAGCAATTTCTATAATTCAATCACTATTGAGAAAGGTCTTAAAAAGGGTCGAAATAAACATTACTACTTTTTATAAACCAAAAGCACTGTTTTATTGTAAAACTCATTTTACAAAAATTATCCTTGGAGGAGGATAAGAACTTAGGAACTTCCCAACTCCAACAACCACCTTATCCACTACCCTTTTTTTTTTTTTTCAAATTCTTTCATTATTCAAACTTCAACAACATAAAATATATTTCATATTCTTATGAATCATAAACACACAAAACAATTTTTTTTTCCATTGCGCAAACATATGGTGTGCATACATTACTAGTTACAAAAAACCAGTACAGACAAGGATGACAGTTAAAACGGTTTAAAACACAGTAGTAACCAAAAATGACAGTTACAACAATTTAAAACTACACCAGCAACCTTTTCACAACAAGAAAATGCAAGACCTTGAACGAGTTAAAAATATTCTTCATAGTAGGAAAGCTATCAGATGCTTAAAATCCAAAACCTTGAAGTGTTCCTCAAACATATTAAGCAAAGACTTCTAAATTAAACATGTTAAGATCAAGAATATGATACAATCAAAGTCAAAACTAAATCCTGAGTAAGTTACAATTCCAAAATCAGCAATCTCTACATTTTTTTTAAATTTTTATTGGCTAAAATACATAAAAGACCGATAAAACAAGAAGTTAAGAATACCAATCATAACCATCAGGTGTCTAACATTCTTCAATAGAAAATGTGAAGATCTCACTAAATGGCACAAGCAGGGGGAAAAAAACAATTTTTTTTTACCTGAATGGGGCGAATCCTGTATCTTTTGCATTTGAATATTTTGTTAAGCCATATATAAAGTGAAATTGATCAATACTCATTCAGATTATTTTAGATGCAATCTAAGTGCAAATCCATATATTTTACAAGAGAAGACAACATCAATAAAAACACACACATAATATGTTAAAAAGAAGAAAAAGAATCATACGGTGCCTGTATCCATGTGTAGAAAAAGGCAAAAAAGTTGGTAACTGGTAAGAATAGTTCAAAAGACATACCTCAGAAATTTCATGACCCACATTGCGGACATGAATGACTTTTGAAGGCTCTGTCATTTTCAATGTCCCTGGCCAAACCCCAGAAAAAAAAAAAAATTAACAAGGTGAGTAGATAACTCGTAACTCAATTGAAAAAATGCAGATAACTCCCAACATCAGACACTGATTAAAATGAACCTTTTAACTTTATGCAATTAGCAGAAGGAAAATAGCCAGTCTGATATAATGGTTTAATAAGCACCAAAAAAAGGAACAAAAAATCAGTATAAACACATTTCGAATTGAGCCTACAAGCATGACCATGATCATAATCAAGACCGGAGCGACAAACAGCATAATTTGTACATCCTCAATCCTTAAATTGAGAATGTCATATTTCAGATATTATTTTAGTAGAAAATTGTACAAAAGGTAATAGACCACCAATAAGCTAGTAATTTGTCACAGAACTACAACATTTATGTCGCCAAAGAGATAATCAGAGGCAAACTGATGCAATGCAAATACGAACAAAGGTGCATGCAGAAATCCAGAATATGATAGTATTCTGAGTTCTGTAGCCGTTCTTAATCCTGTGTTTTAGGCAAATTATGGTGTACCGTTAGCAGATTATGTTCTGATAGGATTTCGGGGTTTTAAAGATATTTTGGTATTTCAGCAGATGCTGAAAATGGTCATCACTTTAAAAATGGAGGACAACAGTCTTTCATGTTATTTAGGGTAATTTCTGAAATCAGAGTTTTCGTTGGAGCCCAAAAGTAATTGCTAAAGTCAAATTTGGTAGCTGCATAAACTGTGGGATAAAATCCAACTTGACTTCATACACTTTTTGAGTTTTTAGCTTTGTTAGTTGTTGAACCCACCTTACTTCTTAAGTTTGCCAAAATCCTTAAGAATTCTTTGCCTTCCAAGTCTTGTTCCCTACATATGTCAGTTGTAATAGCTTTGCGAAGCTTGGAATTGCGTAAAGTAAATTTCATAAATGACTTTCTCCTTCACCCACCCCAGCCCTCTCCCCTCGCCCTCTCGCACGTCTGAAGCCTAAATTCTCTCTCTTGCTTCTTCTGCACTTCTCATTCTTCCCTAATTTCTGCAGTCTTTCTAATAGGACAATGTCCTCAGTCTTCCTTGTCTTCACCGATTTCTACACCATTACTTCTGAAGTCCATTTTCTGAACACATTCACAAAATACTACTTGTGATGCTGGAAACTATAAATTCTTGTATCATAAACCAAGATACATAGATTTCTGGAAACTTTTTCAAGGTAGTAATATATTTTTGTGACTTAACGACATGTGACCGTCTAGACTGACTTCCCATTCAACCTATGTCCCTCTGAAACCAATCCACTCAGTCAGTGAGTTGGTTTGCCATTCAAATGAGGACTTTTGCTGCTTGTTGCCATAAGAGGTTGTGAAAGCATTTGGCTTTTTTCCTCATTTCAGGGAAGTTAATCCAGTGGCACTCTACCCAAAATGAACAAAGTTTTTTTACATAGTACTACACCATCCTCGAAGCTGTGACAGCATAGCTCTTCTGCTCCATTCCTCGATCGATACAGAAAGCGACTTGACTTGTTATGTTGGAAGAATAATACACAGAAACCCTCTGAAAGATGACTAAAGTTTGTTTTAACAAAGAAATCCACCCAGGAAACCTCAATGATCCCACTCCTATTGTATCTACACCAAATAGGGACAGTATACAACTTCAAGATGCTCAAACATATACAGCATTGAGTAATAACAACTCTACATCAATCAATCAAAATTAACCAAGTGAAAGGATAATTGGAGGGGAACTACAAGCCATCAACAGTTAATACACACCAAGTTGTCCGTCTAGAAAAACAAAAAAAAAAAAACTTTGAAGTTGTCTACATCTTTCCAAGTAGTAGAAAGCCATCAAAACAGAACCTACCTATCTAAAAGTGGATGCTATCGTCAAGCAGCAAAGTGAAAATTAAGATTCCCACCTAAAGGCCAAAACTTAGAGACTTGCACACCATTTTTAATCAACATCGGAGTTCACTTTGACGAAGATCATATCAAGTTATAGCAAACCCTTAACTCCGTCTTCCCCCTCCCTGCCAACAGTGGCATTTTTAGATTCCTTCAGATAGGCAATATCAACTAATTTCTTTTTTTTTTTTAAATCCAAAACAATAAACAGGTTTCCAATTTGATAACTTTAAACAACCACAACACCTCACGGCCAGAATGGGTACTCCATTCTCATGTCCATACCTCAAAACCAAATTCAATTTTATGTATTCCTCAACAACAAAAAAAAAATATAACAGACCCAAATTTTTCATCTGTTCTCTAAATACAAGTACACCAATTCAAGAATTGAAACCAATCCAAACACCACTAACAAAGAAAAATACGCTTATATCGATAGTGCATACACCTAGATGAAGACGAGAGGTGCAGATTAATTAAACAAACAGCAAGAAAATCTTGTAAATAAGCAAGAATCCAAGCACAGTAGATAAAGAAAATGCAATGTCGAAAAGCATTTAAGCTTTTAGATCTAACCTATAAGAAAGCTAAAGGAAGAAGAAGGCGAAGTTAAAACCCCAACTGACCAGATAGCACAGATGCAGAAGAGCTCAGAGAGAGAGAGAGAGAGAGAGATAGAGGAAGAAGAAGAAGGAGAAGAAGAAGCAAATTAGGGTTTGGGGATTTTTGACCTCCAGAGCACGTGAGGGAGCTTAGCTAGCTACTCACTGATTTATAGTCTTCTTTTTTCTCTCTCTATCTCTCTCTCTCTCTCTCTCCAAAATAATACATCAGTTTTCTGTTATCTGTTTTAGCAGCCAAATCTGACACGGTTATGACGTTTGGCTTTTGTTACGACGGAAATGCCCTAAAAAATGTTGTGTATGTGTGCTTTTGTATTTTACCTTTTTTTTTTTTTTGGGTAAAAAACTTTTGTATTTTACTACATGGAGCATTTTAAGGTTTGCACTTCTAAGTTGGGGTTTATCGGTTAGCTTCCTTTATTGGTGTTTATTTGTTAATGATCAGATATTCATGCTAAAAGCATGTCTGTGAATGATATATTTTTTAAATAAATAATTTTATAAAAATTTATGCATGTGCAAATGTAAAATATATATTTTTGAGATAAATAATTTTACAAAAAATTATTTTGCAAAATTTTTCTATAAATATACCAATAGTTTTTAAAAAATTTGTTATAAAAATTAAGAATAAATATAATATTCTTAAAATATATATGTATTTACAATTTAATGTATACAAGACTTAATAAAAAATAAAAAGGAGAAGCCTGTGGACAATAAAACTTTAGTCTGTTTCACTATTTGTCTATAAATTAATTCAAATGGCATATTTACTGTCTGAAAAAATATTGCGATATGTTATCCATATTTAACGAACTAGTTATTTAGAATTAGAAGACTCTTTAGAATACTGCAAATGTAAACTTCCAGGACAATGTGAAAACCATGTACAAATTTAGAAGACCTAAATTATAAAGAATTGGAAGAAAATTATAAAGGAATAAAAAATTATGAGCTTAGTACAAAATCTTAAATTTATAAAAATATTATAACCTATTAGAAATAGGAGAAGAAGAAATTGACATAATAATGAAGAAATAAGAAAAAGAGAAAATAATAGGACAAAATCCAACAAAACATTGGAAAAAAGACAAGATATTTTGCATATTAGAAATAATAAATCCAAATCTTAAAATCAGTACAAAAAAATAGCAGCATCTAATGAAAAAAGTTAAAGAATTTGAAATGCATATAAGAGAATTACAAAAATTAGGAATAATTTGAAGAAGTACTAGTCCCCATAGGAGTGTAGTATTTATAGCAAACAAACATGGTGAAATAGTAAGGGCAAAAAGTAGAATTGTAATAAATTATAAAAGACTAAATGATAATACAATGGAAAATGGGTATGATATACCAGAGAAAACACAATTATTAAACAAAATCCAGGGTTATAAAATATTTAGTAAATTTGATCACAAATCAGGATTTTGACAAGTTATAATGCACCGAATATTATAGAATGGACAACTTTTACATGTCTATTAGGACGTTTTGAGTGGTTAATAATGCCTTTTGGACTAAAAAATGCATTAGCTATTTTTCAAAGAAAAATGAATAACATAATTAATAAATATAATAAATTTGTTGTAGTTCATTTAGATGGTATATTAGTATTCTCAAAAGGTCAAAAAAAAAATATATTAGTCATTTAAAATTAGTCCTTTCAGAATTCTTAAAGCACGAAATAGTAATTAGTAGTAAAAAAGCACAATTCTTTAGAAACTATATAGAATTCTTAGGATATGAAATAGGTGAAGGCAAAATAAAAATTCAACCTCATATAAGTAAAAGGTGTTAGAATTTCCTGATAAAATAGAAAATAAAAAATAATTGGAAAATTTTTTAGGATTATTATACTATACTAGACCATTTTTTAAGGACCTTAATAAATTAATAGGACCACTATATAGTTAAACAAGTACAAAAGGGCAAAAATATTTTAACAAAGAAGATATAAAACTAGCCAGAGAAATATAAGAAAAAATTATAAAATTACCAGATCTAAAACTACTACTAGATACTGATTATTTAATTATAGAATCATATGGATGTGAATTAGGATGGGGAGCTTTATTGAATGTAAACCCCATAACTATAGTAAGAATGTAGAAGAACAAATCTGTAAATATAACAGTGGCAAATTTAAAGAAAAAGGCAATATTAGTTGTACAGATGCAAAACTTTTAGCAGTAGTCAATGCACTAGATTCTTTTAGATTATTCATATTAAACAAAAAAGAAATATTGGTAAGAACAAATTGAAAAGCAATAGTTAGGTACTTTAATACTAAAGGAGCAAAAAGATCATCACAAAGAAGATGGGTAGCTTTTAAAGATAGAATACTAAATAGTGGTTATAAAGTAGTATTTAAACATATCAAAGGAAACAATAATCAATTGAGTTTTATCTTATTTTGCAGATCTCTTAAAATAGAGGCAAATTTCAGGATAGGATCGTATACTCTCAGAACATTTTCTAAAGGATCCAATTTGCAGTTTAGATATAAGGAAATGGATAAGATAGACGAAATACATCAGGTAATATTAGATAATCTTTGGAATTCACAAAATGCAAATAAAAATTTTTTGCATTAAATGCATTAGAAATATATTTTAGTAATTTACCAATCAATAATTATTCATACTATGTGGTGGGACGTGGTCAAAATCTAGGTTTATACTCCATATGGAAAAAGGTAATAGAAAATATCGATAAATTTAATTCACCTATTTGTGAAGGTTTTCATAATATTAGTCAAGCACTAAAATTTGCCAGAAGTAGAACTGTATACAATTTTTATATTGATTTAGAAATTCAAGAACATCAATAAAGAAGTCATGTTCAAAATATTGATGCATCTACTAGCACCAGTTATAGTTGAATTTTAGAAAAAAATAAGACAGAAAAATTAGAATTTTGTAGATATTGTGATACAATGATTAGAAACTTTAACTTACTTCATGACAAGTGCAAGGCATATAATGAACAAATTAACTCTCAAAAAGAGATGATAAGTTTATTATAAAAAAATAGCTCAAGTAAGCAGTAGACAATGTTTTCAGAACCGGACCGGTCATTGAACCGGAAGGGGTGAGGTTCAAGGTCGGACCGGTCGGATCGGTTGGGCCGGAGGTTCAACCGTTTTTTTCCCAACAATCGTATAAAAAAATTCCTAAGAATGATAGTTAAAACCTAAAAAATCATGCACATATCACAAGTTTTTTCATAAAATTATTACAAATATAATAAGACTAATAAGTACAATTCAAATGCTAATTAAAGTACATGCCTTGTTTCTTACACATACTTAAAAAGATCCATAAAACAAGTACCAAGAAGTCTAAGTACTGATTATTATCATTTTCATCATCAAATTTATAACTACTGCTCAAATTTCAAAATTTCAAGAATAAAATCTCTCTATTGTCATCACAAGCCAACAACACCGATGAATATCACTGCCTTGACAACTTCTTCAATTTACCTAAAAAAGCCAAAAAGTTCAACACAAATATAAAAGTCCAATTTTAACAAGTCCAATTTCAGCACAAATACAACAGCACCGATGGACTTAAATCTTTTCCTATGCAAGTCACCTCAATTAAACTAATAGTAAGATAATTAAATTGAAATTTGAAAATCATTTGCGTATGCAAACCTTCATTAAAAAATAGGGCAAAAGAACATTTTTTGTTTTAAAAATTTACATTTACTTAAACCAGCCTATATACAAAGTTAATTGTATTATTTGGTATTAAAAATAAATTTAAAATTTGCATTGAAAAATAAGTCTTGCTGGTATTAAAAGAGTGGAGAATGTGAAAACAAGTAACATATATGATTTAATGATTTAGAATGTTCAATTTTGTAATTTAAAATATTTAAAAATATAATAATGTACTTTAATGGTGAATTTTAAAGTATATGTTTTATACGTATATTTTCCCGATACACTTACTTTTTATAGTTATTATATGTTTTATACTTGCAATGCCATTTTCTTTGTTAATTTAATTGTTATAGACATAGAATATTTTATAAAATTTTTACTATGCAAGTCCAGTCACCTCAATTAGTTATTGAATAATGATTAACCATAATTAAAAAATATTAAAAAATGATTACAAAAATATCAATTTAAAGTTTTAATTAGGAGAATGTTTTAGGCATAAATGAATAATTAAACAATTTAGATAAAAGGACTAATCTTAGCATGTGAGATTTTAGTAAAAATAAATTCGAGATTTCTTTAATGTAATGAATTTAGATGCCAAACTAAAAATATAAAAATCAATTAATATTATTAAACATGACTAATAAATGAAACAAAGAAAAAAAAAGTAAGAATCAATTAAATTCATTAAAGAAAACAAAGAAACTAAAAAAGCAAGAATCAATCATATTCATTAAACATGATTAATGGAAACTAGAAATGTAAGAATCAATTAATATTGTTACAAATGATAATAAAGGGAACTAAAAGAAACAATAAATAAAATGATTCTTAAGAAAAGACAGCAACAAAAAGCTGGTGCGGTGGTTGGACGCTTCTCTCAAAAGTGAGAGGTCCCCAGTTCGATTCTTGCTGGGACCTCTCACTTGCATTATTCAAAAAAAAATTTTTAAATTCAAAAATAAAAAAAACCGGCGGTCTGATGGTTGAGCGGTTTGTTACGGTTCACACGGTTGGACCGGTTCTTGTCGGTTCGTAGGGACATTCCGGCTTTCATGGTGGACCGGACCGGAAACATTGCCGGTTCGCGGTTCAACCGGTCGAACCGGCCGGTCCGGTCCGAGTTTGAAAACACTGGCAGTAGAAGGTATTACTTCTCAAAATGAAGTAATGAAATCTCTACAAACATGGTTGGTTAAACTAAAAGGGAAGAATCTCCTAAAACTGGAGGTTATCTTTATTAAAGAAAAACTAGAAAACGAAAAACTTTTTGAATACCTTGCACCTAAATATTTCTTAGACCCAATAGAATGCTCCAAAATTTTCCTTTAGGAATTAGAGAAATTATCTTTAACAAAACCAAAATTAATTTTCATAGAAAATCAACTGCTCTCTAACAATCACTAAGAAACTTTTCTTCTTTCTCGTATGAAGGAAAAACCATCAGTCCAAACTTTTATGTAAATAGTCGTAAAACCTATAAATCTAATTGTAAATATCCAAAGTAAGATATTTCTATAAGTGGGTGTCGGCATAATTATTATCTTCTAACTACAAGAACTAACCTTTGCGAATTTCAGCCATATAAACTATGGGCTGGAAAGGAAGAAATTGCAGTAACACCACAGACATTATTGGATTATGGATCTATACATAGACTCATAGTCGTGGGAGGATCAAATGGAATACTAACGCCTTAGATTCAATATTTTGGAAGACAATTATGTATAGCAATAGACAAATAAGTTCTTTACAATGCAGAGGCAGTGGTTGTAAATATCAAATTTGCCCCTTTAGAATGGCACCATCAACACTTATTTCTTTTGATCCATCGAATTTGTGTCAAGGGAATAATATAGAGACCATATGAAGCCATGGTAAATATTGCACCCAATGAAATTTGTAAAGAATCCATTGATTATCAACTTAGACATTGCAAATTAAAGAATTTAGCATTCAAATATTTCAAAACAAATCTCTATGGTGGAGATTATAGATATTTTATGAAATATTATTTCAAAAGATATATGTTAATAATAGATATAAGACGGCGAAGATAGAATTCTGCATTGAAACAAGATGTCTAGGAATATTTGAACATTATTATAAAGAATATGATAAATGTATTCTAGAAATTGCCAAGTTTCAAAAATGGTTGATGATAATTAAGAAGATGCTCTTTTTGCCAATAATTTTGAAGAAAATCTTGGAGGGACATTGGAAAACTAAGATACATGACACCTCAAAAAGCTAAAATGACCGGACTCCATAGAAGAATGACACTTCAAAATGGTGAAGTGACATGCAAAAGATTCTTTTGGACCAAAATATGTACATTTTAATTATTTTGAAATCGAGATTTGAAGTCCAAATTTGTACATTTTAAAATTTGGACTTGAAGTCCAATAGATAGGCTATGAATACCACTATGCTCAAATCTATTGAGTACCATGATTTTGGAATCCATAGCAATAGTATATAAACAATAACTCTTGTAAAAATTTCTTTCAATGAATAAAAAACTCTTTTCTAGCATATCTTGTTTGTTTGCCTTTTAGCTTGCTTACCTACTTTCTCTTAAGCAAAACTTAAGGGTAAAAGGGAACGATAAAAGAATAAGTAGTAGAATACTGGTCCTTTGAACATAACTAACTCTAGTAGAATTTTTTTAGGGAGCCGATATACACATTTTGAAAGGCTAAAGAGTGGAGAGGTCATGTTATAGGAGAATGGCAGAAAGAAGAGTTGAATTTATTCAGTAAGAATACTTCATACAGGTATATCTTCAAAATCCTAGTACTGAATCTATTACCATTAAATTTATGAATTGTAAATTACACCCTTTATCTCCTTGTTTTGGCTGCATTCATGTTGTATATTAACGCTCTCTTGAAGAAATCCTTAATCCAACTAGTTCTTTTTATCTACCAATAGATAGATTATCTATTAGAGAAGTTTGTGAAGAACTAAACGTTGTTGAAGCAGAACTTCAACAACTATCCGTGTGTACACACACACATATGTGTTTGTGTGTATATATGTATGTATGAATGTATGTATGTATGTGTGTATGTATGTAGACATAGATACATACATTCGTATATATATGTATACATATGCATATATGTATATGTACATGTATATATATGTATACATATACATATATGTATATGTACATGTATATATATGTATACATATACATATATGCATATGTATACATATATGCATGTATGTGTGTGTGTGTATATGTATGTATACATATATCAATCTTTCGTCATATTCTCTAGATTGTCCATTCCTTCACTTCCAAAATTTTCTTCAAAATCTGCAGCGGCAAAATTGTCTCCTTCTGATTGGTCCTCGTTAACGTCAGGGACTTGTGCTATTTCTAGAATGTATTTATCATATTCTTTACAATAATACTCAAATAATCTTGGATATGTTGTTTTTGTGCTGAATTCCATTTCTATAGTTTTGTATTTATTATCTACATAAATTTTTTGAAATAGTGTTTCAGAAAATAAACGGTAATTTTCTTCATAGTATTCTGCCTTGAAATGTTTGAATGCTAAGGTCTATTCTGCAATGTCTAAGCTAGTACTCAATCGACTTTTTACATACTTCTTCAGGTTCGATATTAGGTTCTATCTCATATGGCCTGTAATTTAGCCATTTAACCCAAATTCGATAGATTGCCAGGATCAAGCCTCCTTGTGCCATTCTAGTAGAGTAGTCTGGATATTTACAATTACTGCTTGAGCATTATAAAGTACTTCTTTTTCTATTGCTATACATAATTGTCTTCCAAAATAACTAAGTTATGGCTTGAGAATTTTAGGTTTTTCTTTTTCAAAGATAATCTCCTGTTCTAGGAGATTCTTCCCTTTGAGCTTAACCAGTTGTGCTTGCAGAGATCCTACCACTTTATTTTGAGAAATGATACTTTCTATTGCTTGTTTTAAATGTTTTGATAATGAACTTATCAATTCTTTTTGAGAATTGATTTGCTCATTACAAGACCTACACTTTTCGTTAAGTAATTTGAAAATTCTACTCATAGAATCACAATGTTTACAAAATTTTAATTTATTTACATTATCCTTTTGTACCTTACTACTACAACCGCTACTACTAGAAGCTTCAGTATTGTGAACTTGACTTCTTTGTAATTTTTTCTTAATTTTAGAATCAATAAGAAAATTATATCCAATTCTATTTCCAGCAAATTCTAATGTTTGGCTAATATCATGAAAACCTTTATAAAGGGGAGAATTAAATTTATTAACAATTTCTACCAATTTTTCCCATGTGGAATATATACCTAGACTTTGACCACATACCACCACATAGTACAAATAGCTGCTACTGGATAAATTGTTTAAGTAATATGCTAATATACACCTATTAAGAATATACACATATTAAGAATATACACATATACATACATACAAAAGTTTGTTTATAAAAATTAAGAATATATTAGATGATATTTTTGAAAATTAAATGTTAATAACTAGTCAATTAATTAGTTACTATTTTAACAACACGCACACACAGTGTTTAATTTACCAAAATATCATCAAATATATTCCTAATTTTTTTAAACAAACTTTTGTGAAGTATTAGTATATTTGTATAACAAATTTTTGCAAAAGTAATTTATACAAGAATTTTGTGAAACTATTAGTATATTTTATATTAAAATTTTAGCAAAATGAATTTTTATAAAATTATTTTACCTCCCAAAATATATCTTGTGTATCCGTACATGTATGCATTTGGCACTGGTAACTCGTAAATGATGGATAAACGTCCACGAAAGTATAAACTTAGAATGCATCCAAGTAATACAATATCCACATACATACTTTTGTTTTGGATCATGCCTACGCTATTACAATAGGGAAGGGAATATCGTGTTGGTGAGATTTGAACTCTCAAACTTTGAGGTGGAACTCTAGCCGCTCAACTCTCTAAACATAGTATCCACATACATACTATTTTTGCGGACTTTTACATTATAATGCAAGCCAAATGTTATAACCCGATTTAGAATGGCGGCTAAAACAAAAATAGAAAGCTGATGATATTATCAAGGGCAAGAAATTAAAAAGTAGCATCCCAAATATCTGAAAAGTCCTTTGTTCCCTCGTGAAAATAAAAAAGTAGCGCTTCGAATGTATGAAAAGTCCCGGTTGTCACATGTATTAATTTATATTTGCATTTACTAAACGAGCACATTACGCACCAATTTGGATTTTTGATGAGGAACTGATGGGGGACTGAACCACTATTGGACTAAATGAGTGATTTTGCATCTATTTGGATTTTTTATAGGATGCAGAGTTTGAACCTCTCACTCACTTATCCTTTAAAGGCTTTGTGGTGACCAACCCAACTAAGTTGAGTTAGCTATATATGCATTTACTAAAATAATCCACAAAATCTATGAATTTTTAAGAAACACTATCAATTATTGTTGACATGTGAATAAGGGACAAAGGGGTTTCCGGTACAAAAAAAAAAAAAAAAAGTAGCAAAGTTCCCTTACATGCTTCAATGGTGGAAAAAAAAACCCCAAACCCTAATTTTCCTCTTCCTCCTCTATCTCTCTGAGCTACATCAGTGCTCTCTAGTTGGGGTTTTCGCTTTGCCTTCTTCTTCCTTTCTTTCTCTTACAGGTTAGATCTAAAAGCTTAAATGCTTATCGATATTGCATTTTCTTGGTCTATCTCGCTCTACATGATTTTCTTGTTGTTTATTTAGTTAATATGCACCTTTTTTCTTTATCTACATATATGTTGTATCAATATATGCTTCATTTTCTTTGTTCATTTTATGATTCTTTGATTGGTGTTTGGATTGGTTCCAATTCTTGAAGTGGTGTACCTGTTTCTAGGGAACAGAAGAAAAATTTGGATCAGTTATGCTTTTTTTTTTGGGTGACGAGAAAATTTCATAAAATTGAATTTGGTTGGAGGTATGGACATGGGAATGGAGTACACGTTCTGACCACGAGGAGCTGGGGTTGTAACGCCCTAGAAATTCAAATCAAAACCCATTTAATTCATGTTATGTCCATTAGTAGAAAAAAAAAAAGAAAGAGAGAAAAGAAAAGAAAAGGAAAACCGAAATGAATTTTATAAGGAGATTTCTTTTATTTAGGGTTTAGTGTTAATCTTTGATTTATTAGTTGGAAGATGTCTTAAGTAAATTAGATTAGGTAAATGAGATTCTTTCATGATTAAATGGGACACCTAAGTACCCAATTTGGAGTAATTTCATTGGACCATTAGTTTATAATAGTGTTTAATTTTGACTAATTCATCCTACCATTTTCTAGTCTTTTGACTAATTGAACCTTAGCCTAATTTTATCCAAAAATTTCACTTATTCTCTTGCTTTCTTTTCTTTCTTCTTGGCCGAATTTCTTATTCTCTTTCTCTCCTCTTGGCTGAAATTCTTCCTTCCTTTTCTTCTCTCTTTTGCTTTAAAATTTGTGCCATGAAGTTTACTAATTACTAGGAGATAAGTGACTAACATCTTCACTAATCAAACTTAACCAAGTTAGCTATTGTTACATTAAAAGCATACAACCTAACATGACTCTTGTCTTGCTATAATTGGTCATTCTTTTCCCCATTATCTTCTTTATTTCTTTTCTATTTTCATGGCCTATTTCTTTTCTCTTTTGCTTCATTATGGCCGGCCCTCCCTACTCCCTCTTTTCCTCTATTTTGCTTTAAAAATTTCTGTCAATAAACTTGTTAATTACTAAGTGACAAGTGATTAAAATTTACACTAATCATATTTAACCAACTAGTAACTATTATGTCAAAATATCTAAATCCTAGGATGACTCTTGTCTAGCTTTGATTGGTTGCACTTTCTTCCATTATTCTTTTTATTTCTTTTCTACTTTCTTGACCTATTTCTCTTCCATTTTCCACCTCCTTGGCCGACTTTCTCCTTGCTCTCTTTCTACTCTCTCTTGTTTTCATTTTCTTGAAACTTTCTCTCTAATTTTAGACAATCTCCACCATAGAAAGTGAGCTCCTCTTCCTCCTAAGCAAAGATCTAAGCTTATTTGAGGTACCTACTATGAACTTTTGCTATTAGTTTCAAGTTTATTTAGCCTTTTGTACAAGTTTAATACTAGGTTCTTATTATTACAACTTTAAAATTTAAGTTTGGAATGAAATTTTACTTGTTAGATAAAGTGTTCTCTTGGCTAGATAGACTAGTAGATAGTATTTAAACATTGAAATTTCATGTATTATGTGATGAATGGTTGAAGAACCTTGGGCTTGAAATCTTGAATTTGAGTGGAATTTTGAATGAAATTAAGTTTGATTTAAACATGGAAGCTATAGAACTTGTTGGAAATTGGATTAGTTGGTTGATTTCTTGCAGGTAAAATTTTGAGTTAGTCCGATTTTAAGGGGAGATGCTGCAGAAATTTCGGTAGAAATAAAGAAGAAAAAATGGTAGATGAAATTTCTAACCTAGAATATGTTAAATTTAGAGAGTTTGGTGTGCAGAAATTTTAGAAAATAATCTATTAATGAATTCAATTTTCCTAGAGCAAGAAAGCCCTAAAGTCAAAACCTTAAATCTAAAACCCTAAACCCTAGGGTAAAACCCTAAGCTCTAAAAACCCTAGAAATGAAACCCTAGAAATAATTGGGTTATTTCTTGAATTTTCTTGCTAATTCACTTAGGGTTTTAATCGGGTTTTCATCAGATTATTTCTTTTGAATTTCAGGACCTAAAAACGAATCTCAATCTTTTACAAAGTATTTTCCTAAGCATTTCAAGTGAGTGTCTTTATGTGTGCATGATGCATGAAATGTTATGTTATACTTGTAATCCAACTCCGGATTGAACTTTCTTGCCTGTTGGCCCTCCAAGGTCGAGATTACTCCCTGGATGTGGTAGCCTGTACGGAGGTTATAAGGTGAATGGTGATTAGGGTTCTTACGTGTTAATACTGGCATGATCTTTGATAAAGATCTGAGCTATTATCCCGAACCTAACGTCATGGTTACATGATCAGTACTTGCTCCTCTTGCGGTTGAACTTGCTCCCGTAGTTGAGCCATGTATCCGCCATTGACTACTTGTTAATTAAATAGTCCATAACCTGTCTATTTACCTTGTCAATTATTTTGTTTAATAAAATAATGGATTCTTGGTATGGTTGCATGACTTGGGCACTCACTGGGCTATTATAGCTCATTCCTTTCATTTGTTTTCCTTTAACCAGATTTTCCAAAATATTAAAGCTGGAAAAGCTGATTTGGACGTAGTAAATGTTTTGTTTTATGTATTTTGATAGTCCAATTGTTTAGATTATTTTTGTAAATACTATGTAAATTTTGGTATGTAAAGCCTATTAGTGCTACTTGTACTTCCACGTGAATTTATGAATGGATGTTACTTTGGACTAAATATGCTTGAATGTTCCGAGTGAGTGCGTGACTTGAGTCCTGGCGAGAGCCAGGCAGGCAGTCCGCTAAGCCCTTTGGTGTGCCTCTGGCTAAGGTGGGGCTGTCATAGGGGTTGTTTGAGGGTGCCAAATTTGAAACCCGTTAATTGTTTTGGATTTCTTAGAAAATGAAATTAGTTGATATTGCCTATCTAAAGAAATCTAAAAATGCCAACTTGCCACTAGCTGGCGTGGAGGGGGAAGACGAGATTAAGGGTTTGCTATAACTCGATAATATCTTCTTGAAAGTGAACACAGATAATATCTTCCACGTGGGCAGATGTAGACAATTTCAAAATTTTTCATTATCTAGACGAACAGCTTGGTGTGTATTAACTGTTGATGGCGTGCAGTTCGCGCCGACTGTTCTTTTGTTTGGTTATCTTTGGTTCTGTTTGGTGATGTAGTGTTGTTATTACTCAATGCTTGAATATGATTGAGTATTCTTGAAGTTGTATACTCTCCTATTTTGATGTAGAGATAATAGGAGTGGGATCATTGAGGTTTCCTGGGTGGATTTCTTTATTATACAAAGTTTGGTCATCTTTCAGAGAGTTTCTGTGTGTCATTCTTCCTACGCCACCAGTCAAGTCACCTTTTTTTTTTATATAAAAATGTTTGTTTGTTTTGGGTAGTGTGCTGAAATTGAAAAAAAAAAAAAAGCCAAATGGTTTCATGAGCTCTTATGGCAACAAGGAGTAGAATTCCTTGTTAGGATGGCAAACCAACAAACTAACTCAATGGATTGGTTGCAGAGGAAAATAGGTTGGACAAGAAGTCAATCTAGACTGTCACACATTGTTAAGTCATCAAGAATGTATTATTATTTTCTTGAAGAAGTTCCCAAAAATCTATATTTCTTGGTTTATGATACATGAGTTTATAGCCACAGCACCAAAACAAATATTTGGAGAATACGTGTGCAGAAATTGGACTTCAAAAGTAATGGTGTAGAAATCGAAGAAGAAGAGGACGACTAAGAACTTCACTGATTAGAAAAACTACAAAAATTAGGGAAGATTTAGAATAGTAGAAGAAGCAAGAGAGAGAACTTAGGCTTCAGACTTGAGAGAGGAGGAAGTGGGAGGTTGGGCATGGGGGGAAAGGAAGGGTGGGAGTCATTTATGAAATTTTCTTCACATCATTCCAAACTTCCAAAGCCATTACAACCGATTTTTACACATGGAGCAAGACTTAATTGGCCAAGAATTCTTAAGGATTTTAGCAAACTTACGAATAAGAAGGGATTAAAAGCTAGCAAGGCTAAAAGCTCAAAAAGTATAGGAATTCAAGTTGGATTTTACTCCCCTAGTGTAGGCCATACCAATTTTGACTTTAGCAATTAGGTTTTGGCTCAATGAAAACTCTGATTTCATAAATTACCCTAAATAACTTAAAAGACTAACGTCCTACATTTTCTATATCTCTGATTAAAAGACTAATGTCCTACATTTTTTTTTATAGCTTTGACCACTTTCTACATTTGCTGAATTTATTAAAATATCCTTAAAATTGTAACATCCTATCAAAACGTAATCTACTACTGTGACTTCAGAAGTTGCCTAAAATACTACATTAATAATAGCTATAAAACTCATAATACTATTATATTTTGGATTTTTGTACGTACCTTTGTTCACATTTGCATTCTGCATCAGTTTGCCTCCGATCACTCTTTCGGTTCAATTTTAGACATGAATGTTATAGTTCCGTAACAAATTACTAGCTTATTGGTGGTCTACTACCTTGTGCAATTTTCTATTGAAATAATGTCTGATATATGACATTTTCAATCCAAGGATTGAGGTTGTATGAGTTATTCTATTTACCCTGTCTTGATTATGATCATGATCATCCTTTTAGGGCTCAATTTGAAATGTAGTAAATCTTATTTTTGTTCGTATTTGGTGCATATTGAATCCATTGCTTTAGACTAGCTCTTTTCCTTCTGATAATTTCATAAAGTTAAAAGGTTCATTTTGATGTCTAATGTTGGGAGTTATCTACATTTTTCAATGGAGTTAGAATTTATCTACTTTATTGTTATTTTTTTCCCTGTTTGCCCAGGGTCATTGAAAATGACAAGATCTTTCAAAAGTCATTTATGTCTACAAAGTGAGCTATGAAATTTTTGAGGTATGTCTTCTGAACTATTCTTACCACGTACTAACTTTTTTGACTTTTGCTGGACATGGATACAGGCACTATATGTTTCTTTTTTATTTTTAATATATTATAAGTGTTTGGATTGATTTTTCTTCTTTTGTAATATATATGGATGCACACTTGTATTGTATATAAAATAATTTGTTCAATTTCACACAAGATATGACTCAACATATATTCGTACGTAAAATGCACAGCATTCGTCCCATGTGGGAAAAAGATTGTTTTTTGTAATGCTTGTAGCATTTGATGAAATCTTGATATTTTCTATTGCAGAATGTTAGACACTCGATCACCATGAATTGTCTCCTAAATTCTCGTATTATTGGTCTTCTATGTATTGTAGCCAATACAAAATCTAATATATAGGTTGTTGATTTTTGCATTATGACTTACTCAAGATTTTGTTTTACCAACCTTGACTGTATAATATGCTTGATTTTAACATATAAACTTTAGAAGCCTTTGCTTAATATGTTCAAGGTTTTGGATTTCTAGCATCTGATAACTCTCCTAGTATGAGGGATATTTTTGTAACTTTCACAAGGTCTCGCATGTTCTTTGCAAAAAGGTTATTAGTGTAGTTTCAAATTGTTGTAACTATCACTTTAGTTAATACTACTTAATAGAATTGTGTGATTTTCCTCTTGGATTGTTGTAGTGGTGATTGGAAGTTCGAGGTTGCACCATCTGTGATGATTTTGGGTGAGGCTGATTTTTTCCTTTTCTCAATTCAACCTCCTTTTTTCTTTTTAAATTTCATTTTTTCTTTGTAAACCATTTAAATAATTTTCTTGGAGGCTAGGCTTTAGAATTTAGAAAGGTTACTTTTGTCCTCAAAGCATAAGTTGTTAAGCCAAACTGTCATTTTTCAAAATATAATTTTGTCCTTACAAGCGTAAGTTGTTGAGTCAGACTGTTATTTTTCAAAATACAAGGGTTCTTGTGGTGATTTGGTCCTACATCTTTTTAAATTTAGTTAAAGATTGTTTTCTTTTCACCTCCCCTTGCCTTCTTCCTCAATAAGTTAGAAACACTTTAGTTGTAATAGCTATGGCCCCTACCACCTTTATTCACAGTGTTTGACAATCAATCGGTGGCACCATATCTAAATCTTTAAGATTTCTAGACTCTTTCTTCATGATAAACACATATTTGGCATCAGAAACATGAAAATCTAACCAAAAAAAAAAAAAAAAGAGAGCCTAAATTAGATACCAAAATGACGGCTCAAGAGACCCAACGTAGTAATGAAATCCAAATATGCTATAAATATAGAAATGCTTGACACATAACCCATATACCAAAATTTCAAATATGTATCTAACAAAAAAAAATGAATTTTCCAAAGCAAATTTGCAAAGATTAGGGTATGAATTCGCAATTAAAGACAATCTTTGAGTGCGCCATAACAAATTTGGCCAATCTCTTATAATTTTTTCCCCTATTGGAAATCCATAATCTACTTAAAAAGCTTGAGATTGGGATTATATTCTTCGCCAAAGAATAATATTACTGGCATTTTCCGAGTTCAAATCCACAACCTACCTGAAGAATCTCGATAGAGTTTGTGTACTTAGGGGAGATGAAACAAACAAAAGTAAAAATAAAAATAAAAATAAAAGAACAAATATAAAAACAAAGACAACTGATTTCGCACAACATACGAAGAAGAAATAATATAAAGCTATTTTAATTTTGACTCCTAAATTTATTCCATAATTTCTCTTTTGTTTAAAACAAGCTTTTTTTTATTTTGTTTTAAATCTAAATGTATTTCAACATTCAAATTAAATATTTAACACTTAAATCAAAATTTTAATATTTTTTCCTATGAACTAGAAGCGAAATCTTGATATTTCACTTTACTCCACACCATATGGGGATACAATTATTGATTTTTAGGCTACAAGGGAGTAACCTATGATTTTACCACACCATATGGGGATAAAATTAATTTTTAGAGGAGTTTGCAAACCACAGTGAGGTTTGTGTAATTTGCCATTGGGCTTTTCTTTTATATTTCTTTCCTATTCTGGAAAGCCTCTTTGGATAACGAGGGTTTTTCCACGAGAACACAAACTCTAGTTAAAAAAAAGTTAAATATAATTCAAATAGAAATGAAATCAGCTTGATGATCTTTTGTTGGCTCTATAACTTTGATGAATTTTGATGCTCAAAATAAATCTAAACCATGAAAACCTAGAAAATTTCTTAAAGACCAATACAAAGTCATTAATTATAAGATCTCCAAAAAGCTATAATAGAATCCCATAAAACGAAAACAAATAAAAAGTTGAGCGATTAAAAATCTATAACTCCATCCAAAAAGTCGAGAATTCGAATCTCACCAATACCAAATCCTCCTTCCCATGTAGTATTGTAGGTTTAATTATAAAAGAATCTCGTGATACAATTTTCAAACGTCTTAACAAAAATAGGATTCAAGAGCCAAAGAATTGAAATATAGAAGTACAATTTTTAGAGTCTAAGATAGAAGGCTTGAAAAGGATAAATTGAGAGATCCCTCCCATGAGATGAGTTTGAAAAAAGCATTTTAGGGGACTTGACATTTCATAGATAAAGTTGAGATAAAGTTACAGAATTAAATAAGATTATTTTGTAAGACGGTCTTCACCTTATCATTAGCATGATGAAACAGTAATTGCAAAGCCCCAACTTTTTTTTAAGTAGTGGAGATATCAAGAGAGACTGGAAGGAGAAATATAGAGATGATTTATTATACAAATATTCTTTTTTTTTTTGAAAAAAAACCCAGAATTAAATTTCATTAAAATAAGATAAAGTTACACTTATTTTAGACAAAAAAAACAAAATTAAATTTCATTAAAATAAGATAAGATTATACACGAGTTTCAAATGCTGCTAGATCATAAGCCTATTGCACCTCAAATTAGGGGTGGCAACGGGTCGGGTTGGCGAGTTGACGGGTTGGATTGAGATTTGGATATAACAGCCAACCCGCCAACCCGAAAATTTTTAACCCGAAACGGGTTGGCGGGTCGACCCGCCGACCTAAAAAAAAAAAAAACTACTACTACTAACATTTTGTAGCTTTGTTTCACTTATTCACATTCAAATACAAATTTTATTCATTGGATAATTAATCAAGTAAATTGTAAGAAAAATTAAGAATTCTACTTAGGTTTATCAAAGTAAATTGTAAGAGAAATTAAATGTATTTTAGTGATTGACTTCGATATTAATATGTGCAAAAAATGTGTTTGATCATTTTTTGTGTGTGCGTGTGTTTTAATGTCTTTTTTTTTTCCTCTTTTCTTAAAACAAAAAAAAAACCTACTACTAACATTTTGTAGCTATGTTTCATTTATTCACATTCAAACACAAATTTCATTAATTGAATAATTAATCAAGTAAATTGTAAAAAATATTAAAAATTCTACTTAAATTTATGAAAGTAAATTATAAGAGGAATTAAGTGTATATTTATGAGTGACTTTGATATTACTATTTGCAAAAAATGTGTTTGACCATTTTTTTCATGTGAATGTCTTTTCTTTCTTCTTTTCTTCTTCTTCTCCTTCCTATTTTTTTTTTTTTGGATTCGCGAGTCCACCCGCGAATCGACCCAAACCCGACCTGTTTTTCTCCGCAAGTTAGCCAGATCCGACCCGCGAACCAGCAAACTTCCAATCCAAACCCGCTATTTTCGAATTAGGTTCGTGTCGGATTTTTAGCTCGTGTAAAAAATTGCCACCCCTACCTCAAATCAACCAACTTTAGTAACCTTACGATATTAAAAAGATAAAGTCACACGCATAACAAATACTACTAGGTTATGAAACTATTGTACCTCCGGTCCATCAACTTTAGTGACCTATCAATATAAAGAGATGGACGTACTAGACTTTATGTCGCGAAAGAGATTCTACAAACCTACAAAAGGCAAGATTCTACAAATACTTAGGTCTAAGATTCTACAATATGTGAAAAGACGTACTAGACCTTATGGATGCATCAATGCTTATGTCAAAGATTTTCTACAAAATTGTATAAGGCTAGATAACAACATAACACTTGGGTCTCCAGACATCATGATAAATACAAGATCATTCTTAAAAATATAATATCAATTTACTAGAAGCACTTTCTTAAGGAAAATCTATATAATTAGTAGTAATGGTTGTGGCGTTCATCCGACTAGAAGAACTTCAATATTGTATAAACAAACTACAACTTTTTACCTTTATACCTTTATATAGAGAAAAGAAAAGACAATATTTGCAATAATATCATACATCTAGTAGTAAACTGCTTCCCTGTTCCCGTCTGCCTTTACAAGTTCTCCTTATTAGCAGCACACCTCACTAATTGACAAGTACATGAACTTAGCCACACAAAGTAGGTACACAATCTTGTGCGTCATGACTCAAGTAATTTGAAACCCAATCGTTCAGCTGCCCAAGAAGTCTTTCTTTTACCCTCTTGCTTACGAGTTTTACAAAGGTGAAGAACTCCTGGATTTGCTCATATTATCATCCCGTGAGGATGCAGAATGCATGGATGATGAAGAGACCACTGCATGATAAGATGAAGATGCAAGCTGAGCAAGGGCTGGCACAGCACCACCTGTATAATTTTAAGTCCCATCCAAAAAGAGCCCGTCAGTTAAGCAATGATATTAATCAGTATAATGAAAGGTAATCCAAATGACTGTAAAACCATATTCTTTTTTCAAGGGGATGATACTATATTTTTGTGTAAAGAAACAATATGTATCAATAAAATTTGCATAATGATATGTAGTAAGAAACTAAAGTTCATTAGCTCAACAAAAGAAGAACCCACAATAAAAATACTTCTACCCCATGTAAGACATCTTTCCCTCTTGTGGACCTTAGTTGTCACCAACATTACATCATAACAGAAATTGTTGCACTAAAACAATAAAGAATATCTACAAAAATAAATAGCATTCCACAAGCATATATAAATTGAACTGTAAGTTATAGAATTTATAAGTTTTCTCTTTTTAGATCTTAATTATCTGGTCGCAAGCATGTTATATTCATGATATTATTCATTTCCATTAGTTCACCCATGCACAATATATTGCTCACTAACCTCCTCTCTTTCCACCTTCCTTAATAAATTATTGATCAAGCACTAATGCCCTACCTTTGTGTTGTTTCCACAAATCACACTTTAAAGTTGACACACACAATTAATTGGAAACGAATATTTGAATAGGAAATGCTACATCTTGATTCTGGCATTTTATTATGGGGTCTCTTAAAGAGAGACAGACCCTCATAGCTAGAAATTGCTAGTTAATATGTGTTGCCAACTCAATATGCTACAGGGTAAGGAAAATCCATCGACCAGCAAACCCCATAAAGCAGCCACGTTACCCTAATTGACTGAGATCGTGACCTAAGGCAGAAGAGCATTAATTCATGAGCTACTAGGAATCTACCCCAATGACGACTGTTTGAAGGAGGGTAGACTGAATATTGCATCGTTCTTCCTGTATGTGTATCATAAACTGCCAGATAAAGCGCTTGATCAGTTCATATGACAGCATGCCTGCATGTATATTCTGAAATTACTCACGAGATGGCTATTTGTAGACACATGGTGTTTGATGGCTCAGTACAGTTGGGTTAGTGTAGCCCTTGCAGCTCTGTATAGATTTGATGTGTCATACATACCAAGAATCAACTTCATCGACTGCTAATCCACGTGCTACCACAAGGGCAATCCTGATTATTACATGCAAACGCATAAACTTCATTGCCTAATTCAACATTTATGGCTAAAAAATATTATGTTGCCGTCTTCATTCAACTATGAGTATGGAAGCAGATGTCTACCATTCGCTCGAACAATGTTACCCTATTGCCACTGCGACACTATCCCAAAGGGGGTAGATGAACCACTAGCCATAACCAAGTTAACGCACCCCAACAGTCATTGCCCTACCATCATGACTAGCTCTCGAAGTTTGGACAAGATGATATAAGTTAAGCAATAATGTTTCATTTGATGACTTTGGATGCACGTGTTCAACATAACCTACATTAAAATATTTGCTTGAAAATCACTTGAATGCAGTTAATCTAGGAACCCAACACAGTCGATGTCTTTGCCTTCATACCCATCATTTGCACAGTCGATGTGCATATATGGCAACCAAGGTTCCCTTTAATATATAGGCACAAAATAGAGGTTCATCTCCCTAATCAGATACTTAGATAATTTGGCATTGCTCAGAATATTCCGGAGCCACGTGACACTCATGCTTGACTTCCCAATATGGGTAGATCGGGACATTCTGGGATGAAATGAGTCAAATACAATGGCAGTTGAATACATTGTGGAATGCACCGGTGAAGTTCGTGATTGATGGGCTCATGTGGATCCATATTCTGTTAGCTCTACATACGCCAGTATCTGCTTCATATCGTCAACTACACTACCCCTCTAGTCATATGACAACCATAGCATGACGGGCTGTGTGGCAATGCAGGCCGATTATTTGGTATTTCTCAACAATTATACCTTTTCAACAAGCCCTTGCAGTGTTCTTCATTCTGTGCTTTTCACTTAGCCTCTTATAGCCACCTTAATTGATAGAATCCATGTCTCCACTTGCATAGATGGATAATATTGCGCACAGAGGATGCACTTCAGTAGCTTGCCTCACTGGGGACAATCACAAGATAGCATGCATGTGCAGCTAGAATCTATGCAAGGTGCAGCTAGAATCTATGCAAGATGAGGCTTTTGAGAGCATGCAGTACATAGGGAGGGGTTTACGCATGACACTCACCACTTTTGACAAACAAGACGCAAGTCCATCTACACAAACTGATGTGCAATATGAAGCATCTGTGCTGCATATTTACAGGCAAGGTCAAAGACAAAGCCAAAAGGGTAGATGCCAACGAATTGAGTTACCTCTGGATGATAATGATGCTGATATTCCACGTATTGATGCTGCCAGCATTTCCATGCCCACCACTTATAGGAGTGGCAACTTCCGAGATGACTCAAAAATACGACACAAATCTAATACGAAAATAATTGGTTTGTATTAAGACTTAGAAGATTTGGGTCAAAATCAGGTAAAACCCAACTGACCCGCCAAAAAAGTAGGTCGGATTCGAGTCAGAATCGATCAACTAGTTTGACTCGAAAAACAA
The DNA here is from genome assembly GCA_024721245.1 of Mitragyna speciosa. NCBI lineage: Eukaryota > Viridiplantae > Streptophyta > Magnoliopsida > Gentianales > Rubiaceae > Mitragyna > Mitragyna speciosa. Next base: position 26,422,245 of record CM045553.1, on the reverse strand, counting down.
TAGGCTAATCATTATTCCTCTTCCAGTCTATCTATCTCAATTAATGGTTGATTATATGCATGACAATAATCTAAAACAATCTTATTCTTCACTACATTTTTATTGAAGCAAACCACATGCACATGCAGACATGACCATATGCACACACATTTCCCTTTGTCCACGGCAAGGAGTAGTCTAATTCTCTTAGGTTCTTCGCCAATAATTGATCACAACTGTGCTTTGACTATTTTTTTTGAGGTCAAACGAGTCAACTTGCCACGGTCAAGTATGTTGACTCATTTCAGTTTGGCAGATAGGATTCGGGTCAGCGAGTTCCTTGTTATACTTGGAGCTCAACCCGATCCACCAACCCCCCAACCTGATTGCCACCCCTACTGCTTAGTCATTCAAACCCCATCCCCACTATGGATGTATCCATGCACATTGCCACTACTATTACATCATCGTAGATATTGCACGGTCCTCTTATGTTCAGACATGTGGGTATATCGCCTATGATCCATTTAAAACTCCTGCCCAAGTACCAACGTTTGATGGCCCGACTAGATTTGCCCTATCAACAGGTAGTACACATTGGGGAGACGATATTATATTTGGTTGCTTAGCACGTTTAGATGAAGATCTATCACCTCGTCAGACTATCCCAGTAAAAAACATATCTAGGAGTGTTGTAGTCAATCCTGTTGTCGCACAGTCATGTCCAGAGTGCAGCGCACAGTCAGTGCGGCCAAACTCCAGTTGCTTCAAACTTTGATGATGATAACGAGCCACCACTGTTTCAACTTGATCTTGGACTAAGGAGGTCTTTCGCCAGCAGGTCTAACTATAATTCTAATAGGATTATGACCTTAGAACCTTATCTATCACAATCTCAAACAACACAATCTGTCTTGCATAGAAATCCAACCAACAAAAAAATTTTCCATATTTAAGACCTAGATAGCTAGGACACCAGAACGGGCCAGGCCCCACAATGAGAAGTGCTTTACCGAAAATGAAAAGTCTCCACTCGCATCCTAAAACACCCTGTCCCAAAAATGAAAAGTCTCCACCCGCATCCTAAAACACCCCCTCAATAACTTCAAAAATGTATAACACTAAGTATGTCACCATCTACCATTGAAATACACAATCTGAAGCATGTCCATCCCACATATTAATCAAAGCTAGCAACTCTCACAACTACCTAGTGTAGCAGGATGCATCACTCAAACTACAACCAATTTGCATGAGAAATAACAAACATTTCACAAAATTTTAAATGTATTTGCAACCCATTGACCAAAACTAATTTAGCATTACAAGTGCAAGACCAAGGAGTTAATTATATATTTCGTTCTGATCATGCAGTCATCATAGCCCAACTAAAACCATTGAAAAACTTACTAATAAATAAGACATAAACAAGAGGCAAGTACATGACACGAACATGCGGATGTCACACCCCCCCCCCTCTCTCTCCCCCTTCCAAAACCAAAAAAAAAGGTCATTAAACGAAACATTTAAGCACATTGGTTGCAGTGCACGTTAAAGTTAAACTGTGTCCATGCGTGGATGAATGTGAATTATATTAGCTGGAAAATTATAAGTAACATCTATGGTATAGTTTTCTCCATATATGTGGATATTTTTTATAACTAATCTAGAAAGTTTCACATCTCAACAATCACGTACTTTGCCAAAGCACACCATATATATTGATTATTTTGCCATAAATCCACTCAATCTTTGAGTACACAATATCTTCAAATTAGTTAACTATTATAGTCCCAAATCAAAATGTAAATGTCTCTGAGAGTGTTGGAAAGTGTTGGCATCTTAACAATCATACTTCAAAGCCCCTGTGACTCTAAGTTTCCTGAAGTACGCATAAAATCTTCCAACTCTAGAGTCGGATCAGCTTCACCAAAAAAAAAAAAAAAAAAAAAAAAAGAAGAAGCTGAAAACCCAAATGCTGCACAAGCATACTGGTGAATGGTAAATAGTAAGTTGCTCTGAAAAAGCCTGAAGAACAAACGTCGAATACTACCACTTCAACAAAAACACACATTTTAGTACAAAACATTCAATGTCAAGATTTATCAGAATCTAATAATATAACTTCAAACACAATTGGATAACATTAATAATTGTTCAAATATACTTTAATATCAACTAGCATGATCAAGAAGATGATTGCTACTTTATTATCTAGTTTCTAATTCATTTTTCCACAATAGAAATTAAGAAACAGCATACTTAAGATCACAGCTATTAACTTGTGGTAAATTGGATTTGCTAAAGCTAACAAAATCTCTCTTGACATAATGACAAAATTAAAATGTTCAAAAAGAGTTCATTCCATCTTGAAGTCTCATGGCAAACACAAAAATAATTTCACAACTCCCAGAAAAGAAACCTAACCTGCCAAACCAGCGCATGCTGAAGAGAAGACAATAACAGGTGGAGCCTGCAAAAATGAAAGAAAATACAAGAAAAGTTATTGAGCAAGACAATCATGTAGCGAGAAAGATAGAAGGGAAATAAAAAAGGGTTAGTTGATCAATAAAAGATATGTAGTGAGAAAGACAGAAGGGCAATAAAAAAAGTTAGTAATGATTTCTACTCGAGAATGATTTTTAATCAAGAAAATGAAGCAAGACTGACAAACACACATAAAGCAGAAAGGGATACAAATCAAAGTAGTATAAAAGACTTCTTACATATTGATTGTTCAACTTTAACCTATACAAAATGCTTTTTCCTTACAGTAAGTCATGTCTAGTATACACATCTTTAATTTCCGATTAGGGAAAAAATCTAAGGCATTAAGTGCATTCAAAAGAATGAGTTAGAATGGTATCTGACAGTACAATGATGCAAGAAGCATAGACAATAATAAGAGTATTTTGGTGAATTCATAATCGTATATTTATGGAGTTTCATGTTGTTTTTGTTACTAATTGTATGTTCTTCAACTTTATTGGTGCATCTGTATTATCTCGTTGTACTGGAAAATAGGTTTGAGTAAAAGTCGAAGTCTTCAAGTGTTAAAACCACAGTTGTTGGCTGCCTACTCTAAGGTAATTCAATCCAACTTGAATTCCTACACTGTCAAGTTTTCGCTTTCGTAGTTGTTAAATTGCTTGGCTTTTAGGTTTCCTTCATTCTTAAGAAGACTTGGCCTACAAAACTAGCTAACTTTAGGTTAAGGAAGAAATGAAACAAACTATTTTCTGACTTTACATTGTGGTGGTGTGCTTATCTTAGAGCCATGAAAGCTGCCTTACCTCAGTTCATTGATCCTTAGGAAATCTTGGTGGAATTCCTATACTTTGTATTTCTCCCTCTCATATTCTTCTCTCATTCTTGCTTTTTTCTTCTAAAATCCTTTAATTTTGCCCCATCTTATCCATTGACTCTTGCAAGTCCTATCAATAAAATATTAAAATAAATCTTATCTCCACACGCTTTTTGATCTGCATGACAGTACCACTGATCAAATTTGCAACTCCATAATCCAATTAAATTTAGTCAGGGGAAAACATATAGTAAATGTCAAACAACATTTTGCTTGCACATAAAAAGTGAACTTTGTCTCGTATTAAAGAACAATGTCCAAATTAAATAACACGATACACTTTTACAGTGTCAATTCTTAGCAATAACATAGCATGGACTGGAGGATGAAATTCAGGAAACAAGGATATGCAAGTGAGGTGAAAAAAAATTGCCTAGTTAAGCAACAACATGTATACCTTTATCTCTGGAAAAAAATTCACCGATTTGCCTTTTGGAGGGAGAGGGAAAAAAATTAGAGGGAGAGGGAGAGAGAGAGAGAGAGAACAAAGCAAAATTTATCAATTGTCACTAAATAGAACCACAAGGACTGAAGATGCAATTACTTCACAAGAAGAATACAAAAGCATCTTTTTTTTTTTTTTTAATAAAGCCTCCCATATAAGTTTGTCTTAGACCAATTAACTTATATTGTAATGGCTCCCAAGAGACTATTTGACAATGAATGAAATGTTCTGTAGAGTCATACCATTTGCCTGTTAGGGTAGGTTTCCTTGATATTAGAAAAACTGAAGTTTTTTAATTGTTACAACAATAAGATTATTTAAAAGAACATAAAAAAGTGAAACTGATTACATGCATGATGGATATGGGCAACTATCTCTTTTGAAAAAAAACCATCCACAAAAAACCTTAGGTAATTGATAAAGCAAATAGATCCAACACATCCCAACAACCTCACCAATGTATCCTGTTTTATAAGGGAGAAGGTGCATGAAAGCACATCCAGACTACCTTTAACATGATTATTCTTTGATTAATATTTTACTACTAATATGATTTCAAACATTATAAAATATTTTTATCATCTAAAACTAGATAAAGCACAAACTATCAGTTTATTAATTTACAAACAACCCAAAAAAAAAAAAAAAAAAAGGTGATCAAAGCTACTTAAAAGTATGTTACTCAGACAGAGGCACGGGAGGACACGGATACAAATGAAAAGTCTAACACGGATATGGCAGGACATGGAGACAAATGAAAAGTCTAACACAGATACGGCAAGGTAAAGGGAAGAATACAATTAAAATATACTATACCCACGCCCATATTGACACGACACGACATAGATCTGATGGGGGTGAGAGAAGAGTCCAAGTAACAGCTAAAATGAGGCATTCATACAAGGATTTATACAAACAATTCTAGAGGATTATTCTATATTCAAACCTGCTTCATTAGAATTCTTGACACAAAAAGAATACTTGTTGAAGGTGTAAGATACATCAAGATACACCTTTAAGATGCCCAATATTTCACTAAAGCACCTCTTTCATGTCTGGCATTATCTAAATTCACAAGAATTATTTTTAAAAATGTTGACCTATGTTTGCATGCCAAATTTGAAGAAGACAAAGTGATTCTGCAAAAGGGGTATGGCATATGACAGTGAAAGATCTTAAATTAAACTGGAAAAGGAAAAAGAAAACAATGGTAAGCACTTACACCAACAAGGAAATGCATCAGCATGGGTCCTTTAATCCTCCTCTGAACTATAGGCATAACTAAAGAGAGAAATATAGTTAACAACAATAAGATGTTAAACACAAACACAATCTAAGCAGATCATAATAATCATCCAAAGAAACTGATCCTATACACATCAAAAAGGGGGAAGAATACTTTGTCAGCTGTATACTAGCAATATGTGGTCTTCCATACAGAGAAGAATACACAGGAGCCAATGCAACAAGCCCACGGAACTATCTCATGGCCGCTATATTTTAGGGGCCTATTGAACTTGACCCACTATCAACACACAAAGAAAATCCTCCAAAAGTCAAGTAGGGTCTCCCGTTGTATTCATTTGAAGCAATACTTGACTCAAATAAAGCTACATGGAATGCAGATCCAAACATAGCATCTAGCAAAATCATGTTTCTAAACTACATTTGGGTATAAAGAATAAATCAGTTCATAGATCCCTCCAAAATAATAAATCAGTCACAATAAATAGAACGTTAGTCTAACTATGGTATAGCAAACAATTGTTTATTTAAATCCAAAATCTTTAGTTTTACAACAAACTAATCTTTCACAATTATCCTACACAGTAATCATTTTTTTACCATTATCAAGATTTAGGATATGTAAGGTATTCCCCCCCCCCCCCCCCCCAAAAAAAAAAAAAAAAAAAAAAATCTCACTCCCAAACTTAGAGCATATAAACCCTTACATTAAAAGCTTACAAGTTGCATTCAAAAAATAATCAATCCATTAAAAAACAAACGGAAACAAGAAAATGATCACCATCTCACCATGGTTAAAGCCATAAAATGCACTCGCAATACCACCAACTGCAGAACCAATCTGAATCACAACACAAAAAAATGAACAAACAAATTTTTGCTAAAGCCAATTACCCCTAAATTCAAAAGAAATGGTAAAGAGGGTACTAAAAAGCTAAAAATACCATAGAGAAACTGTCCCTGACGAGTGGTGAAACGGTCCATTGGCTAGTCTCCTAACCATTCAATCAAAGCAAATCAAATCAAGAATTGAGCTTCTAAACAACATCAATTACACCAAGGTGTATATATATATATATATATATATATATATATTATACTTAACAATTGGACATAATTAGGTAACTAAAAAAATGTGTGAAAATAGCAAATACCATTTCTTTAGAGAGAGGACCAGCACAATTAGGACATTTAACATTATCTACAGTTTTCGATCTTCGACTACTACCATCACCCGTAACATTACTGGTATCAAGATTTGAAGAAGGTTTTGCTTGTTTTTGCTCCATTACACTGTATGACCATGAAATTCAAAGGAAAATAATAGTCTGAAACTCAAGGGCAAATAATAATATGTCCCAACCAAAAGGCAAGAAGCAGCAACCAAGGCCAAAAAGTGAATAGAAAGTGAGGAATTCCTCATGTGGGTTAATTACGTCTATCTCCCGCATTTTAACCAAATCACCATAAGACCCCTTGTATTTTGAAAAATAACAGTTTGACTCAACAACTTACGCTTGTAAGGACAAAATTATATTTTCAAAAACAACAATTTGACTTAACAACTTATGCTTTGAGGACAAAAGTAACCTTTCAAAATTCTAAAGCCCAGCCCCAAGAAAACTCTTTAAATGGTTTACAAATAAAAAATGAAATTCAAAAAGAAAAAAGAAGGTTAAATTGAGAAAAGAAAAAATCAGCCCCACCCAAAATAATCACAGATGGTGCAACCTCGAACTTCCCATCACCACTGCAACAACCCAAGAGGAAAATCACACAATTCTATTAAGTAGTATTAACTAAAGTGACAGTTAGAACAATTTGAAACTACACTAATAACCTTTTTGCAACAAGAACATGCGAGACCTTGTAAAAGTTACAAAAATATCACTCATATAGGAGAGTTATTAGATGCTAGAAAACCAAAACCTTTAATCTATTAAGCAAAGACTTCTAAAGTATATATGTTAAAATCAAGCATACTATACAGTCAAGGTGGGTAAAACAAAATCTTGAGTAAGTCACAATTCAAAAATCAACAATCTATACATTAGATTGGCTACAATTTAAGAAGACAAATCGTGTCGATCAGGTGTCTAACATTCTGCAGTAGAAAATATCAAGATTTCATCAAATGGTACAAGCATTACAAAAAAACAATCTTTTTTCCCACATGGGGCGAATGCTGTGCATTTTACGAACGAATATATGTTGAGTCAAATCTTGTGTGAAATTGATCAATAATCACTCAGATTATTTTATATACAATACAAGTGTGCATCCATATATATTACAAAAGAAGAAAACATCAATCCAAACACTTACAATATATTAAAAAGAAAAAAGAAACATATAGTGCCTGTATCCATGTCCAGCAAAAGGCAAAAAAGTAAGTACGTGGTAAGAATAGTTCAGAAGACATACCACAGAAATTTCATAGCTCAAGTTGTAGACATAAATGACTTTTGAAGGACCTTCTCATTTTCAATGACCCTGGGCAAAACAGGGAAAAAAAAAATTAACAATAAAGTAGATAACTCCTAAATCCACTGAAAAATGTAGATAACTCCCAACATCAGACATCAAAATGAACCTTTTAACTTTATGAAATAATCAGAAGGAAAAGAGCCAGCCTAAAGTGATGGATTCAATATGCACCAAACAAGAACAAAAATAAGATTAACTACATTTCAAATTGAGCCCTAAAAGCATGATCATGATCATAATAAGCACCAGGCAAACAGAATAACTCATACCACCTCAATCCTTGGATTAAAAATGTCATATATCAGACATTATTTCAGTAGAAAATTACACAAGGTAATAGACCACCAATAAGCTAGTAATTTGTCGTGGAACTATAACATTCATGTCTAAAATTGAACTGAAAGAATGATCAGAGGCAAACTGATGCAGAATGCAAATGCGAACAAAGGTGCATACAGAAATCCAAAATATAATAGTATTCTGAGTTTTATAGCTGTTATTAATGCAGTATTTTAGCCAAATTCTGAAGTCACAGTAGTAGATTACGTTTTGATAGGATGTTACAGTTTTAAGGATATTTTAATAAATTTAGCAAATGTAGAAAGTGGTCAGAGCTATAACAAAATGTAGGACATTAGTCTTTTAATCAGAGCTATAGAAAATGTAGGACGCTAGCTTTTAACCCCTCCTTATTTGTAAGTTTGCTAAAATCCTTAAGAATTCTTTGCCCATTAAGTCTTGTTCCCTGTGTAAAAATCGGTTGTAATGGCTTTGGAAGTTTGGAATGATGTGAAGAAATTTCATCAATGACTCCCTCCCTCCCTTTCCCCCACCTCCAACCTCCCACTTCCCCCTCTCTCAAGTCTGAAGCCTAAGTTCTCTCTCTTGCTTTTTCTGCTCTTCTAAATCTTCCCTAATTTTTGCAGTTTTTCTAGTCCTTGAAGTCCTCAGTCTTTCTCTTCTTCTCCAATTTCTGCACCACTACTTTTGAAAGCCAATTTCTGCACACATATTCTCCAAATACTAGTTTTGGTGTTGTAACCATAAATTCCTGTATCATAAACCAAGAAATATAGATTTTTGGGAACTTCTTCAAGAAAATAATAATATATTCTTGGTGACTTAACAATGTGTGACAATCTAGATTGACTTCCTATCCAACCTATTTTCCTTTGCAACCAACCAACCGAGTCAGTTTGTTGGTTTCCATCCTAACAAGGAATTCTGCTCCTTGTTGCCATAAGAGCTCATGAAACCATTTGGCCGTCCCCCCCCCCCCCCCCCCCCCAAAAAAAAAAATTTCAGGACACTACCCAAAACAAACAAACATTTTTATGATAAAAGAGCGACTTGACTGGTGACGTAGGAAGAATGATACACAAAAACTCTCTAAAAGATGCCCAAAGTCTGTATAACAAAGAAATCCAACCAGGAAACCTCAATGATCCCACTCCTATTATCTCTACATCAAAATGGGAGTATACAACTTCAAGAATACTCAATCATATACAAGCATTGAGCAATAACAACTCTAGATCACCAAACAGAACCAAATATAACCAAAAAAAAAAAAGAACAGTCGGTGGGAACTACACGTCATCAACAGTTAATACACACCAAGCTGTCCGTCTAGACAATGAAGAATTTTGAAATTGTCTACATCTTGCCCACATGGTAGATATTATCTGTGTTCACTTTCAAGAAGATATTATCGAGTTATAGCAAACCCTTAATCCTGTCTTCCCCCTCCATGCCAGTCAGTGGTAAGTTGGCATTTTTAGATTTCTTTAGATAGGCAATATCAACTAGTTTCATTTTCTAAGAAATCCAAAACAATTAACGGGTTTCGAATTTGGCACCCTCAAACAACCAACTCCTCATGGCCAGAAGGTGTACTTCATTCCCATATCCATACCTCCAAACAAATTCAATTCTATGAAATTTCCTCGTCACCCAAAAAAAAACGGTACAACTGATCCAAATTTTTCTTCTGTTCCCTAAATACAAGTACACCAATTCAAGAATTGGAACCAATCCGAACACCAATCAAAGAATCATTAAATGAACAAAGTAAATGATGCATATATCGATTATATGTAGATAAAGAAATGAGGTGTAGATTAACTAAATAAACAGCAAGAAAATCCCGTACATAAGCGAGAAAGATCAAGAAAATGCAATATCTATAATCGTTTAAGCTTTTAGATCTAACCTGTAAGAGAAAGAAAGTAAGAAGCAGGCGAAGCTAAAACTCCAACCAGAGAGCACTGATGCAGCTAAGAGAGAGCGAGAGAGAAGGGAAGAGGAAAATTAGGGTTTGGGGTTTTTTTCACCGTTGAAGCGCGTGAGGGAACTTAACTGCTTTTTTTTTTTGGTACCGGAATCCCCTTTGCCCCTTATTCACTCATAAACTATAATTGACAGTGTTTCTTAAAAATTCATAAATTTTGTGGATTATTTTAGTAAATGTATATATAACCAAGCCTTTAAAAGGGTAAGTGAGTGAGAGGTTCAAACCTTGCATCCCATCAAAAATCTAAATAGTTGCAAAATCACTCATTTAGTCCGATGGTGGTGTAGTCCCCCATCAGTTCCCCATCAAAAATTTAAATTGGTGCGTAATGTGCTCGTTTAGTAAATGCATATATAAATTAGTACATGTGACAACTAGGACTTTTTATATATTTGAAGTGCTACTTTTTTATTTTCACGAGGGAACAAAGGACTTTTCAGATATTTGGGATGCTACTTTTTAATTTCTTGCCATTGATAATATCATCAGCTTTCTTTTTTAGTTTTAGCAGCCATTCTAAATTGGGCTATGACGTTTGGCTTGCATTATAATGTAAAAGTCCGCAAAAATAGTATGTATGTGGATACGATTTTTAAAGAGTCGAGCAGTTAAAGCTCCACCTTAAAGGTCGAGAGTTCGAATCCCACCAACACAATATTCCCTTCCCTATTGTAATAGTAGGCATGATAAAAAAAATAAAAAAATTATGTATGTGGATATTTTATTACTTGGATGCATTTTAAGTTTATTATAGTCTCGTGGACATTTATCCATCACTTACGAGTTCCCAGTGCCAAAGGCATACATGTGCGGATGTAAAAGATATATTTTTTGAGATAAAATAATTTTATAAAAATTTATTTTTCTAAATTTTTAATAAAATATACTAATATTTTCACAAAATTCTTGTATAAATTACTTTTGCCAACATTTGTTATACAAATATACTAATAGTTTACAAAAGTTTGTTTAGAAAAATTAAGAACATATTAGATGATATTTTTGTAAATTAAACACTGTGTGCGTGAATTAACTAGTTATTAACATTTAATTTTCAAAAATATCTAATATATTCTTATTTTTTTACAAACAAACTTTTGTATGTATGTATATGTGTATATTCTTAATATGTGTATGTGTCTGTGAAAATGGTAGCTAACTAATTAGCTAGTTTCACACACGCATATATCTGTGTGTGTGTGTGTATATGTATATGTACATGTATGTATGTACGTATGTATGTGTGTGTGTGCGCATGTGAGAGTGTGTGTGTGTGAGAGTGTTTGTAACTACCCAATTAGTTAGCTACCATTTTAACACACGCATACATATATTAAGAATATAAACATATACATACATACAAAAGTTTGTTTATAAAAATTAAAAATATATTAGATGATATTTTTGAAAATTAAATGTTAATGCATGCATCTAACAATTTCAATGCATGCGTCATAACAATTGATTCCATTAAACTGGTACTCTCAAATAATAGTTGGCAAAAGGGGAACATAGGGTAGCATAGTGTACTAGTTTTACGACCTTCTATGAGAATATTAGTAAATAGTTGAAGTTAGAATGAACAAATGTGAAAGGATCCCGAGATAAGTACAGAATACAACTATACTTCAGGAAATTCTTATAATATTGATAATTAGTTTCCCACCTCACCTGCCAAAAGAAACTAAAAACACCTATAATTTCATCAACTTTCTTTTCAAACATAATCCCTGCGTAACAGAAAAATTATGTCCTTCGTACTTCAGTGTTATTTTTTCTTCCATTAGTCCTGACTCAGGATTATCCACAATGCAGGACAGTTGGAGGTGGTCATCTTGGCCTAAGCTTTGTAAGATCTTACACTGTGTTTTCGTGAATATAGTGAAACAAGGGTGTTGTGCATAAGTACTGGATACACTAAAGTTTGAAAATGAAGAATGAGAAAGCGCAAGGGAGGAACTTGTTGGATGTTGTATGAGATTAAGCAGGAGAAGATCCATTATACATCAGATCCAGAAATACCCCAGGCATCAATTGAAGTTTGTAAAAAAGAATCTATTTTAGAGTAATTTCTATAATTCAATCACTATTGAGAAAGGTCTTAAAAAGGATCGAAATAAACATTACTCCTTTTTATAAACCAAAAGCACTGTTTTATTGTAACCCTCATTTGACCAGATATACCCTTGGTGGCGGATAACAACTTAGGAGTATCCACTACTTTTTCCCCCCCAAATTCTTTCATTATTCATACTTCAACAACATAAAAATATATTTCGTATTCTTATGAATCATAAACACACAAAACTTTTTTTTTTCCCCATTGCGCCACATACGGTATGCATACATTACCAGTTACAAAAACCAGTGTGTACGATGATGAGAGTTAAAACAGCTTAAAACACAGTAGTAACCAAAAATGATGGTTACAACAATTTAAAACTACACTAGTAACCTTTTCGCAACGAGAAAATGCGAGACCCTATAAAAGTTAAGAATATTCTCCATCGTAGGAAAGTTATCAAATGCTTAAAATCCAAAACCTTGCAGTGTTCCTGAAACATATTAAGCAAAGACTTCTAAACTAAATATGTTAAGATCAAGAATATGATACAGTCAAAGTGGGCAAAACTAAATCTTGAGTAAGTTACAATTCCAAAATCAGTAATCTATACATTTGTTTAAATTTTTATTGGCTAAAATACATAGAAGAACGGTAAAACAAGAAGTTAAGAATACCAATCATAACCATCAGATGTCTAACATTCTTCAATAGAAAATGTGACGATCTCACTAAATGGCACAAGCAAGGGGGAAAAAAAACAATTTTTTTTTTGAATGGGGCGAATCCTGTATTTTTTACGTTTTGAATATTTTGTTCAGCCATATATTATGTGAAATTGATCAATATTCATTCAGATTATTTTAGATGCAATCTAAGTGAGAAGACAACATCAATACAAACAAACATATAATATATTAGAAAGAAGAAAAAGAAACATATGGTGCCTGTATCCATGTGCAGAAAAAGGCAAAAAAGTTGGTAACTGGTAAGAATAGTTCGAAAGACATACTTCAGAAATTTTATGCCCCACATTGCCAACATGAATGACTTTTGAAGGCTCTATCATTTTCAATGTCCCTAGGCAAACCCGGAAAAAAAAAATTAACAAGGAAGTAGATAACTCCCAAACTTGATTAAAAAAATGCAGATAACTCCCAACGTCAGACAATGATCAAACTGAACCTTTTAACTTTATGCAATTAGCAGAAGGAAAATAGCCATTCTAAAACAATGGATTTAATAAGCACCAAAAAAAGAACAAAATCAGAATAACTACGTTTCAAATTGAGCCCTACAAGCGTGATCATGATCACAATCAAGACTGGAGCGACAAACAGCATAACTTGTACATCCTCAATCCTTAAATTGAGAAGCCATATTTCAGATATTATTTTAGTAGAAACTTGCACAAAAAGGTAATAGACCACCAATAAGCTAGTCATTTGTCACAGAACTATTACAATTATGTCTGAAATCGACAAAGAGATAATCAGAGGCAAACTGATGCAATGCAAATATGAACAAAGGTGCATGCCGAAATCCAGAATATCATAGTATTCTGAGTTCTGTAGCCGTTCTTAATGCTGTGTTTTAGGCGAATTATGGTGTACCGTTAGTAGATTATGTTCTGATAGGATTTCAGGGTTTTAAGTATATTTTGGTAATTTCAGCAGATGGTGAAAATGGTCAGCACTATAAAAATGTAGGACATTAGTATTATATGTTAGTTAGGGTAGTTTCTGAAATCAGAGTTTTCATTGGAGCCCAAAAGTAATTGCTAAAGTCAAATTCAGTATCTGCATAAACCGTGGGACTAAAATCCGACTTGACTTCATACACTTATAGAGTTTTTAGCTTTGTTAGTTGTTGAACCCACCTTACTTCTTACTTTTGCCAAAATCCTTAAGAATTCTTTGCCTTCCAAGTCTTATTCCCTACATAAATGTCAGTTGTAATAGCTTTGCAAAGCTTGGAATTATGTAAAGTAAATTTCATAAATGAGTTTCTCCCTCCCTCCCCCCAGCCCTCTCCCCTCGCCCTCTCTCACGTATGAAGCCTAAACTCTCTCTCTCTCTCTCTCTCTCTCTCTCTCTCTCTCTCTCTCTCTCCTTCCTTCTGCACTTCTCACTCTTCCCTAATTTTTCTAATAGGACAATGTCCTCAATCTTCCTCTTCTTCACCGATTTCTACACCACTACTTTTGAAGTCCAATTTCTGCACACATTCACTAAATACTGCTTGTGATGCTGGAAACTATAAATTCCTGTACCATATACCAATATACATAGATTTCTGGAAACTTTTTCGAGGAGGTAATAATATATGCTTGGCAACTTAACAACGCGTGAACATCTAGTTGTTCAACCTATGTTCCTCTGAAATCAATCCACTCAGTCAGTGAGTTGGTTTGCTATTCAAACAAGGACTTTTGCTCCTTGTTGCCATAAAAGGTTGTGAAAGCATTTGGCTTTTTTTCCTCATTTCAGGGAAGTTAATCCAGTAGCACTCTACCCAAAATGAACACAGATTTTTTTACATAGTACTACAGCATCCTCGAAGCTGTGACAGCATAACTCTTCTGCCCCATTCCTCCATCTATACGAAGAGCAACTTGACTTGTAGTTGGCACAACAATACACAAAAACCCTCTGAAAGATGACTAAAGTTTGTATGAACAAAGAAATCCACCTAGGAAATCTCAATGATCCCACTCCTATTGCATCTACACCAAATAGGGAGAGTATACAACCTAAAGATGCTCAAAGATATACAGCATTGAGTAAAAACAACTCTACATCAATCAATCAAAGTAAACCAAATGAAAGAACAATTAGTGGCGAACTACAAGCCATCAACAGTTAATACACACCAAGCTGTCTGTCTAGAAAATTAAAAAATTTTGAAGTTGTCTACATCTTTCCAAGTAGTAGAAAGCCATCAAAACAGTATCTACCCATCTGAAAGTGGATGCTATTGTCAAGCAGCAAAGAGAAAATTAAGATTCCCACATAAAGGCCAAAACTTAGAGACTTGCACGCCAGTTTTGATACAAAATCAACATTTGTGTTCACTTTCAAGAAGATAATATCAAGTTATAGCAACCCTTAACGCCGTCTTCCCCCTCCCTGCCAGCAGTGGCATTTTTAGATTCCTTCAGATATGTAATATCAACCAATTTCTTAAAAAAAAAAAAATCCAAAACAATAAACAGGTTTCCAATTTGACACCTTTAAACAACCGCAACTGCTCACGCCCAGAATTGGTATTCCATTCTCATGTCCATACCTCAAAACCAAATTCAATTTTATGAATTCCTACTCACCAAAAAAATATATATATGTATAGCAGGCCCTATTTTTTTCCTGTTCTCTAAACACATGTACACCAATTCAAAATTGAAACCAATCCAAACACCACTAACAAACAAAGAGACGCATATATCCATATTGCATATACCTAGATGAAGACAAGAGGTGCCGATTAATTAAATAAATAGCAAGAAAATATTGTAAATAAGCAAGAATCCAAGCGAAGTAAAAAAAAAAAAGAATCCAAGCGAAGTAGAACAAGAAAATGCAATATCGAAAAGCATTTAAGCTTCTAGTCTCTAACCTATAAGAAAGATGAGGAAGAAGAAGGCGAAGCTAAAACCCCCGACTGTCCAGAGAGCAGTGCTGCAGAAGAGCTCAGAGAGAGAGACAGAGAGGAGAAAATTAGGGCTAGGGGATTTTTGACCTTCGGAGCACGTGAGGGAACTCCGCTACTCACTGATAATAATACATCAGTTTTCTGTATTCTGTTTTAGCAGCTAAATCTGAGTCGGTTTTGACGTTTGGCTTTTGTTATGATGCAAATGCCCTCAAAAATAGTATGTGTGCTTTTGGCCGCTAACCGGTTTTACGAAACCGGTTTCTTTCGAGAAGGGGTAATTTGTGAGCCTGTATCATGTGCATGCTGCAAACGTGGGACAGTACAAAGGGTTTTTCAATTTTTATCTACCAATGGCATTGAAAAATTCTTAAATAGACGGAATTACAGCTGTACTTATGTATCTTGCAGTATATAAACATAGTAATGTATGTTAAATATAAAAAACTGATGTAAGAATGTTTATGTACTTTATTTTAAACTACAAAATTTACAAGTAGAATCGTAAATCGAATCCATATAAGAATTTTGTAATGGCATCTCAACATACCATATTTGTTAGGATTGAGCCTCACAAGTTGGACCCTTACCAGTTCAGATCATATGGAGTGTGTGTAAAGTTTAATATGTTAATTAACTGTATAACTCTACTCAATCATGTGTAACTCGAATAAAACGTGGTATAATCATTTTTCACTCCAAAATGACATCGTTTTTATATTTCAAATTTTGATATTACTAGCTCAATCTAGTCTCTCTATTTTTGTCTCCTCAAATTAAAAGCATCAATTTATCCCAAAAAAAAACTTGTGAGGCCATTCGAAGGGACTAAAGGGCATTTGGCTATTTAGTTAGTGGTTTTCATTTTAGTCGTCACACACATCTTCATAGCCAAACATCTAAATTATTAAAGAACAAAACTCTTCCAACCACGACTCAGTATTTTGGCCATATCTTTGCATTCAGAACTTGAAATGACTTGATTATTGTGACGTTCGAAAGCTAATTCAAAGGGTTACGACTTTTGTGTTTTGAGGAAAAGTTGATTTGCACATCTTTAGGGGGTAATTCGCGGGTTAAGATCCACTAACCAACAGCCCATGGATCTGACCCGCGGATCATGAATGTCAGCCAGAAAGTAATGGTTCCAACTTGCAGCTTATTTTCCAGCACCTTTTAATGACTTTTTGAAGATTCCTTGCACCTGTACTACCTAAGGAAATATTGCAAAATTCAATGGAAATCTTTTTGTGATTTCAAGACAACTTTTCTTACAAATTGTCTTGCAAATTGTCTAGATGATTAGGGTGAATTTGTCTATAAATAGGGAACTCTTGTAAGACATTTAGAAGATGTCCTAAAGAGAGAAGCACTCCTAAGCAGGTTATAGTAGCAATTTTATGTATAATTTAGAAATAATTTTCATTACTTGTTAAAAAACTCTTGGAGGATTCAAATGTATCAATTCATATCAATGAGAAATGAAGCTTTGAAGACATATTCTACCAACAAATGAGCATTTCTTACCTTAGCTCTTTAATTTCTTACTTGTTTATGAGTTGTTTCTATTATATGTTATTCGTACAAGCTATGTTTAACTAAATACATGTCTTAGGATTGGATGAAGCTAATTATATGATTTAAATGTTATTATACTTGCTATAACTTGTATTTGCTTGTTCATCTATCAAGGTTTCATATTTGTAGTAGCTTGATTAACTATTACAGATAATTTATATGTTATTTGACAATAAGATATACTCATAACATTGAAAAATGGTAGATGAAACTTATGTTGTATACACATGCAAATAGTCATACAAGTACATGGATTGAGATTGTTTAACACCATAATTCATGTATTTCACAAAAATTCATTATGAACATAATTGAACTCTAGTCAATTCATTATGAAAACAAGTCTTGATTTCATATGAAGTTGCAATCCTAAGCAAGACAAGATTAACGTAGTAAGGTGTTAATTCATTCAATCATATTAGTGACAATTAGTGGATTCTAAACCCTATTACTTGTGTTTGTGAATTTCTTCCAATTGTTTCAATTCAAGTAGTTGAATTTTCTTACCTTGCACACCATCTATTTGATATTTTGTCTAGATAATAGAACAAGTTAGTAGCTTTGGTACTTGCAAATTCTTGTTTCCTCGTGGGATCGATCCTAATACTTCTTCTACTATAATTGACCCGTGCACTTGTGAAAAGGCGTATTAGGTTACAAATTTTATTACTTGTTTGTGTGAATTTTGTCTAATTTTGATAGTACTTAAACCTCACAATCAAAATCCATGGCTGTTTATTCCCAGGTTGATGAATCGAAAACTATTGGTGATGCTACACGTATGAATTCAAGTACTTGAGTTAGCGGCCCAATAATAAGTAAGTATGACAAAAGCCTTCACACAAAGCATTATGGAGACTCAGTCTACATCAAATCCTATTTTTCTTTCGATACCAACCAAATATTTTTCTCCTATGTTGGGTCTTAAAGATATTGGTGGGTCAATTGAAGAAATTCTTTTGATGCTTGAAGTTGATTCTAGCTTCACAATTTCAGTGCATAGTAATGATCTATTAAGTTATGGTTTACTGTCTTCCCATTGAACTCTGTAATCAAGATTTCTATTGAAGATTCTGCTACCTTTACTACTTTTTTCATAGTGCTTGTCATGATGACACAGACTTCAACTTTCGAAGAGCAAGTAGCAAACCTGACAAAGATGTTGGAAGTAATGATGAAACACATGAAAGATTGAGATGTAGCAATGGCTCAACCTGTAAGCTAAAAGGATGGCATACCTAAATGAAGTTAAATTGGTTCTAATTTGCGTTTTAGATGCTAAGGCTAATACATTGTCCAAGTAACAAGAAAAAAAAAATGAAAGAAGCACATGTGGCTATTGATAGAATGAATGCTATTGATCAATTAAAAGAGTTTGTCAAATGCATGATCTAAATGACCCATTAAAGTGGCTCAAAATCAAGTTTTATGTACACCACACCTTACACTACAAGATTGACAATCTCATTATAAAAGAAATCTTAGAGGAACATGTGGCATATTTTGTCGAGACATGCAATAGTGTAGGGCCCTATGACAATCTCTTAGTCCAATAGTATGTCTAATCTTTGAAAGGCAATGCGTCTCAGTGGTATACTAATTTTGAACCTTAATCTATTAATAGCTAGGAATAACTCAAAAGGAGTTTCTCAATTGTTTCTATAATATTCAATGAACTATTAGCATGCTAGAATTGACTAATGCTTGTCAATGGAAAAATGAATCGATTATTGATTACATCAATAGGTGGAGGAGTTGAAGTCTAAATTACAAAGATAGGCTTTTAGAGATCTCTGCTATAGAGATATGCATTCAATGAATGCATTAAAATTTGAGTTGCATCTCATGAAATTTGTCTAAACACCTTTACTAAGTTGGCCACTCGTGCCTATGATGTAGAGTTGAGCATCACTGCTAAATGAACATACAGTAAACAGAGAACATAAATATTTGTTCTTATTACTAAAATTTGTGTTGCTAATTATATTGCTACTAAATACAAAAAAAATGAAAAAAAATACTTCTATTATATTGTTAATTAAATAATACATTAAATTATGCAACAAGAACATCACATATTCTTAAAGAAAAAAAATGTTAACATTTATCATAAGTACCCATCTTGGACGTAGCATAGAGAAAACTAACAAAAAAATATATTTATAAAGATTCAAGGCATTAAAACATTCCATAATGATATCCAATTATGAGAATAGTAAATATTGAAAAAGGAATAACATTTTATTTAGACATCTAAATATGATGATATCCAACATTGAAAAAATGAATACATTTTCCATTCTAATTTAGGCTTTCAAGTATTAAGACGATAAAAAAATTCTACTCATTATTGGAGGAAAGATATTATGTATAGAAAAACCATTTCATTTTGGACTATTACTGCATGCCAAATATGAGACAAGAGAAATAGATGAACCAAAAAAAAAAAAAAAGGAAAAGTAATCTTCAAGTCTAGTGCATTGAGTCTTGTGGCTTGAAAATTGGTGAAAATCTAACTCATGGGATGCCATGATGGAAAAAGTAAATAAATCGTGTCAAGGCTAGTGCATTGAGTCCTTTGGCTTGAAAAGCTAGTGAAAATCTAACTCATAGGATACCATGATAGTATAACCAAATAAATTAGAAGAAAATCACACATTTAGCAAAAAAAAAAAAAAATTCAACTAATAAATTATTTTGGACGAATTTGCCATCCAATCTAGTACAATTGTTTCACAAATAGATGGTATGTTAAAATGGGTAAAAACATAACCAATGTCCAAACAACCTAAATGCAGAAGAAAATACCTAGTAAGCAAAGAGGATTTCAAATAAATCTAAAAACAAGTTCTAAAGTTTGAAGAGTTTTAGTTTTGTCATATAGCAACAAGAGAGGGCTATCCACAGCAACTTGGTATTTATCTTTTTATGTTTTATATAAATACATGTATGCACTCATATTAACCTGATCCACAATGAACTAGAGCTTTACATGATAATTAAATATACCCTTGTAAAAGGTATAAGTGTTTATGTGTATGATACAACCATTTTGAGACTTTTTTCTACACTAAACTGGATCCAAATATATATTTTTCTCACAAATAGGAGTAGCCACCAAAATTTAATCTACCATTTAAAAATTATCTTTATTTTAGGGTCTTTTTTGCAATTAATAGGTCATTTGTCAATTTTGTGTCAAAAATGTAAATTGACAATGCCAAAGGCAAAAGGTCATTCTAATATTTGGTGACTTTTTCAAGTCTTTTAAATTTTTAAATTCATATTTTATTTTTTAAAATACTTTTCTAGTAGATTTTGGAAGTCATTTAGTATTTATTTGAATTTCATATTTTTTCTTGAATTTGGCACTTTCCCAAGGTGGATTTTTTAGTAGGTTTTCCTGTGAAAATTTTCTATCTTCTTTTTATGTGTTAATAGATTTTATGTGAAAGTTCCGTGATTTTTAAAAGTCATTAAATATTTTCTTGAATTTTGTAACTTTTCTTGCTTTTGGCATGCTTACAAAGGTAGCCCTTTTTTCTTAGAATTTTCCAATGAATTTTTCTTCTTTTGAAAATTTATTGATTGTAAAAATCATTAAGTATATCTTTGAATTTTATATTTTTTCTTGATTTTGACATTTTTTCCGAGGTGGCATATTTATTAGAATATTAAAGTAAAATTTTTTCATGACGCTCCAACCAGGGCCTACTCCAAACCCTAATTAGGATGCCCATGTAGCTCGTGTCAGGAATCAATCACAAGCAATTACATTCTAGAAATATAATTAAATGTTACAAATTTACTTATATCTTAAAAAAACAATTACATCATTTAAGAGGATTCAAAATACATCTAACTATTTAACAATGCTACTCCAAAGAAACTCTTTTGTGCGCTCTCTGCCTCTTTTCCCATGGTTAGGTACCTATAAGTAAAACCCATTTGATACAAAGTGAGTTTCAAGTTCAGTGAGGTCCCTTCTTGAAAATTTAGTTTGAGAAATCCTTTAATGCATATTTGTTTCAATAGAGAACTTCTGCAAATAAATGACACATAGCAATAAATATTTAATCGTGTGAACATGCAATTAGAAAAGGATATATAACAATCATGTTAGGTATTGTTTAGGATTGATTCAAGTATCGCTCAAGATCATGTCACGTAATATTCAAGATCGAGTCAAGATCAAGATTATGCTAGTATCGTTTGAGTCCAAAATATACTGCTCAAAGTTCGGTCTAGTATTGTTCAAGACCATGTTGCCTCTGGCACTTGTTAGTTTGGTAACTCGGTTCTTATCCGAGTACTTTTCCTGAGCACCCCCTTGATCTACGGGACCCTCTTGTAGGCCGGAGGTGTCGAGAGACCAATGTATCCAGAATTTGGTGAACATGCTGGCTGCCACCTCAATCGAAGCTATCTACTCAAGGCCGGGTCCCAAACAAGAAAAACATGTACAAGTACATTTTACATTTATCAAGAGCAAGCACTATCTGATGTGATAAAGTATACAATCGGACTTATATCATGTACCAATAACAATTGTCATTTTATGATATTCAACAAGTAAAAAGTTTCTCCCAATGCGGTAAATTACACCACTGGGTTTACAAAAGTAACAGTCAAATTCAAATATAATAGACTGTGTGTTCTTTAACATTCTTTATTTTCAAAGGTAAGTAACAAGTTTCATAAGCTTGTAAAATAATAATTTATATGAACATAATCAAAATATCATTTAATAAACGCATCAGTAACCAGTCATGAAACTCACTAAAGTAATTGCTCGTAAATAACAATAATAATAGGATGCTCACAATAAGTCATGTAATTTTTATAATACCATTTGCTTTCAAGTGCTAGCAACAAGTCACATGATTTTGTAATACAGTAATTTGTAAGTAAAAATGAGGTTTAGGACACTCAAGGTTATATTCGGTAGCTAGAAGCCCTTCATGTAGGCATTCAACGGTCATTATCCAATGGACTTATAATTAGGATTTAAGTTAGTTAATATCAAAGCTAAAGTGGAAAAGAAACTAAATAAAGAGGTCAAGATTACCAGGGTGTTGCGCCCCATTTTTTGAAGAAGGAAAAAGATAGTGGTGAAAAAGAGAGTAGGTTTTGTAAAAATGGTTTTTGAAAAATAATTTTTTATTTTTTAAAAAAAAGAAAAAGGGCCTAAAATGGGACTTTTGAAAATGCGACGGTTTGCGCCTGAAAATAGAGTCTTAAAAGGGTTTTTCTTATGAAAACGGGTATTGCCACTTGGTATTGAGTTTTGACGTACCAAGTTGCTAAAAAATATTTTGTCATAAAAGCTTAGAAAATAAAAAATGATTTCTTTGGAAAAAAAATTTTTTGAGACAAAATGTAAAAAAAATGAGAAAACCCTTTTTAGACAACTCCTGATCTCAAAGAAATAAGCTCGAGAGTCACAGTTGAAGAAAGGAAAGGCAAAGACCTGCGCCTAAGGCACCTTTTTAACCTAGCCAAAACTAGTTGCGAGATTTAGTCGAAATTTTCCTAATATAACCCTAAATCTTTTCACATTTGGATGTAATTATATGGATGCAAACCTAGACCTAGAAGAGATATCGAGAGGGACAAAATATCCCTTCGAAATTAAATTAGAATTATCGCATTAATTGTGAAACCCAAAAAAAGGTCGAATGGGTCACGAGTAATGCAAGATGAGACTGGAAAAACTAAAAATAAAGTTTATATAAATATAAGTGATCAAGGAAAGGGAATGCAAGATAATGGGTATGGGGAACAAAAAGTCGTGATAAAGTATTCCTTCTTACAGAGGGATAAATAGTGTGCTAAGGTTACGAAAACTATATTTGCTATTCCCATGTTTGAAGGGTGACTCTTTCTAACCTAAACAAGCAAATGATCTATTTATCCTAAAATTCTATATGAAATGCAATCTAAACATCATGTATTATATATTTACAGGGAAGAGGGATAATATAAGGAAAAATGACATGTAAATGGAATAAGATTCTAAAAACAGAAAAAATACATGTAAATGACATGAATTCCATGCAAATGAAACTAATTTTTAAGGAGCCTAAGTGTCTAGCGTTGGACTAACTCATTTTCTATAAAATTCTAATGAGCATTGGACTAACGAAAAAATGAGAATAAACCACAACTAGTATTGGATTAGTGTGGCAACGATGCACAGATATCATAATAAGGAAAATAAATAAATAAATTAATTAATTAAAGTAATAAGTAGATAGAAGCAGATAATAGCACATAGCACATAAGCGTAATATTCTAGATGCAAAATCGTAAGGAAAACGGGTAGACACGTAAGCACATAATCATGCAAAAACGTATAGCACACCAAGCCCTATCTATTACATTGGGAAAACCTAATGTAGATATCAAATTTTGACGCACCTTTTATAAAAAAAATGTGTGTTTTTATTTCATTCAGAGGTAGTTTTGTTTTTCACAGGTCAGTCGCAATTTTTGTATAAATTATGCCTACTTAGTCGTATCAAAGGCAAAATGGTAATTTCACAATGTAAATATTATTTATTTTATTTTATTTTTCTAAATACATATTGTTACCTATTGCATCCCAAAAAATGGAGCATGGGTCGATCCGTGATTGTCGCGCTCTGAAACGACGATTCGGTTTGGTGACCCTTTTTGAAAAGAAAGTTTTTGAAAAGCCATGCTTGTGTGAGCAAAAATCAGGTTTTTAGTGAAAAAGTGTATTTTTAAGAAAATGGTATCTTGAAAAATAAAATAAAACTGGGACTAAAAATGCAACAATTTGGGCTAACTAATTTTGAAAAAAGGTTTTGTTTTAGAAAAATAGAGTCGGCACTTGATACTGAGTTGGGTGTTCCAAGTCACCCAAAAAATCATTTAGCAAAACAAAAAAAAATTTTATAAAATTATTTGAAAACACTTTTCCGACTCCGGTCTACGAAAAATAAGAGAAAAAGGTCCAAGAGTTACATTTGAAGAAAGAGAAGGCAAAGACTCATGCCTAACGCACCCTTTTAACCTATGCGAAGCTCATTGTAAAGTTTAATCAAATTTCTTAACCTAACCCCAAATTCTATTGCGTTTGAATGTATCTAAATGAATGCAAATCCCGAGTCTAATGTGAATATCAGGAGGATCAAAATATTCTGCTTGATCGGGAGTATCGCATTAATTGCGAAACCCGAGACAAAACCTCGAGTGAGTTACGAGTCTAGATACCAAATGGAATGCAAAAAAGAAAAGAAAAATAGTAATATAGATAGTAAGTGAACAAAGAAAATGAGTATGTAACATGACGGGTATGGGGGACTAATAACTCGTGACTAACTTTTTCTACTCACGGAGGAGGGAAGGGCTTGTCAATCTACTGCTTTTCACGTGAGTAGACGACTATCTCTAGTAAAATCACAAAAATGACCTAACTCCTAAGTAAAATGTAACATAGATGTCATGCACTGTCAAATGCTAAAAGTAGGTAATAATAAAAATATACCAAAAATCACGCAAATATATGAAAAATTCTAAGGAAAGTGTGTGTGAAATGCAATGAAATGTACACAAGTGAAACTATCACTAAAATGACCAGTCTACCGTTGGACTAGCCCTTTCTAGGAAACCCCTACTAGTGTTGGACTAGCGGGAAAGCAAGAAAAATCACAACTAAAGTTGGACTAGTATGGTGACGGATTAATAAAACTTATAAAACATGAATCAAAACGATAAACATCAATCAAAAGCAAATAAACATATAAAGACACATGAGAGCATGGAGGATCACATAACATGTAGGCATAATATTTAGGTGCAAAATCGTAAGGAAAGCGGTAAAACATATAAGTACACAAGCACGCGAAAGACCCTAACTATTACACCGGGAGGTTAGCTACAATTTTTAGGGGGGGAAAAAAAATGACCTATCTATTATTCTTGCTATCTAAACACAAAATTTTGCTAAAAATATGAAAAATGTAATTTAACTATTACATTGGCTAGCTAAATACAAAAATAGGCCAAAATGACAGAAATTGCGATATATTCTATTACATTTTCACCCAATAATAAAATTCAAAACATAAAAATAAAAGTAAAATAAAAATAAATAAATACACTAAAAGCATGTAAAAATAAGAAACACATGAAGAAAATGCATAGAATGCCACATAGGAGCGTATTCAAATACATAAAGAGAAATTAACGAGAAATAAAGGTACCTTCTTGAAGATATGGTATTAAATGCTAATAAGATGAATAAACACGTCAAGGTACCACAATACCGATAAATAAAGCATAGAAAAATAAAAATAAAAATAAAATGGGGACAAAATATAAATCGTTGCAAGCAAAGGGGCACAAATCACAACTTTATGCAAATTTGGGGGAGGCCGAAATCAAATTCACTCAAGCATGAGGGCGCAATCGTAAATTAAAGTTAAGTAGGGGGTAAGAACATAAATTTAGTAGCTGTGGGGTACCAAAAAATGTAAATTATTGGACTTGATCGAGAAGAGGAAAGAAGAAAAAAGAAAGAAAAAAATAATAAAATAAAATAAAATAAAATTTATGGATCAATCTACAATTATTGGGGTTTTAATTGAACAAAATCAAAAAGTTTCAAGGTTTTTGATAACACATAAAAAAATAAAAGGCTAAAACTTGAAGGTTCACTTCAATAAAATATAAAAAAATTAAATTTACATCAATTATCCAAAACAAACTAATGGACAAACCCTAACGTCCGCTATAGCAAATTGATTAATCAATTGGGGAACAAAACAAAAGAAAACGTCATTAAACTATAAAAACATCCTATCATTAGAATCATTTCGTCCCTACACCCAAGGATCCCCTATTGAATTTAGCTCGTCTTCCATTTCCTTGTTCTCTCTCTTTTCCTTTAATTAACTGAGAGGGATGAAAAATTTTCCAGGTATAAAACGACAAAACAAAACAATCCCCAACCCCAAATTTCTCTTTCAGATTTTCATTCAACTAAGAAGCAAAGCTTTTTCAAATCTAAATTTCTCTTTCTCTCCGTCCCTCTCTCAATTTCCTTTCTCTGTCTCTCTCTCGAATCTTTCCTCCCTCTCCAAACTTCAAGACTGATTTCTCCAAATCAAAAAGTCATCTCATCCAGGCTTCAATTGCCGAAGCAAATTCCCCCCTCCATTTGATTATTTTCAACCAAATCTCCTAATCAAAACCCCAACTCTTCTTCTTAAAAGTTTCAAAGAAAACAAAATTTCAAACCCAAACCAAATCCAATTATCAAATCACTCATCAAAATTCCAATTGTATAAGAACTTACCAATATTCATGTAGCCAAATTGTTAACTAAACATTTAAATAAATGAATTACTGAAGTAAAAAGGACCAACATTTTCTTACCATTTTAGGCAGAGGAGAAGCATGATCTAGCAAAGGTGGGTCGTGGTGGCTTTGTTGCAACAGCTATGTCAAACCTTGAGGTGGATGGTCGTGGCAGTTGTAAGGGGATGGATGCTTTCTTGTTGGTTATCTAACTAATTTGTGGCCATGGAAAGGTAAAGTTGGGTAGAGGTAGCGTGGCTATGGTGGTGGTTTTTACGGTGGTGATGCTGGCCATCCATTGTGGTGGTGATAAGGTAAGTGGAAGAGCTTTGGAGCTGCGATTTTGGTTGTTTTTGAGACTTATAATGAAGGTTGTTAGGGCTTTTTTCGAATTGATTTTGACTGCAATTTAAGTGATTTTTGCAGGTTTAATTTGGGTGCTAGAGGGGCTGGTTTTGTAGTGTTTTGGTGACTGTTTTGGTGGCAAATTTGGGGATGTAATTGGCAGGAATTTGGTGGTGTTTTTGTTGTTTTTGCAGGTTTAATTTGGGTAGTAGAGGGGCTAGTTTTGCAGTGTTTTGGTGACTGATTTTGGAGTTGGAGTTGTAGAATTTTTGGGGCAAAAATTTTAGGCATTTTGGGGCTAATTTTGGAGCTGGAATTGCAGGATTTTTGGGGTTGAAGTTGAAGGAATTCTGGGGTTGGAATTGCAGGAATTTGGGATTGATTTTTTGGTTGTTTTGAGCTAAAGTTTGAGGGTTAAGATGGTGGTTTGGATGGTGATGGTGACTGTGTGCGTGTTAATGGATGAAAGTGTGTGAATTGTGCGCTGGAATGTGTGTGCAAGACGTGCGAAACGTTGATGAGACCGTGTGTGTTTGGTGTGTTTGAGTGTGAGTGATGTCTCTGTGTGTTTGAATGGCTACTGTGTTGTGTATGTAATGTGTGTGTCTGTTTGTGTATCTGTGTGTGAGAGAGAGAGAATTCATGTAGGAAGTGCATGTGAGTGTGTGTAGATGGTGTGTGTAGGTGTGTGAGGTGATCTTAGGATTTAGTGTGTTCTTGGAGGGAGTGTGTGCAGTGTATGAAAATGTACAAGGATATAGTGTATGTTCTTGGGGGTGTGTGTAGTATATGAAAATTAACTAAAAGGGTAGTGGATGTTCTTGGGGTGGTGTGTGAAAAGTTGAAGATATACTAAAAATGTAGTAGGTGGTTTTGGAGTTCTTGGTGAAAATTTTGAAAATGTACTAAAAATGTAGTGTATTCTTGGTGCTCTTGAAATAGTAGAAAGAATTAAAAAATCTCTCTAGGCTTTTCTTTTTTTTTCTCTCTCTTTTTTTAATCCTAAAATGAGCTATTTATAGTGTAAGAAAGACTTATCTTCCAATAAATGAGCAAAAAGACTAAAATGCTCCCCTAAAAATAGAATTACCATTTTACCCTAAAAATGATTTTTGACACAAAAAATTAAAATTAAAATTGAACTAAAAATTAAAAACTAAAAAAATGTCATGATTCTTAAACACCAAAAAAGTAGAAAAATAAAAAAATACAAATAATAAATTTATTAATAAAATTCGAGCAGAAAATAAATTTTTGTGCAAAATTACGGCTTTGCCCCTAACGCAGTATTTACAGAAAAATAGCAATTATCTCCAAAAAAATAAAAAAATTTTAGAAACATGCTTAAAAGCCTGAAAATTAAACTTGGGACCTGAAATGAGTAAAAATGGTGTTCACGAGGCGAAATGACCATTTTGTCCCTATGCTGGCAAAATACAGAAAAATACCGGTTAAACCTGAAAAATCACAAAATTTAAGAAACATGTATAAAAATATAAAAATGTACATTTAAAACTCCAACACTAATAAAAAATATTTATGTGCTGAAAATTACTATTATACCCTTAGAATAATTGACTTTACCCTTTTTGCTCAAAAATCAAGATTTAACCTATGAAATATAAAAATGCTCCCCCAATGTTGGAAAAATAAACAGTGTATCAAATTTTGATATCTACATTATCTTTTTTATGATTATTTCTAATTTTCATAATTTTTTAGAATTATTTAGTATTTATTCGAAATTCGAGACATAATTTAAAATTTTTCGGAGTTATTTTTCGAAGTCATTTAGTCATTTAGTATTTATTTAGTTGAAGACATAATGATGAAATTTGATTCCAAAACTTGTAAAAGTCTTTCTTGAGCTTTGCAATGATCTTCTACGGCAGAGAAAATGAAGTTGGATGTTTAAATTATTTGCAAAAGTGGTATGAACAGGTTGCAAGTTGAAAGGAAGCGAAATCTACAAGTTGTAGTAATTCGCGAGTCACTCTTTATTTTCAATTTTTTCCTTTTAAAATTCAGTTATTCCTATAATGCCCTTGAGACATTTTTCTCATAAGTGAACCATAGTTGCCTTGGTAAAATTTGATGATGAAAATATTTGCCAGAAATTTCAAGCTTAAATGATAAAATTAGTACAACTTTGATCAAATTTGAATTGATATTTCTTGAGCTTCAATTGAGCCAAATTGTGTTCAATCATCATTTCCCTATAAAATCAAATAAACTTGGGCATTTATTTGCTCAAAATAATAATTCTGCCTCAAAACCTTAATTTTCGGTCTAAAAACTCTAATTTTAGAGCAATCCTTGATTTGATAGAAAATATTGAGATCGAGTCATTTTCATATAAAAAAATACTAAAAACACACTGAAAACCTATATGAAACATTATGCTAAATTAGGTAAAATCATCATTTATCAGAGTACATTTATTGATTTTTGAAAAGTCGATTTGGACAAAACTGATAAGCACAATAAGGATGAATAAACTTTGAAAAAGATATGAAATTACAACTCTTATTCAAAAGTATACAAGTTGAAGGATAAGATATTTGGGACTTTACAATTTACAATGATTGGACCCTTGGATATTTTGTTTATAACAAAAAAAAATGAAATTTTGTAAAAATTATGATTGAATATCCTTATTCCATCTTTCTTGAAGAAATTAATGGTAAAACATAATTTTAAACATGCTAATAGCTGGTTGATTTCCTAAAAGAGCACCATGCTAGGGTTCTTTATTCTATGGATTATAAATATGAACAAAAGAAAGCAATAAGGTTAGTCAGTTCAATAGACAGCATACAACACATTTAGAACAACAAATAGGGCACAAAATATAAAGAATTCAAGGAGGATGTGTTCCCTCCTCTCGTGTCTGGTGTACCTAATAAGGTAAGGCTGACTCAATCCTAGGCTTATTCTACATGGATGCATGAGGTTGGATAGACTAATGTATCTATACTCAATTAGGCTATTGGTTCTCAGTCTTCAGACTAAAGGGTAAGGGTCATCAATCTCAAAGTCCTTGGTCGATGGCTCGAGTGATCCCCCAAACACTGCTACACTTATATCGTGCCTTGGCCACATTCCCAAGTGGATCAAGCCTTCAATACAGCTTAAGGCTCCTAAACCTTCAGACTTAGGAACCCCAAAGTAACAATTCCGTCAATTTTAGGGGTCCAAAGTCAGTGGTTCGAGTTTTTTCCTAGACATTGTTACATGCACAAATGCGATGGCAAATCGATCCTAATCCTAAAGAGATGGGTGGGTGGCAACTACCAAAAAGAGAAAAATAGTAAAAATATATCATATGCACGTATGAAGTGCTCTTTACGAGAGGAGGAATAATAATGTTAACATGCAAGGAGTTCTAAGAGTGACTAACCCCTTCCCCAAATGTAAGTGCGATACAAACATACATCACAAATACATAAACCATCCATCACATAGAAGCGACAGACAAAGAGGCGTATGTGAAATATAAAGCAAATCCTAAAAAAGAAAAATACAATCCTAAACATCCAAATGTGATAAAATGAAAGGGTTAGACAAGGAAAAAGTGGCTAAACTTGATGCTCGAATTCACTAGTGATTTTCGGTGAAGTTGCCAGTTGTCGCACCCCATTTTTTGAAGAAAGAAAGATATAGTGGTGAAAAAGAGAGTAGGTTTTGTACAAATGGTTTTCAAAAAAAAAATTTATTTTTTAAATAAAAGAAAAAAGGCCTAAAATGGGACTTTTGAAAATGTGATGTTTGGACCTGAAAATAGAGTCCTAAAAGGGGTTTTCTTATAAAAACGGGAATCGCCACTTGGTATTGAATTTTAGTGTACCAAGTCACCATAAATATTTTGTTATAAAAGGTTAGAAAATCAAAAGTGATTTCTTTGGAAAATGTTTTTTTTTTTAGAAAAAAGTGTAAGAAAAAAAAAACGAGAAAAACCCTTTTTAGACAACTCCAGATTTTTGAAAATAAGAGAAACGAGTTCAGAAGTCGCAGTTGAAGAAAGAGAAGGCAAAGGCCCGTGCCTAAGGCACTTTTTCAACCTAATCGAAACTAGTTAGGGGATTTAGTAAAAATTCTGCTAATATAACCCTCAATCTTATCACATTTAGATGTAACTATATAAATGCAAACTTAGACCTAAAAGAGATATCGAGAGGGACAAAATATCATTTGGAAGTTAAATTGGAATTATTACATTAATTGTGAAACAAAAAAAAAACCATAAAGGGGTCACGAGTAATTTAGGATGAGACTCAAGAAACTAAAAATAAGGTTTATATAGATATAAGTGATCAAGGAAAGGGAATGCAACATAATGGGTACAAAAAACGAAAACTCGTGACAAAGTATTCCTTCTTACAGAGGGATAAATAGTGTGCTAATGTTACAAAAATCATATTTGCTATTCCCATGTTTGAAGGGTGGCTCTTCCTAACCAAAACAAGCAAATAATCTATCTATCCTAAAATTCTATATGAAATGCAATCTAAGCGTCACGTATTATATAGTTATAGGAAGAGGGATAATATAAGGAAAAATGACATGTAAAATAGAAAAAGATTCTAAAAATAGAAAAAATACATGTACATGGCATGAATTTCATGCAAATGAAACAAATGTTTAAGAACCTAAGAGTTTAGCGTTGGACTAGCCCATTTTTCATAAAATTCTCATTAGCATTGGACTAATGAGGAAATGAGAATGAACCACAACTAGTATTGGACTAGTGTGGTGACGATATACATATATCATAATGAGGCAAATAAATAAGTAAATAACATAAATTAAAGCAATAAGCACATAGAAGCAGATAATAGCACAAAAGAGCACATATCACATAAGCATAATATTCTAGATGCAAAATTCTAAGGAAAACGTAAGCACATAATCATGCAAAAACATATAGCACACCAAGCCCTATCTATTATATCGGAGAAACCTAATTACACTCTAAACAGGAAAAAAGATAAAAAAAAATGACCTATCTAACATATCTATTACATTTTTTATCTAAAATACAAAATTTTGTTAAATAAATAAATAAAAATATAACATATCTATTACATTAACTATTTAAAAACAAACTTTATTAAATAAAATATCACTTATCTATTACATTCCTTCGAATAATTAAAAATTAAATTTGAATAAATAACATGACATAAATAAGGTCACACATAAATAGAAATAGTAACACATAAAAAATACATAAAAAAATAGTAAAAACACATAGGAGCACATAAGAGCACATACAGAGAAATTAAAAGGATAATAGAGGTATCTCTCATTCGAAAACTCTGTATAAATTGCTAATAAAATGAACAAACATGTCAAAGATACCACTATTTAAATAAATAAAGCAATAAAAGTAAATCCCAACAATTTGTGAGGTAAAAAATGTAAAGGGAGCAATATTCTAGGGAGAAAATGCAAATTCTAGCAAGTTAAGAGACAAAAACACAAATTCCAGCAAACCTAGAGATTAAAAATGCAAACTACAGAAAGCCTAAGAGAGAAAAATAAATTACAGCAACTATGGGGAGCCAAAAATGAAAATTACAACTAGCTTTGGAAAGAAAATATCATTTCTGGCAAGCATAAGGACCCAAAATTATAATTTCCAGCAATTCAAAAGGATAAAAATGTAATTTCAGCAAATGTGACGGACAAATTGAATTTTAGGCAAGCTAAGGGGGCAGAAATATAATTTTCAGCGACTTAAAGGGCTTAATTGAAAGGTACTAAAGATTAGGAGGTCCAACCTATAAACACTTATACTATAATAAAGTGATTAGAAAAAACCTTAAATTAAATTAGACTAAATCAAGCAACTACACTAAATTAACTAGGTAAATCAAATACCAATCAATAGTAATACTTAACCAAATTAGAAACAAATCTCAAAAGATAAACAATTAAGCAAATAGTGAAAGAAATAAATTAAATAAATAAAAATGAAGAGAATAAGCCTAAGACAAAAGTTAAAAAAAAATTAGATAAAAACAACCCCCCAAACAACTAGTTTTCCTTTTTTCCAAAATTTCAAAATTTGTTCTTTCTTTCTTTCTCTCTTTTCTTTTCTTCTCCTTCTTCTTTTCTCTATTTCTCTCTTTTCTGTTTCTTCTTCCTTTCTCCCTCACTTTTCCTAAAGTCTCTCTCTACTCTTCTCTTTTCTTTTTCTCTCTCCTTCTCCTTCTGGTTTCCAATCTATTCTCTCTCTCTCTCTCTCTCTCTCTCTCTCTCTCTCTCTCTCCAGCTCTTTGCCAATGTCTACCTCTTTCTCTGCAATCTCTCTTCTCCTCTCTATTCGTTTCTCTCCGTGTTCTCTCTCTCTCTCTCTCTCTCTCTCTCTCATCACCTTCCTCCCTTAACTCGGTTCAAAACCAAACGGACCTAACTCCATTTCATTCTTGCTCAAACATCACCGTAAATCAACAACATCTACATAATTATCTTCGTGAATTATGCAATATTCTAAGTAATTGAAATAGGGATCATGGATTTCCACCTCTTTTGGCCAAGAATGAGGGTGTTCCAGTAGAGTGACGGTGGCTCGCCGATAAGGTCGCAACGGTGAGTGGTGCTTTGGCTGTGGAGGGACTGATTTTGGTTGATCTTGTATGGTTCTTGGGTAACTGATTGGGCTGATTTTGATGCCGATGTGTGGCTGTAATTTTGGTGAAGGAATGAAGGCTGGTTTGTGGTGTTTTTGGAGCTGTTTTGAAGTTTTTTTTCTATTTTTGTAGCGAATTTGGTGCTGCAATTTGGGGCTGTTTTGGTTAAACTGAAGTTGGAGCTTTGTAGGTGAGGTGATGGATGATGTGTGTGTGTAACATTGAGTGAGTCGTGTGTGGAAGCGTTAGCGTGTGTAGTGTGTGAGAGTGTGATGTGAATGTGTTTTTGTGATTTTGTGCAGGTCAAATGAGTGAATTGGCTGCGTTTTGCTTGTGTGTGCAGGTTTACCAAGAGAAATTTGAGAGAATTTTTTGTTTGATTTTTGTGTGATTGCAAGTGTTTGTAAGAGTGAACTATGTGTGGTGTGTGTGTTTATGCTGGTGAAGTGAAAATATGTTTGTGCAGATGTGAATGTGTGCAAATGAGTATGTTTGTGCTAGTATGTAATATGCGTGTTTATGGTGGTGTGATTCTGTGCAGGTGAGCTGATGAGGGTGGTGTCACCCTGTGAGTGCAGTTGTGTGTTCTTGTGGTGTCTAAGTGCAAGAGTGTTGGTGTTGTGTGTGATGAAGGTGAGGGAGATGTCTAGGAAGGAGAGGGAGAGTGAATGCAGGAAATGAGTGTGTGATCTGTGTGTTTGGTTAGCCGAGAGTTGTGAGTGAATGAAATGTGTCTAGTGATGATGAAGGAGCTGAGAGATGGGAGAGTTGTCTGAATTTTTGGTGGGATATGGTGATGATGATGAATCCCTTAAACATTAGCTAATTGAGTGCAAAATGGTTGTGATGTGATTAATCTTGTGAAGGAGATAATGAGTGTAGCTGGAGTTGGTGATGTGGGGTTGGAAAATGATGATGTTTGGAGTAGGGAAATATGGCTGCTTCAATGTTGCTGCTGTTCAGTCCCTTTTTTTGGGATAGAAATTCGTAAGAACAATGAAGAAAATGAAATAAAATAAAATAAAAAACCACGTGACTCCTTAAAATTTAAAAAAAAACTAAAATTCATCATTACAAAAAGAAAGAAAATTTAATGTGAAAATTAAAAGTTAATGCAACATTAAAAAATGTGTCATTAATAAATAGAAAGATAAAAATTTAAAATAAATACCTAACGGCCTGCAAAAAATTATGAAATTTTTACATAAAATCTATAAATATGTTAAATGCATATATAAATTTTTTCACACAAAAATCCTTAAATAAAAGGTGTGTTAAAAAATGTGACATAATGTGACAAAAATTATAAAAATTACAAAAATTACTAAATAACATTTAAAAATTACAAAAGTTTTACAAAATTACATTATCACACAAACACACATATTAAAATTTTCACTGAAAAATTTCAACAATAACGCATTCTCGTGAAACATGCATTTAAATAAATAACAATCAACCTCTAAAAATCATGAAATTTTTGCAGAAAATTTATAAATGTATGAAATGCACATATAAAAAATTTTCACACAAAATTCTAATACAAAGGATGCATTGAAAAACATGCCTTTAAAAAAACTAAAGAGTAGTGTCTAAAGAATGCATTGCAATTGGCCCCCGAAAAACAAAAAAGTACCCCAAAATATTAAAAAACTAAAATGTGTGTTCAAATTTGGTGTCTACACAGGGAAGATTCTGGGACGGTTTCTATACGCGGCTTCTAGTTAAAGCATTGTCGTCAGAGAAGCCACGAGTCAAGATCCTTGACTTATGGTCTCCGCTTCTTGATCAGTATGTGATAAGTGATAATTTTATCTATTTTAGCATAATGTTTCATACAGGATTTTAGTGTATTTTTAGTGTGTTTTTTATATTTTTGATATGAAAATGGCTTAATCTCAATATTTTTCATCAAATTAAGGATTGCTCTTAAATTAGAGTTTTAAAGTAAAATTATTATTTTGAGCAAAATAATACACAAGCTTATGTGATTTTTCAGGGAAATGATGATTAAATATAAGTTGGATCAATTGAAGCTCAAAGAATATCAAATTCAATATTGACTCAAGATTGTACCTTTGTATCATTTAAACTTACAATTTTCAAAATAATTTTTCTTCAACAAATTCTATCAAAGAATTATGGTTCAAATAGTGGGAAGAAGTCTCAAGGGAATTATAGGAATAATTAAAATCTAAAAGAGCAAAATTAGAAATAAAGAGCGATCCGCGAGTTGCCACCCTCGGATCCCGCCTGCGGATCGACAAAAACTTGCAGAAAATGGCTCTTTTCAACTTGTAACCTATTCATACCACTTTTGCAAATAATTCAAACGTCCAGCTGCATTTTCTCTGCCCTAGAAGATCATTGCAAAGCTCAAGGAATACTTTTACAAAATTTGGAATCAAATTTGATCATTATGTCTTCAACTTGGAAAGAGACTTGAGCTAGAGTTATTTTTATAAATACATGCCTTTATATTCATAAAAATTATGCTTGGTTTGAACTTAGTTTATGCTTGAATTACAGCTTGGTAGGAGGAGCACTTTTTGTAAATACTTAGATTAGTTTTCTTTCTTAGTTTTGTTGTAGGCAAAGTCATATTCTTGTAACAATACTTTGAAGGAACTACTTTGTATTCAACATGTTTGATGAAATGCAAAAACAAGTTTTGGAGCCAAGTTCATCCACAAAACGTGTATCTCTAACATTATTTCTTTTAGTTTCATTCATGAATGTTTGTTTATATTCATTGATGTGCTTAATATCACCCTTACTATGTTGAACTAAGTTGACGCCTACTAAGTTTAGGATGAATCTCTAATATGTTTGACTTAATTTATGGCTAATTTATTCTTGTTTGTTCATTTACTTGGTCTTAACACTTGTTGTTAATCAGTTACCAACTTCAAGTCATCTAATTATTATTTGATAAAGATATTTGCACTTAACATTGGAAAGAGTAAATGGAACTTATGTTGAATCTCACAAAAGTAGTGATTCACATAGGTGGATTAAGGTTTAAAACCACAATTCATGAGTTTAATGAACTAATGCATGTTAGACCTAACCATGAGAGTATAGTCTTCCATTTAAGAGAGATCTAGTTTGGAGTAAAAATGGAATTGAATCCTAAACTTGAATAAAGTCACCATGGCC
The DNA here is from genome assembly GCA_024721245.1 of Mitragyna speciosa. Classification (NCBI taxonomy): domain Eukaryota; kingdom Viridiplantae; phylum Streptophyta; class Magnoliopsida; order Gentianales; family Rubiaceae; genus Mitragyna; species Mitragyna speciosa. The sequence goes on along the minus strand of CM045553.1, from coordinate 26,385,675 downwards.
ATAAGCTTAACTTGCATATAAAGTGGATTCTTAAGCTTAGCCAACTTTGCTAATTTATTCATTGTTTATTTATTTGAAATTGATTTTCCTACCATTTCACCACCTTCTTAGTTTGATTGTTTAGATAATAAAGCAAGTCAGTGACTTTGGTAGTTGCTAGTTCTTGTTTCCTCGTGGGATCAACTCTAATACTTGTCACAACTACAATTGACCCGCGTAATTGCGTAACGTGTATTAGGTTATAAATTATATTACTTGTTTGTGTGATTTTAAGTAGATTTCTTGATATATTTTGATATAATCTAAACTCACAATTAGTACGCATTCCAAGGAGCATAACTTCCATTTCACTCAACCAAATTTTCTAACTTTATACCCTCAAAAACTAAACTCAATTGGAAACATTTCTGCTGAAGACAACCATCCCTATCAATCATCATATTATTTCAAATTCTCACTCAAAATCAGTTCATTGACTTATATTCTCAGGTCATTAGTCCAATCAAATATTGAATTTCATTTTATCATAACGTTCAATTGATAATCATATGAAGAAATTGATTGTGTGGCTAAAAACTATATTCCAAAAACTGCAATTTTTGTGGAAGGCATCGGGTTAAATTCTTTAGAAATCATTCCAAAATCAATCCATAATATGATGCTTCACCAACCTCGTTTGCACAGCGTCGCTTTTCAGCCAACTTCATGCCATAGGTGGGGTCAATCCACCAAGGATCAAGGCATGAAGTTACATAGTTGTAAACTATATTCAAGGGCTACAACTTTTATAAATAAACCAACTCATTTTCAACAAGAAAAAGTTCAAAATCAGTCCACAACTTAGCACATTACCAAGCTTACTTGCGCAAGGTTGATTTTTCAATCCATTTTGCACATAGTCTTATCTTAATCCATATGGAACTAGGGTATGAGCCTTATACCATTAGAAAGCTCCTTGAATCTAGTTTTCAATATAATAAGAATCATTCAACTTGAAGATTCTTATACAAAGTTATATCCAGTTTATTAAAACTACTATTGATCACAATTTTTGTACTCCCATGAATTAGGTTCAGCATACAACATGTTCTTGAAGTTGCCAAGCATAGGCTTGAACTTAACCTTATTAAAATTTTATCCAAATCTAGCTGATGCCCAAGTTCTTTCTTCCAACAAGGCCTTCTAGTTACGGTTTATTTCCACTTTGATTTTCCTTTTCTTTTTAGTAAGATTTTCATACTCACTCTATGAAGATAGAGACATGTTGGTTCATAATTTATCCCAATAATTCACCTTATTAGTTGCTTCAAACTTCTTCCTCCAATTCTTGTCTTCAACTTTCCCACATGAGTGTGGTATTTTTTTTCTCATTTTCCCTTTGTACTCAGCTCCCTCTTTAGCCCTCTTCAATCTTCTTTTTCTCTTATTAAATTATGTGGTTTACTGATAGTCAAATGAAGAGAGATGACTCACCATTATGCCTTAATACTCAGCCCCCTTATTCAATTCCATCTCATGCTTGCTTGGGGCGAATCACATGTTTGCATTTTTTTTCTTTTCTTCCTCTTCTTTTTTCTTCAGTTGAGTTTTGCCCAACATAAATAATTGCTTTGTTTTATTAGTTTAAGTTGTTTTACATATGACTCATGCAATTGTGCAACAAATCTTCCACTAGCATTTCTTAGTTTTAGAATTTTCAAGTGTAACGAATCTTACCAGGTAGGCTTGATTCAAATACTAACACCAAATAGCTACGTTAATCTTAATAATAATAATAATAATATTGATTCCTAAGTAAAATATATATAAATACTCAGATAGGAAAATAGTATTAACAATTAACATCGGTCTAACTACTTGTTTCGCTTATTTGTTTCACCATTCAACCTTCAAGAAAATGACACCTCCAGTTTCCTTTCAAGCCTATTCAACTTGAACAGCTTAAACTTATTTTTCCATCCACCTTAATTTTTCAACTGGTTCGCTCCCTCTTATAGACACTAAATTTTAACACACCATTTAGATTTGCTAATATTTGGGAGCTTTTTTTTTTTATAGGATCAATCATGATTTTATTGTGTAAATTATGTTGAATTGGTCATATCAGGGGTAAAATAGAAATTTTTAGCTCACAAATACTTTGTATTTCATTTAAATTTCTAAATTATTTTTTTTTCACTTTTAAGCCTTTTTTTTATAAAATTTTTAATAGTTCTTTGAAGTCATTTAGTGTTTATTTGAGATTTTGCTATTTTTAATTAATGTCACGTTCTCCAATGTGCCATTTTGTTTCAAATTTTTGTGTAAAAATTTTTTTATGTGTATTTGATATATTTTTAGATTTTTAAATTTTTCTGTGAAAATTTCATGATTCTTTTTAAAGTTGTTTTTTAGTTATTTACAATTTCTTAAAAAAAAAAAATTCCGCAACAGCAACCGTACCACGAGCCACCAAGTACCATCATCACAATCACCAACTCCACCCCTCTAGCCCCTCATCAATCACCTTCACAAGACTACTCACATCAACCCCACTTGTATCCACTTCACCAAATTTTAGGGGTTTTTGCTTACTTTTGATCACTCACCGTCATCACCTCATAGAATACCCCTTCTTTCTCTCGGCACACATACAAGAACACACTTCGCTACGCAAGAACTCACCAATTTACTCAATATCCTTCTCTGCCTTTCCCTCACTTCACTAGGTTATCTCACAATTTTCACTCACAGTAAGCTCACTTCCCCTTACCACAAACACTACATAACCATCCACACTAATTCCCACCACACCACCAACCTCCTCCACTATCGCGTTTTCGCCACCAACGCATCTCCGCAATCATAGCTTCCCCCTTTGCACTACCATCACCACCACTTCATCTCCACATTCATGCATACACAGTCATAGAACACAACCCACAATCTCCTCTACCAGTTTTGTAACCACTCTTAGCTGCACCTTGATCAGGTGATTCAAGCACACATTGCTCACATACTCTCACAGCTATCACATGCTATACAGATGCCTTCCTATACAGCACACAATTTGTTTCACAGCAATTCACACACGCGCACACATAGAGCTCACACATAGAGAGGTCAAACACACAGGTGTCATAGTCACCATTGTTTTTCTCTCGACCCTCTCACACAGTCATACGTGCATACTATACAACCTCACACCACAGCCTATTCAACTACCACACTACCACTTGGCGCCCCTATTGCGTCACTCATATTCACCATTAACAAGCAATCACATAGACCACCACTAGCGACCACCACGACCATCGTGCGCCACCATGGGATCATCTTCTTTCTCGGCCAAAACTGGTAACGATTCATGGTTCCCCTCTTTCATTTATTTTTAATCAACATCTAATAATCAAAATAGGTACATTGATATTTTTTGATTTGCCAAGGATTTGCTCATGAATTGTGGGATTTGGGGATTTAGTGCTTTGATTTTGGAAATAGGATTTGGGTTCGCAATGAGTTAAGGATTTTGGGATTAAAAGGAATTAGTTTAGGGGTTGATGGATTTAATTTGGGGGATTTATTTTTGGAAGTAAAATTTGGGTTTTTTTTAACGGAACAAAATGGGTTGGGAATTCGGGTTTAGTCATTTTTTGATTTTTGTTATATATATAATTCTATGAAAAAAGTATCTTTTACCATAACTACGTTTTTTTGAGATAAAATAAGTTAAAACGATGTAGTTTTGGTTAGTTCTATTTTATCTTTCTTTTATTATAAAATACGTATTTACGTTTAACCTCTTAGGTTCTTGTTTAGTATCATTTTAGGTTCTTGTTTAGTATCATTATGCTCCTGACTATTTTGTGATTGTTGCATTTAAGTCTTTATCACTACATATTGACCCCACATAATTTAAAATTTGCCCTTATGCTTAATGAAAATACATTTTTATCCCTTATGCATGTTAGAAATTGCGATCTTTGTACTATGCTTGTTAGAATTTACATTTTGTCCTTTACTTTTGCCGAAAATCACAATTTTGGAATCTATTCTGGCTGAAATTATATTTTAGCCCTAGAACATTGTTGGAATTTGCATTTTCCACCCTATGCTTGTTGAACTTTATGTTTTTGTCACCTGATTTACTAGAATTTGCATTTTTCCCCTAGAACATTGTTGAACTTACATTTTTACCTCACAAATTGTTGGAATTTACTTTAATAGTGGTACCTTAATGTATTTGTTTGTTTTGTTAGTATTTGTACTAAGTTTTCGAACAAAAGGTATCTCTACTATTCTTTATTTTCTCTTTATGTGCTCTTATGTGCTTTTGCATATTTTCCTTACTTGTTTTTGTACATAATTCTTATTTATTTACTTTGGAGCACTTATTTATATTATATAATTTATCTATTTTTAATTTTTAATTATTTAGAAGAATGTAATAGATACATTATGATTCCTTTCATTTTTAGCCAAAATCTTTATTTATAAAGGGAATGTAATAGATAGGTAAGATTTTCATTTAATGAAATTTGTATTTAGATAAGCTAGTGTAATAGATATATTATTTTTCTTATTTTCCCCCATATATATTGTAGTTAGGTTTTAACTATGTAATAGTTAGGGTTTGTGTGCTACGTGCTTATTTGCTTATGTGTTTTACTCGCTTTTTTTTAGGATTTCTAGATATTATGTTTATGTGCTATGTGCTCCTTTTCGTTCTTACATGCTTATTTGTGTTTTATTTGCTTCATTTGCTTTATTATGATATATGTGTACCATCACCACACTAACCAAATACTAGTTGTGATTTTCTTTTCCTTTCCTCGCTAGTCTAACACTATTGAGGGTTATTGGAAATGGGCTAGTTTGATACTAGATCCTTAAGCATTTCTACGTGTTAGTTTCGTCCTTTGCATGCATTCCATTATATTTATATGCAATTCTTCTTTTTTAGGCTTTTGCTTTATTTGCATGATAATTTTCCCTATATTATAGCTCTACCCTGTAAATATATAATGCATGCCATTTAGAATTACATCTCATATAGAATTTTAGGATAGATAATTATGTTAGCAAGTGTCACCTTTGAACATAACAAACGAGTGAGTACGGCTTTCATAGTGTTAGCACGCCATTAATCTCTCTATAAAAAGGAATATGAGAAACGAGTAAGTATGACTTTCATATCATTTTTGCAAGCTTTTACATTATAATGCAAGCCAAACGTCATAACCCAATTTAGAATGGTTGCTAAAACAATAAAATATAAAACTAATAATATTATTAAGAAGGAAAACTTAAAAAGTAGCATTTCCAATATTTGCTTTGTTCCCTCGTGAACATTAAAAAGTAGCACTTCGAATATCTGAAATATGCATTTACTAAAAATTATCCACAAAATCTATGAATTTTAAAAAATAGCTATCAATTAATACAATTGAAAAACCCCAAACCCTAATTTCCTCTCTCCCTCCCTCTCTTTCTCTCCGAGCTCTTCTACACTTGTGCTCTCTGGCCAGTTGGGCTTTTAATTTCACCTTCTTCTTCCTTTATTTTTCTTATAGGTTTGATCTAAAAGCTTAAATGCTTCTCTATACTACATTTTATTGATCTACTTTGCTTGAATTCTTGGTTATTTACAAGATTTTGTTGCTATTTATTTAATTAATTTATACCTCTTTGGACGTATGCTGTATCGATATATGCATCGTTTTCTTTGTTCAGTTTATGGCTCTTTAAGTGGTGTTTGGATTGGTTCCAATTCTTGAATTGGTGTACTTGTATTTAGGGAACAGAAGAAAAATTTTGGATCAGTTGTACTTTTTTTGGTGACGAGGAAATTTATAAAATTCAATTTCGTTTTGAAGTATGGACATGGGAATGGAGTACACCTTCTGGCCATGAGGAGTTGGGGTTGTTTAAAGGTGTCAATTTTAAAACCTATTAATTGTTTTGGATTTTTCAGAAAATGAAATTAGTTGATATTGCCTATTTGAAGAAATCTAAAAAATGCCAACTTACCACTGGCTGGCATAGAGGGGGAGACAGGATTAAGGGTTTGCTATAACTCGATAATATCTTCTTGAAAGTAAACATAGATAATATCTACCACGTAGATGGATGTAATCGATTTCAAATTTTTTCGTTGTCTAGTCTGGCAGCTTGATGTGTATTAACTATTGATGGCTTGTAGTTAGTTGCCAGTGACTGTTCTTTTGCTTGTTATCTTTGGTGATGTAGAGTTGTTATTACTCAATGCTTGTATATGATTGAGTATTCTTGAAGTTGTATACTCTCCCATTTTGCTATAGAGATAATAGGAGTGGGATCATTGAGGTTTCCTGAGTGGATTTCTTTGTGTACAGACTTTGGTCATCTTTTAGTAGGGTTTCTGTGTATCATTCATCCTACACCACCAGTCAAGTCATTCTTTTATCATAAAAATATTTGCTTGTTTTGGGTAGTATGCCATTGGATTATCTTTGCTGAAATTGAAAACAAAAGCCAAACAGTTTCATGAGCAATTATGGCAACAAGGAGCAAAATTCCTTATTAGGATGGCAAACCAACGAACTTACTGGGTGGTTTGGTTGCATAGGAAAATAAGTTGGACAGGAAATCAATCTAGACTTTCACGCGTTGTTAATTTACCAAGAATATATTATTATCTTCTTGAAGAAATTCCCAAATATCTATATTTTTTTGTTTGTGATACAGAAATTTGTAGTTACAATAACAAAACTAGTATTTGCCAAATATGTGTGCTGAAATTGGACTTTAGAAATAGTGTAGAAACCGAAGAAGAAGAAGAAGATTGAGGACTTCAAGGATTAGACAAAAATTAGGTAAGAATTAGAAGAGCAAAAGAAGCAAGAGAGAAAACTTAGGCTTCATACTTGAGAGAGGGAGAAGTAGGAGGTTTGGGGAAAGAGGGAGGAAGGGAGGGAGAGAGTCATGATTTTTACATAGGGAACAAGACTTAATGGGCAAAGAATTCTTGAGGATTTTAGCAACTTACAAATTAAGGAGGGGTTAACAGCTAGCAAAGCTAAAAGCTCAAAAAGTGTAAGAAGTTAAGTTGGATTTTACTCCCCTTGTGTAGGCCGTACCAAATTTGACTTTAGCAGTTACATTTTGGCTCAATGAAAACTATGATTTTAGATATTACCCTAAATAACTTAAAAGACCAATGTCCTACATTTTTATAGCTTTGACCACTTTCCGCATGTGCTGAAATTATTGAAATATTCTTAAAACTGTTATATCCTATCAAAACATAATCTACTATTGTTACATCAAAATTTGCCTAAAATACAGCATTAATAATAGTTATAAAACTCAAAATATCATATTTTGGATTTCTGTGTGCACCTTTGCTCATATTTACATTTTGCATTAGTTTGCCTCCAAGAATTCTTTCTGTTCTATTTTAGAGATGAATAGTTCTGTGACAAATTACTAGCTTATTGGTGGTCTATTACCTTGTAATTTTCTACTGAAATAATGTATGATATATGACTTTCTCAATCCAAGGATTTGTCAATGATATCTGTCAAGATATTTCAACTGTAATGTATGTGTAAATATATGCCATAATAAGATTAGGATATGCTGCTGTAAGTAGAGGATAAGATTTGCTATAATTAGGGGATTTGATTTGTTGTAATTAGATTAGAAGATTAGGATAAGCTACTGTAATTAAGGGATTAGATTTGTTGTAATATTCTTCTGTAATTAGGGAATATGATTTGCTTGCTGTACATATTCTATATATTGAAGAGAAAGCCCTTTTGGATATTGAACATCATTACAAAAATTTTATCTTGGGTGTCTATCTTTGGTTTTGTTATGGTATCAGAGCCCCTCTTTGTTCATCGTGAATCTATTTCTTTGTAAGTGTTTTTGGGTAGTTCTTGGAAAGAGGTAGTTGCTCTTTGGTTACTTGTGGGATAGTTTTTTGGTATTTTCTCCTACAATCCATTCATGGAGAAATCAGAAATAGCTTGTGTTAGGTTCTCTGGTAAGAACTATTTTGCTTGGGAATTTCAATTCCAGATCTATGTTCAAGGGAAGGAATTATGGGGACATATTAATGGCACTACCACCAAGCCCGTTCATTCAACCAAGGCTGCTGATTGGGAATCCAAAGATGCTCGAATTAAAACCTAGTTATTGCAGACTATGGAACCTACTATTGCTGTCAATTTGCGACCCTATAAGATAGCTAAAGCAATGTGGGATTATCTCAAGAAAGTTTATAGTTAGAATAGTTCGGCTAGGCGTTTTCAACTGAAGTATGACATTTCAAATTATACTCAAGGAATCTGTCTATTCAGGAATATTACACAGGTTTCATAAAGTTATGGATTGAATATACAGACATTGTGCATGCTTCTACTCTAACAACTTGTCTAGAAAGAGTTCAGACTCGTCATCAGACTAGTCAAAGGATCAATCCTTGATGAAACTCCGAGCTGAGTTTGAATCCATTCGTTCCAATTTATTGCACAGGATTCCACCTCCATCCTTAGAAGACTGCTTGAATGAATTACTTAGGGAGGAGCAACGTTTGTTGACACAGGCAACTTTGGAACGTGGGAGTTCCACTAATGTTCTCAACGTTGCCTATGCTACTCAAGGGAAATGAGTTCGTGATATGACTAACATTCAACGTTACAGTTGCAAGGCTTTTGGTTATATCGCTAATTAATGTTCCCAAAAATTTTGCAATTATTGTAAAATTAAGGGACATATTATTTCAAAATGTCGAAAACATCCCCAAAATCGTAATCCCTGTGCCTTTCATGCATCTACTATTGACATTGAATCTCCTGCTGTAGATGCTACTTCTCCTCCCTCACAACTAATAGCCCCACCTCTTACTCAAGAGAGTGTTCAGCAAATGATTATATCAGCCCTGTCTGCTTTTGGTCTTACTAGTAAAAATTCATCCCTCTATAAAATTTGGCTTTTTGACTCAGCTGCATCAAATCACATGACTTCTTCATCTGAGAATCTTGTTAATATCAAAAAATATGATGGCAATTTGCAAATTGAGATTGCTAATGGAGAACATCTTCCCATCACTACTATTGGTGATATCTCTTCTTCTCTATCAATGCAAAATGTTTTTTTCTCTCTTGACTTATCTGCTAATCTACTTTCTCTTGGATAAATGGTTGAAAATAATTACAAAGTTACTTTTTCTCCTTTTGGTTGTGTTTTACAGGAGCTGGTATCAGGGAAAACAGTAGCGGAGGGACCTAAATGGGGCAAACTCTTTCCACTTCATCTTAATACTCCAACCAAGCCTATGAGAGTATTATCTTTATTTTGTAATTTTGGTTAGCAAGATAACAAGTTATGGCATATTAAATTAGCCCATCCAAATAATAGAACTCTACTATCTATGTTAAAATCTGGGGTGTTCGGAAATAAACATTTATTTTTTTCTAAAGATGTCACTTTTGATTGTTCTAGTTGCAAAATGGGCAAAAGTAAAACTCTTCCATTTCCATCCAATGATACTCACTTCTCTCATTATTTTGACTTAGTGCACAGTGATGTATGGGGGATTTTACCAATCATATCTCATGCCCATTACAAGTATTTTATGACCTTCATTGATGATCATAGTCGATTTGTTTGGATATATTTTTTGCACCGCAAATCTAAACTTTTTGATGCCTTTTGAAAATTTTTAGCATTGATTGAAAACTAATTTTCTAAAAGTATCAAAATCTTTCGTTCTGATTTTGGGGGGGAATCCATGTCAAAAGAATTTCAAGATTTTCGTAAACAAAAGGGAATTATTTCTCAACGGAGTTGTCCGTAAACACCCAACAGAATAGAGTGGCCGAGAGAAAAAACCGTCACCTTCTTGATGTGGTGTGTTCCTTATTTATTGAATCTTCTGTTCCGTCACAATTTTGGATAGATGCCTTGTCCACTGCTGTATATTTGGTTAATCGACTTCCTTCACCTATTCTTAACCATCAGTCACCATATTTTCGTCTCCATCAGCAACAACCTGAGTATACTCATTTACATCCTTTCGAATGTATTTTGTTTTTACTTCTTCCTCCTCATGAATGAAATAAACTCTTTGTCCAATCCATACGATGTGCATTCCTTGGTTATGCATCACACTAAAAAGGTTATATATATTATGATCCCCACTCTCAATAGCTTTGTATTTCTTGTAATGTGATATTTCTTAAAAAATAATATGTTTTCCTTTTTGTATTGCTGCCCCTAATTTCACTTCTCACTCACTTCTACCTGCTTTTGAGGATGAGTCAAATTCATCTAATAGGGTCTCCCCTACTCCTATCACTCGATTTAGGCCTGGTATTGTGTATGCAAGACGATGCCAGGATGAGGATTGTTCTAATGGACCTCCTCATGAGTCATCTCTTCTACTAGTGACTGACATAGCACAGTCACCACTTTAAAGGTCCACTCAAATCTCTAGCCCTCCAAACAGATAGGGGTTTTTTTCTGAGAGATTTGGCACTCACAATTCTTTAGCTGAAACATTGTCCTCTATTACCATACCTACCTCTTACTCACAAACTATGAAGCATGATGGCTAGAAACAAGCTATGTAGGACGTATTTGATGCTTTACAACAAAATAATACTTGGGATATTGTATCATGTCTATCCTCAATCACTCCTATTGGCTGTAAATAGGTGTTCTCTGTCAAACTTAAATCTGATGGATCATTGGACCGATATAAGGCTTATCTAGTGGCTCTTGAAAATCGTCAAGAATATGGAGTAGATTACGAAGAAACTTTTGCTCCAGTTACAAATATGACTACTATCTGAACAATTTTGGCTATTGCAACTTCTTAGGATTGGGCAATCCACCAAACGGATGTAAAAAATGCGTTCCTTCATGGGGATCTTAAAGAAGACATTTACATGCATACTTCCTACAGGATTGCCTACTTCCAATTCTACAGATGTTTGTCATTTGAAATGCTCATTATACAGGCTTAAACAAGCCCCTCGTGCTTGGTTTGAGAAATTCAGACTAACACTCCTTCGTTTTCTTTTGTGCAAAGCCAATATGATGCTTCCTTGTTTTTATGAAAAACTTCTTTGGGTATAGTTCTTTTACTTGTCTATGTGGATGATATTAGTATTACAGGAACTGATATTGGTAAATTTAACAATTTAAAGTTCTCTTCATGCATCTTTTCACATGAAAGATCTTGGGAATCTTGCTTATTTTTTGGGGCTTGAAATTCACAAAAGCAACAAAGGAATCTTTGTCAATTAGCACAAGTGTCTAGTGACATTATTCACTTAGCAGGACTACAAGATTCTACTCCAGTTAATACTCCTATGGATGTCAATGTCAAATATCAGAAAGATGATGGTGATCCTATCTAGGATCTAACATTATATCGGCGACTAGTTGGGAGCCTAGTTTATTTGACAATTACTTGACCAGATATATCATTTGCAGTCAATTTAGTGAGTCAATTTATGACCTTGCCATGACATTTGCATATGGTAGCTATTAAAAGGATTATTCCCTATCTTCTTGGTACTCCTAACCGCGGGCTCTTTTTTTCATCTGGTTCTTCTGTTCATCTCATTGCCTATAGTGATGCTGATTGGGTGGGTTGCCTTGATACGAGACGCTCTACAATAGGTTGGTGTGTATACTTAGGTGATGCATTGATTTCTTGGAAGTGAAAAAAACAAGAAAGAGTTTCCAAATCTTCAACTGAGTTTGAATATCGAGCTATGTCATCAGCATGCTTTGAGATTACTTGGCTACGTGACTTACTGTCTGAACTAGAATATTCACAATTTAATCTTACTCCCTTGCACGCTGACAATATAGGTGCTATTTAGATTGTAGCAAATCCTATATTTCATGAGCGTACCAAGCACATTAAGGTGGGCTGTCATTCAATTCATGAAGCCTTTGAAAATGGATGTATTACGCTTCCTCACATCTCTACTGATCATCAGATAACTGATATTCTCACAAAACCACTCACTCGTGCTCGACATCAGTTTTTTGTTAACAAATTGATGCTGATTGATTCACCAGCATCAACTTGAGGGAGGTGTCAATGGTATCTGTCAAGATATTTCAGCTGTAATATATGTGTAAATATATGCAATAATTAGATTAGGATATGCTGCCGTAATTAAGGGATAAGATTTGCTGTAATTAGGGGATTTGATTTGCTATAATTAGATTAGAAGATTAGGATAAGCTGCTGTAATTAGGGGATTAGATTTGATGTAATATTCTACTGTAGTTAGGGGATATGATTTGCTTGCTGTACATATTCTATATATTGAAGAGAAAGCCCATAGTTTTGGGTATTGAACATCATTACAAAAATTCTGTCTTGGGTTTCCATCTTTGGTTTTGTTGGGATTGAGGTTGTACAAGTTGTTCCGTTTGTTTAGTATTGATTATGATCATGATCACACTTGTAGAGGTCATTTGAAATGTAGTTAATCTAATTTTTGTTCTTGTTTAGTAAATATTGAATCTATTATTTTATACTGGCTCTTTTCCTTATGCTAATCTCATAAAGTTAAAAGTTTCATTTTGATGTGTGATGTTGGGAGTTATCTCCATTTTTTATTGGAGTTAGGAGTTATCTACTTTCTTGTTAATTTTTTCCCGGGTTAGCCTAGGGTCATAAAAGATGACAAGATCCTTCAAAAGTTGTTTATGTCCGCAAAGTGGGCCACAAAATTTCTGAGGTATGTCTTCTAAAGTATTCTTACCACGTACTAACTTTTTTGCCTTTTTTTGGACATGGATACATGCACTATATGTTTCTTTTTTCTTTTTAATATATTATAAGTGTTTGGATTCATTTGTAAAATATATGGATGTGCACTTGTATTGCATCTAAAATAATCTGAGCGAGTATTGATCAAATTCACACAAGCTATGACTCAACAAATATTCAAACATAGAATACACATCATTCGCCTCATGTGGGAAAATTTTTTTTTTTTTTGTAATGCTTGTACCATTTGATGAAATCTTGATATTTTCTATTGCAGAATGTTAGACACCCATTAGCCACGATTTGTCTTCTTAAGTTCTTGTTTTGTCGGTCTTCTATGTACTGTAGCCAATAGAGAATCTAAATAAACATATAGATTGCTGATTATGGAATTGTGACTTACTCAAGATTTAGTTTTTCCCATCTTAACTGAATAATATGCTTGATCTAAACATATATACATTAGAAGTCTATGCTTAATATGTTTCTGGAGCACTTCAAGGTTTTTCAACTTTTAGCATCTGATAACTCTCCTATTATCAGGGACATTTTTGTGACTTTTACAAGGTCCTGCATTTTCTTGTTGTAAAAAAGTTATTAGTGTAGTTTTAGATTGTTGTAATTGCTACTTTGGTTAATTCTACTACATAGAATTTTGTGATTTTCCTTTTGGGTTGTTGTAGTTGTAGACACCAAATTTTGACACACTAATTACTTTTCAAACATTGGGGAGGTATTTATATTTTTTGGATCAAAATTTTAATTTTTCAATAATCTCGGGGGGACAAAATAGTAATTTTTATCTGTAAATATTTTTTTCATTAGTTTTGGAGGTTTTAAATTCACATTTTTACTTTCATACGTATTTTTTAATTTTCTGTGATTTTTTTCAAATTTAATTAGTATTCTTTTTATATTTTTTAGCACAAGGGTAAAATGGTAATTTTGCCTCACAAACACCATTTTAGCTCATTTCAGGCCCCAAATTTATTTTTCTAATTCTTCAAGCATGTTTCTAAATTTTCTTGATTTTTTCCAAGACGATTGCTTTTTTTTTTTTTATAAATATTGCATTCAAGTGCAAAATCGTTATTTTATAACTTAAATTCATTTTTCGTCAATTTTTGAGTCATAAACACATTTCCTAGGGTTTTAAGTTTATTTTTAATTTTTAATAATTTTTTGAGGCCAATAAATATTTTCTGTATATTTTTGTTATCCAAGGGCAAAATTATCATGTCACATTCCAAACTCATTTTTCACCAATTTTTGAGTCCCAAATTCGTTTTTAAGTTTTTAAGCATGTTTAAAGTTTTTATAACTTTTTTTAGGGTGAATTTCTATTAACAAATTTGTTATTTACATTTTTCTTAATCTTTTTCTATTTTGTGAGAGAACATAGATTTTTTTTAATTTCTTTTGTAAGGGTAAAGTTATAATTTTGATAGTCAATGGTGTTTTGGTTTTTTAGTTATTTCTTGGAAGATAAGTCTTTTGTGCACTATAAATAGCATATATTTTTTTTGGGATAAAGGAGGAAAAAAAAAAGGGCTTAGAGAGAGTTTTTAGTTTTTTTAGTTTTTAACTTTTCTATTACACCAAGAACACAAAAAACACACACTTTTTCCTACATTCATGTTCAAGTTTCCACCAAGAACACCCAGAACACCTACTAGGTCTTAGTGTATCTTCAAATTTCCACCTAAAATACCTAAAACACACACTAGTGTATCTTCAAGTTTTTACCTAGAACACCTAAAACACACACTAGGATATCTTCAAACTTACACTTAGAACACCAAGAACACACACTTTTCCAAATCATACACACTACACACGCTCACACTCTCTCACACACACTACACAAGCTCACACACTACACACACTACTCACGCTCTCTCACACACTACATACGCTCACACTCTCTTTCACACACTACATACACTACTCACTCTCTCTCACTGATGCGTTCAACGGAAGAGATGACGGTCCAAAACTCTCGAATTCCAAGTATGCAACCCAATCTCCTTGACCCCTTTGTAATTTGTCGAAAACTCCAAGAACAACTTGGATTGTTTTGCTTCAAATTCAACTAGATTCGTTGAACTCCCTCCTTTAAGAAACGATCCTAAACCCCTAACCAACAACGTGGTGTAGACACCTAGTCGACAATCCTATTGGACAGATTCAAACCCTCAAAGATGAACCCTACGCGAGATTCTTGAATACTCAACAAACGCCTTGCCAAGCAATCAAGAGTAGTTCTTTAGCCAAAGAACTAAGAAAACTCAATTTGCACTCGCACACAATTGAAGATAAAAACTCAATATTATTGATTAATGTTCAAAATTCGGATGAATAGTAACACCCTCTATAAAGAGGCGCATAACATCAAGATATAAGTTAAATATGGAAACTAATTTAACCCTAGTTGCACCATAACGTAAACGTACAACTAAAGATACAACTTGGGCTATTAAACTAACGAATTAAGCCCATGAAACCCATAACCTCAAGTGGCAAACGGGTTCTTCAATCGAATCCAAGTCCACTTAGTATCAAAAACTCGTATAGACAACTTAGCCAACTTTCTCTAGCTCCTTTACCAAGTTCATGAGCAATCAATGCCTCTTTAAACTTCACACGAGCTACTTTATCACTAACTTCATAATCAACATGCATCTCTTGTGTAGACGTCCAAGGAATTCTATCATTCCCTTTTTCCTCGCGAAGATTCGTCCTCGAATCGCCTAGATCATGAAAACTATAATAAGTACCATGTAAACTTAAAATCAAATCATGACACACACCTTCAATAAGGTAAACCTCCACACACACATAATCAGAACTATGAGAATCATACACAAGTAAGATAGTTAAACAAGTGAGATCATAGTTTAAGACAATGAACTCCCTATGATGTGCATAATCCTTAAACACATGAACTAAAGGTAACAAGTATAGATGCAACATGCTAAAAACACTTGATGAATCAATAATGAAACTTGATAAAATAGAATGAACTAAGTTGGACTCATCATAACCAATGACCAAATCTAAGGATGTATGCATGTGACAACTAGAAGTGCTAAACTCAACACATAAACAAGAATCAAGAATGCTTACAACAATGAAAATACTTGGACAGATCACTAACATAAGCGATCTAATGACATAAGATAACCAAATATATTCAATTAATGTATAAGAACTTGAATAAATAATCAAAATAGAAGAATCAAGCATGATAACACTAGAAGACTCAATTAAGCCAAGCTGAAAATCACACAAGACTACAAAACAGAATTCATGCATACTTGAATGCAACCTAATCCTAACAATGCAATGTGAATAATCATGCAACAAAGACTTCAAATCACTTAAACCATCATAATCTAATATAAAACAAATTGTAATGTGTAATTTAAAACAAACTAAGTGTAACCAAAATCCAGAATGTAAACAAGAAGAACGCAAGCAAATAAAACGTAAAAACCCTTGCCACTAATCAATCAAAATTAGCAAATTGTGTTGCAAGATTGTGGCGTTAAAACTTAGTTCATCGCCCCTTAAGTGAACCCTTCTGAAGGTTTGAATTTCTTTGCTCAATGGACACTCAATGGCGGTTGCAAACTTCACTTCAAAGCAACAAGCAGGTGACATTTTTACTTGAGGATCAATTTGCAAAAACAACACAAAAACATTAGAAAAAGTATAGGAAACTGAGTTAGCAAAATAAATCTCTTCTTGAAAGTACATTGGTACAAGAGAATTAGCCCTCACTAGTAAAACACTCTTGCACTCACCTACTACATTACTTTTTCTAGAATTTTTACCACTCATGCTCAAACAATTTTCGCTCTTTTCCTTCCTCTCATAAGCACTCATTTCCTTAACTCTTGCCTTACACTCTTTAGCTATTTTAATTTGATCTTTATAAGCTTCTGATGGTGTGAGTGGCTTTAAGATGAACTCCTTTTTCTTCCAATTCAAACGGCATGTATTCTTAAAACCATCATAATAGACTCTTCGATCAAATTGCCAAGGACGACCCAATATAAGGTGACATGCATGCATTGGAGTTACATCACAAAGTACCTCATCTTTGTATCCTCTAATAGCAAATGCCACTAGCACTTGCTTGGTTACCTTCACATCTCTAAAATCCGTCAACCATTGCAAGTAGTATGGTTTTGGATGTCGAATTGTAGGCAACTTTAATTTTTCTACAAACAAGGTACTAGCTACATTAGTGTAACTATCAGAATCAACAATAACACTGCATACCTTACCTTGAACCAAGTATCTTGAGTGGAATATATGTTCCTTCTGCATCTCCTTTTCCTCCTCCTTTGGTTGGTGCTCAATGATCTTCTAGTCACTAACACTTCACCACTAGATGGAATGGAATTCTCGGGTCCCCCTTCAACAGAATCATCATCACTAGGACCTTCGAGTGGATGCATCTTATCATCACTTGAATGCTCACTCTCTACATCTCCATTATCAAGGATGATCATGTTTCTTCTAATTGGACATTGAGATGAAATATGCCCATAACCTTAACACTTGAAGCATTTAACATCGCTTTACTTCATAGGAGTTTCAATCTTACCCTTACTTGGTGGCTTAGATGAAGAATTCTCACCCCTTGCCTTATTGCTCATGAAACTCGACTCAACCTTCTTCCAAGTCTCTTTGGGCTTTTGTGGCTTTGATCAAACTTTCTATCTCGAGAGTTCCTGATGAGATCACGTGTACGGAAGACTACCAAGACCTCTTGGATTTTAGGCTTACTACTCGTTGAATTCAAGATCCCTTGGATGGATCTTCCTAAGAACCCTTGACGTGGAGTAGGTTGCTCGAATTTTTCCCCTTGAAGATGCCCTTGATCCTAGAAAAATCAAGATGAACCGAATTAAGCGTATTCAATCGTTCAAACCTAATTCTCTAAAGAAATTGAACAAAACCGAAAGGAAACTCTAAGCGAGATTGGACGGTCGCCACAAGCAAAGCTTGATAAGACCTATAGTGGTTCTCAATCACCAAAGAACCAAGAAAAATTCTGAAGAGAATTCACTCAAAATATCATCAATGTTGTGTCTAATGTTGTTCGCAAGAAACCCTTATATAGGGCGGCACAAAAAACATAACCAAGAAAGTACTTTACCCTAGTTGTAAGCTAATATTCGACTACTAAAGATTACAACTCTAAAAATTGCATAAAACAACTAAAACAAATTTTCTAATGGTACCCGCGGCACCTATCTGCGGTGCGGGTACAGGGCGCGGGTATCGGTCAGAAAGTTTGGCACTTGCAAACACTTTCATGAACGAGCCTTCTGATGGTACTCGCGGCATCCTATACGCGGCGCGGGTTTCATGGCGCGGGTTCGATCAGAAGGTTTGGCACTTCATTCCCATGCTTGATTATCACACGTATAAGCTCTTCTTGATCCATATAAATGGCCTCTTCAAGTCCGCCAAGTATAAGTCCAAGTCCAATAAGTATGAGTACTCCTTGGATCACATCAATCCCTCCTTCCTCGAAAAGATTCGTTCTCGAATCTGCGAGTTCATGTAAACTATCATTAGTAACTAAAGGATTGATAGATGAGCAAGTATAACCACCATGAATATTAAGCACATAAAAATTAGAAGGTATAATGCAAGCATCTACACAACTAAAGGAAAACTCAACACTCTTTAAAGATGAAACACTAAAGAACTCAAAAACACATATAAAAGATGCAAAGACAGATTGACATTTAAGTATAACATACAAGCTTAAATGAGTTTTATCCTTAAAAACATGCAAAAGAACGAACAAACATGAACTATTAAACAAATACCTATGAACAGACTTAAAGTAACAAGCGTTAACAAGATGACCATCATGATCATAATCTAATAAAGACTCTTGAACACTAACTGAGTGAAAAGCACTAACAAAAAGGTCTTGAACAGGTATGCAACACCAAATATGATTAAATTCGTAATGAAAAATAACCCTAAAAATAGAAACACAATTATTAGCTAAAACACTAAGATGCTTTGGATGGAATGCATACAACATATAAACTCTATCATGGAATAATAATTTGCAAAATAAACCACAAAAATCGCTAGAAGTATGATCATAAATCCCAAGAAATCCTTCAAGACATATTGACCTAGATGAAGTTAAACAAACTAGATGCAAAACATAACTACCTACCCTAATAGAATAGACACATAAGATAGAATTAAGATGCAACTTAAAGCTATTAAAACATAAAAACTTAGGCCACAAATTCAGTAAAATTCAGCAAATTTTTGTGAAGTATTATGGCATTTGGACTTTGTAGCAAATTTTCCTCCACAGGTTTTGCTTTCTTTGCTCAAGGAAGGACTTCCAACACCCAAATAGCATGTATGTGGCATTTTTCTTTGAAGATCAACCTTCCTCTTTCCTTCCGTCTTCAAGTCACGATTCACCTTCTTACTAGCCTTGGATCCGCCACTTTGCTCATTGCTTAGACCAGTTCGTAGCCCCTCTTCATGTTTGATCCAGCCAGATTGTTGTTGCTCTTCCTTCACCTTGAATTCCTTTGCTATTCTCACTTGATCCGCATGAGCTTCAGAAGGTTTGATGGAATCTAAAGTGATTTTTCGGTTGTTCCACATGAATGAGTACCTATTCTTGAAACCATCGTATGTCACTCTTCTATCGAATTGCCAAGGACGTCCAAGTAGGATGTGGAATGCTTGCATGGGAATCACATCACACCACACTTCATTCTTGTACTTGCTAATGGAGAATGGCACCACTACTTGCTGAGTAACCTTCATGTCTCCAACCTCAGTCAACCATTGTAACTTGTATGGCTTGGGATGTCTTCTTGTCTCTAGGCCCAATTTATCTACAAACAAAGTAGAAGCGACATTAGTGCAAGAGCCACTATCTATAATCATGCTACATACCTTGTTTTGCACAGTACACCTAGTGTGAAAAATATGCTCTCTTTGTATGTCCAAGTCATCTTCCTTAGGTGCAATGCTAAGGGCACGCCTTGTGACCAAGATTTCGCCTTGATCACCACCAAACAAGTCACCCTCATCTTCAGAACCTCCCTCCAATGGAGGCATCTCCTCATCATCTTCACTAGATGCAATGCTTGCTATCTCACCATCATCACTAATCATCATAGCACGTTTGTTTGGAAAAGTTGCAGCAATGTGTCCATAACCTTGACACTTGAAGCAACGAACCTCCCTTTGCCTAGGTTTCTCAACCAGTTTACCCTTGGCATCCGGCTTTGCAGTTGAATCGAGCTTAGAAACTTGAACACGGTTTGGAGGATGGCGTACTTGTTCAAGCTCTCTTGCACTCCTACGTGGATGCTCAACCCTCCAAGTAGTACGGTTTTGGGTAGTAGAAAACCCCCTAGCACGCCTCCCTTTCAATTGCCTCTCCACCTTGATGGCCATATCCACCAAGTCATGAATATCAAGATAATGTTGAAGCTCAACTCTTTCAGCAATTTCCAAGTTTAATCCAGCAATAAACCTCGCCATTAGAGCCTCCTCTTCCTCCTTAATGTCAGCTCTTATGATGAGCATCTCCATCTCCTTATAGTATTCATCCACATTCATCGAACCCTTGCTTCAAAGTTTGAAGCCTATGATGGAGGTCTCTTATGTAGTAGCTTGGAACAAACCTTTTCTTCATGATGTTCTTCATTTCGTGCCAAGTTCGAATTGGCTCCTCATCATACCTCTTCCTCTCCTTTACCAGCTTGTCCCACCAAATACTTGCATAATCAGTGAACTCCACGGCAGCTAATTGCACTTTTTTCTCTTCGGAGTAGTTATGACAATTGAATATGTGCTCCACTTTACGCTCCCACTCAAGATAAGCCTCGGGGTCTAGCTTACCTTGGAAAGAAGGTATCTTCATCTTGATGCTACCAAGGTTGTTGTCTTGGTTGTTATTTACCCTCCTCTCTCTCCTTGGAGCTATTTCTTCATCACTCGACTCCCCTTCAATGTCATCATCATAAGTTGGATTTCGAGGCATTCTAGTGTTGGAACCAACCTCTCTACCATCATGTTGATCTCCTCGAACCCTAGATACTTGCTCCACATTGTCCATTCTCATGGACATGCTTTGCATTTGTTCCATGAGGCGTTGGAAGTTGTCTTGCATGCCTCTCATCATGGCCTTAAGATCATCATGTTCCGCCATAGTACCTTAAACCTGCAAAATAAAAGAGTTAGAACAATATAAACAAGAATTTGTAGTTCACTCCCTTAGTGTTTGCACTCGCTTCCCTCAAATTTATTGGCTTTTACCCTCCTTGTGCTCACTACTAAGCCTTTTTCCACTCAATGAATTTTCTTGTTGGCCCTTTAGAGAAGAACCAGCTCACTCAATCTTACTCAAGGCTTATAGCAACACCAATCTAGTGAGAGTAAATGTAGAGGTCAAAAATAAGTATGCTTAGAGTGTTTTGTTCAAGAGAGTAACAAAGAATAACCAAGAATCAAGAACAGACACAATATAGACACCCTAATGTGTGGTATAATTGTGTGATGTTTCTTGATTTTTTTTAATGTTCTTTGGAAGTAAAGTAACCAAACTTATGCAAAAACAATACTCCAACAAAACACCAAGAACAAGAAGAGTGAAATCTGATCAATTAAACTTTCGTACGTGGCGTTGTTCTCTGTCCAACGATCTGTTTGTTTCAACAGGTCTATTCGGTTGCACAAGGACAGTATTCCAGCCAAATATACTTCAGTTTAATTGGTTTAGTTCGTGTGCTTGGCTTTTGTCACCTTGCACGCCTCTTTCTCTTTCCTTTGTATTGCACGACTTTTCTTTGTGCAAGACTTTTTTTTTTTTAATTCAAAAACTCAAATAACCCATAAAACTCAAACAAACAAGTGAATTTCACCGGATGAACAGTAATTTTCCGATGAAAGTAAGCCCTAGCATGAATAGTACGTCCCGTCGTGAACAGTGACGCTACAGTGACGTGAACAGTGATGTGACTTTTTTTTTTTTTTCCAAGAATCTTCAACCATAGGATGGCAAGTCTAAGAAACTGATTCTTTTTGGAAGATTTTAGCACAAGAATTCCAAGAAAACAATAAAAATAGTCAAGAAACACAAAATACCACACAACTTTAGAATTCTTGATTGAGAAGCAATGAAGAACGACTCTAAACAAACCCTAGAGCACGAATTTAATAAGGAAACAACAAAAACCAATGGCTGAAATTTTAAGAATGTTAAAGACGAATAGAAACAAAACTCAATGAAGGCAAACACAATTTGAAAAGAAAAGACAGTAGGAAACAAACAAAATATTAGGGCTAGGCACGAAGCTCTTGCCTTAATATTACGAAACAACAAACAAAAAGGGATATATCCGCAATTCCAAAGGAACAAACGGATTGATAGAACCTGGAAATCCAAGAACTTTGGCTCTGATACCAATTGATGAAGTCGCGCGTACGGAAGACTACCAAGACCCTTGGATTTTAGGCTTACTACTCGTTGAACTCAAGACCCCTTGGATGGATCTTCCAAGAACCCTTGACGTGGAGTAGGTTGCTCGAATTTTTCCCCTTGAAGATGCCCTTGATCCTAGAAAAATCAAGATGAACCGAATTGAGCGTGTTCAATCGTTCAACCTAATTCTCTAAAGAACTTGAACAAAACCGAAAGGAAACTCTAAGCGAGATTGGACGGTCGCCACAAGCAAAGCTTGATAAGACCTATGGTGGTTCTCAATCACCAAAGAACCAAGAAAATTCTGAAGAGAATTCACTCAAAATATCATCAACGTTCGTGTCTAATGTTGTTCACTAAGAAACCCTTATATAGGGCGGCACAAAAAACATAACCAAGAAAGTACTTTACCTCTAGTTGTAACCTAATATTCGACTACTAAAGATTACAACTCTAAAAATTGCATAAAACAACTAAAACAAACTTTCTGATGGTACCCGCGGCACCTATCCGCGGTGCGGGTACAAGGCGCGGGTTCGGTCAGAAAGTTTTGGCCTTCCAAGCACTTCACGAACGAGCCTTCTGATGGTACCCGCGGCATCTATACGCGGCGCGGGTTCATAGCGCGGGTTCGATCAGAAGGTTTGGCACTTCATTCCCATGCTTGATTATCACACGTATAAGCTCTTCTTGATCCATATAAATAGTCCTCTTCAAGTCTGCCAAGTATAAGTCCAAGTCCAATAAGTATGAGTACTCCTTGGATCACATCAGTTCCTCCATGTGCCACGCCTTTGAACCCCTCCAAACCCTCGGTTCCTCTTGCTTTTGATTTGGCGCTCCACCTTTTGTGCCTTTCCACTAAATCTTAAAACTCCACATAATGTTGTAATTCTACAATATCTGTAATTTCGGAGTTTAAACCATCTATAAATCGGGCAATGGTGGTTTCTTCATCCTCTTGGATGTCAGCATGAATCAAGAGTGTCTTTAACTCTTTGTAGTATTCATCTACTGTGGAAGAATCTTACTTCAAAATTTGTAGCCTCTTATGCAAATCTCGTGAATAGTGATTTGGAATAAATCTTTTCTTCATAATCACCTTCATGTCAGCCCAAGTGCGAATTGGTTCATCCCCACATCTCTTACGAGACTTCACAAGTTGATCCTATCAAATGCTAGCATACTCCACAAACTCAACTGCAGCAAGTTGAATTTTCTTTTCTTCTGAATAATTGTGAACATCAAACACGTGCTCAACCTTTAGTTCCCACTCTAAGTATGCCTCTGGATCATTTATCCACTTGAATGGTGGAATTTTCATCTTTATGCTCCCCAAATTGCTATCGTGTTGTTGAGGAACCCTCCTCCCTCGACGGGATACTACTTTCTCAGAATTATAGCCATAATCAAAATCATCATCTCGAGCATTCTGAGCCACATGTGATTTTCCCTTTACAGCCGAGTCAATGTCCTCCAACTTGGTGAACACACGCCTAAATTCATCTTGCATGGCACGCATGTTAAACTCTAAAACACTGAATCTTTGCTCACTTTGTTCACCCATAATAGAAACCTATCAAAATAAAAGAAAAAACCAGCACAAAAATGTTAGTGGCACAAGAAAAATCAAGAAAAATATCCTCACTCACTCCCTTTCGTGATTCACTCTTCACTCGTGTATCACACCAATGAAACTTGCTTTTATCCGATGATGAGCTCATACCTTAGCCTCTTACCACTCCTTGAACTTACCTTGTATGCCTTTAGATAAGAACCTACTCAATTGAACTTGACAAAAACTCCAATCAAGTATTCAAGATGAGTAGTAGTGAAAAATGGAAGTTTAGAGTAAGGTTTGAACCAAATAGAAGTCAAGAAATCAAAACACTAGAAATTTCAAATTTGAGAAGCACGTATGACACCCCTAGTGTGTGGCTTTTCTTATAGAAATCTTGATTTTCAAAAGTTCTTTGATAACTTCAATGCACTTATGTTCAAACAGAAATAATAAAAAACTCCACCAAAACACCAAGAAACAAGAAGAGTAAAATCTGATCAATTAAACTTTTGTACGTCGCGTTGTTCTCTGTCCAACGATCTAGATGTTTCAACAGATCTATTCGATTGCACAAGGACAGTATTCCAACCAAATATACTTCAGTTTAATTGGTTTAGTTCGTGTGCTTGGCTTTTATCACCTTGCACGCCTCTTTCGCTTTCCTTTGTATTGCACGACTTTTTTTGATGCAAGACTTTTTTTTTTTGCACCCAACTTTTGACTTTTCTTATAAAATCTCACAAATTTGCTTTTTTTACTCACAATTTTTTTTTTCAATTCTAACAACCTCTCTCTCTCTCTCTCTCTTTTTTTTAACAACACAAACAACTCACAAAATACAAGATTCAACTCCAAAAAACAAACAAAAAATTAAACTGAAAAAAAAATTCTGAAAAAAAAGAAAAAAAATTCAGATGAACAGTAATCGGCGATGAACAGTACTCGTAGTGTGAACAGTAACCCTAGCCGCAAACAATAACGTCGAGTGAACAGTGACGCTACAGTACGTGAACAGTGCTGATGAACAGTATTTTTTTTTTACCAGAAATTAAGAGTAACTTTCAGGAAAATTGTTTTAAGGTTCTTATTTAGGCAAAGATTCAATTTTCTCAAAAGTTTTAACACAAGAAAAAATTAAAACACTAAAGAACAATTAAAAACAATCAAGAAAACAAGTTTAAATCACACAAAAATTTAGAATTCTTGATATGCAAATAGCAAGAACGACTCTATACACTATGACTACCCTAAAGCACAAACAAAAGACACAAAACACGAATTAAAGTGGCTAGAAACACGGAGAAACAAAGTTAGACAGATTGGACAGCAAGAACAAACGCAAAAGGACCCCACAAGAACGATAACAAAACACGAAAGAATTCAAGAAGAAAGAAAAAAAAAGGATATAACCAAAATCTTCCAAAGAAAATTTGGCTTAGAAAACCTGGATTTCAAGATGAACCAAGGTTCTGATACCAATTGATGCGTTCAACGGAAGAGATGACGGTCCAAGACTCTCAAATTTCAAGTATGCAACCCAATTTTCTTGACCCCTTCGTAATTTGTCGAAAACCCCAAGAACAACTTGGATTGTTTTGCTTCAAATTCAACTAGATTCGTTGAACTCCCCCCTTTAAGAAACGATCCTAGACCCCTAACTAACAACGTCGTGTAGACACCTAGTCGACAATCATATTGGACAGATTCAAACCCTCAAAACCCTAAGTGAGATTCTTGAATACTTAACAAACGTCTTGCCAAGCAATCAAGATTAGTTTTTTAGCTAAAGAACTAAGAAAACTCAATTTGCACTCGCGCACAATTGAAGAGAAAAACTCAATATTATTGATTAATGTTCAAAATTCGGATAAATAGTATCACCCTCTATAAAGAGGCGCATAACATCAAGATATAAGTTAAATATGGAAACTAACTTAACCCTAGTTGCACCATAACGTAAACGTACAACTAAAGATACAACTTGGGCTATTAAACTAACGAATTAAGCCCATGAAACCCATAATCTCAAGTGGCAAACGGGCTCTTTAATTGAATCCAAGTCCACTTAGCATAAAAAACTCGAATAGACAACCTGACCAACTTTCTCTAGCTCCTTCACCAAGTTCATGAGCAATCAATGCTTCTTTAAGTTTCACACGAGCTACTTTATCACCAACTCCATAATCAACATGCATCTCTTGTGTAGACGTCCAAGGGATCCTATCACTCACACACCACACACGCTCACACTCTCTCACACACACTACACACGCTCACACTCTCTCACACACACTACACACGCCTACACACTCTCTCTCACACTACACATGCTCACAGTCTCTCTCACACGCTACACACATTATACATTCTCACACACACATTTACACACACAGCCTGTCACACACAATACACACACTGCACACACAAACCTAATCACACACGGATACACACACCTCACACATTAACACAAACACACATTCAAATCACAAATTCACACGCAAAATCAGATTCATAAAAACACATACCAATCACACAGAAGATTCAATGCACACACTTTACACGCATTCAAAACACAGCTTCAAATATTTCAGCTCACAACCCAAATGTTCAAATTCAAATTCAGTTGCCCATCCCTCATAAACTACCTGCAACCAACCCAATTCCATCATCAGCCCCCCAATTACCCAGAATCAGTCACTCCAAACGACACCCTTTACTACCCGTTACCTACACCACCTTCAACTTCTAGCAACAACCACCAGTCTCAGCCTTCTTCCACCAGAAAACAGACCCATGACAACTCCTCACAAGCTCCAATTCACCTCCCTTGTAACCTCCGTCACCAAAATCTAGCCCCAATTTTCACCTAAACAACCACTAACACTACCTCTATTAGCAAGCCAATAAACCACCATTTGTCTCTGCTCAACCCATCAGCAAAGCCACTAGCCTCTTTACTAGCCACAACTCCATCACCATCATCAACAACGCCCCAATTGCCACTCCTTACAACTTGCAGTTATCACCATAATTTCACAACTTGCAAAAATAGCTCCCATGCCACCAGCTAGCCGACCCATAAGCAACTCAGATCCACAGCTAACCACAATATACTAGCCCAAGCTGCAATTCACTGTCTAAATTTCTCCTAGCCACAACAAACGTCACCAATCCAGTCACCTCACATTCCCAGTCCCATTCCCAAGTAGCCACAGCCTACTCTATCACCTGCACAAGCCTCCACCACAGTGTCCGTTTCTTCATAATCAGCCTACAAGCTCAGTAACCAGCAAACGCCACCAAGAAATCGTCCCCCACTGTCCAAAATCCAATTCCCAAAATCAATTCAATCCATCATTCTCTATCACCCAGCTCTTTGCAAAACTCCAACTGTCAAACACACAGACGAAGCCGATTGCCCCATCTCACCACTATAGAAGCAACACAGCCACGGCCAATAGAGCCCAAAACGACCAGGTTGACTGCTGCGGCACCATCGTAGCTGGAAAACACTTCAAACTCCTCTCTTCAAGGCCTGATTCGATAAAATCCCCAACCCCCTTTCTTAAATTTCTTCGGTTTAAGCACACTGTGTTTGATGTGGTTTAAATTGAATATGAGAATTGCCTTTGTGTTAGATTTAAGGGTTTAGCTTTGGGGGTTTCTGGTTCAAGAGAGAGATATAAATCGTGAAAGAAGAGAGAGAGAGAGAGAGAAAAGGGAGAGAAGAAGAAAACTAGGGAAAGAAAAGAGGGAAAAACAAGAAAGGCCAGAAAGAATAGAAAGAGGAAGAACGAGTGAGAAGGCCAGAGAGATAGGGTATCAAACGAAAAAAGAAAAGCAGAGGAACATAAAAGAAGGGAGAGAGAGAGAGAGAGGTGAGCAAACAGAGAGAGAACGAGAATGAAAATGAAAGAGGGTAGGCGAAGACAAGAAAACTGAAGAAATAGAAGATGGAGGAACATAGATAGAAAGGCGAGAAGAAATGAAAGACAAAAATGAAGGAGGAAGAAAAATAGAAAATTTGAGAGAGAAAGAAAAGGAAAGAGAGAGCAGAAATAAGAAAAAGAAGAAGGGAGATTCGGGTGGGAGAGAGAGAGAGAGAGAGAGAATAGAAAGTGAAAAAAAAATGAAAAAGGAAATTTTGGTGGAAAAGACGAGAGAGGGAAAGGAAATTTTGGGAGGAAAAAGAAAAAATGATTTTGGGAAGGGAGTTTAGAGATTTTTTATACATTTTTTAGTTTAGTTAATTTCTTAATTAGTTGTGATTTAGTTCAATTTTAGCTTAGTTTATTAATTATTTCAGCGGATTAAGTAGTTTTAGATAACTAATCTAGTTTAGTATTACTGATTGTGAGTTAAGGTTATACAAAATATAGCAATAAATCCACTTAAAATCACACAAACAAGTAATAAAATTTATAACCTAATACTCATTCCGCAAGTGCACGGGTCAATTGTAGTTGTGACGAATATTAGGGTCGATCCCACGAGGAAACATGAACTAGCAACTACCAAAACTACTAACTTACTTTATTATCTAAACTCTCAAACTTGAAGGTGGTGAAAATGGTAGGAAAATCAAATTAAAGTAACAAACAATGAAGAAACTAGTTAAACAAAGTTGACTAAGCTTAAGAATTCACCAAATATGAAAGTTAAACTTATGACCAATATGATTTTTACTGTTTAGGATTCAATTCCATTTTTACTTCAAACTAGATCTCTCTATGAATGGAAGACTACTGACACACGAGCTTTCCTACTCTCGTGGTAAAGTCTAGCATGCATTAGTTCATTAAATTCATGATTTGTGATTTTAAACCATAATCCACCTATGTGAATCACTACTCTCGTGATATTTAACATAAGTTCCATTTACTCTTTCTATTGTTAAGTACAAATCTCTTTGTCAAATAACAACTAGATGACTTGAAGTTGGTAGCTAATTAACAATAAGTGTTAAAGACCAAGTAAATGAATAAACAAGAATAAAGTTGGCCATAAATTAATTCATTTCATATTATAGCTTCATCCTACACCTAGTAGGAACCAACTTAGTTCAACATGATTAAGATAATATTAAGCACATAAATGAAAGTATACAAGCATGTATGAATGAAACTAAAAGGAATAAGGTTAGAGTTGCGCATTTGGTGGATGAACTTGGCTCCAAAACTTGTCCTTGCATTTCATCAAAATGTTGAGTACAAGTAGTTTCTCCAAAGTCTTGCTACAAGAATGTGATTTTGCCTACTACAAAACTAAGAAAGAAAATCTACTTTAAGTATTTACAAGGAGTGCTCCTCCTACCAAACTTTAGTTCTAGCTTTCTCAAGCATCAAACTAAGCATAGAACTCCACACCTTTTAATGACTACAAAGGCATCTATTTATAGAAATAACCCTAACTCAAATCCTTGTCCAAGTTGAAGACTTCATGATGAAATTTGATTCCCCTTGCCTCAAAAGTCTTCCTTCAACTTTGTGTTATCTTCTAGGGCTTCCCAAAATGTAGCTGGACGTTTGGAATTATCTGCAAAAGTTGTGTGAACAAGCTACAAGTTGAAGAGAGCCGAAATCTGCAAGTTGGTGCCGATACATGTCTGCGAAACGTGGATGATCTGCCGCGTATCGTGTGCCGCGTATCGCTCCTTTTTTACCATTTTGCCCTTTTGCAATTTTTAGTTATTCCTATAATGCCCTTGAGACATTTTTCCACCATTTGAACCATAATTTTCTTGGTAGATTTTGATGAAGAAAATAATTGCCGGAAATTCCAAACTTAAATGATCAAATTAGTACACCTTGAATCAACCTTGAATTTGATATTCTTTGAGCTTCAATTGATCCAAATTGTGTTTAATCATCATTTTCCTGCGTAATCAAATAAACTTGGGAATTAATTTGTTCAAAATAATATTTCTGCCTCAAAATCCAACTTTTCGGACCAAAAACCCTAATTTTGGTGCAAACCTTGATTTGATGATAAATAATGAAATTAAGCCATTCTAATATCAAAATTACTAAAAACATACTAAAAATACACTTAAAATATATATAAAATATTATACAAAAATAGGTAAATTTATTACTTATCAATTACTTATTCTTTTATAAAAATAATATTTATGTTAAAGCTCTTTTCTTCTTTCCTATTGTCAATATTGCCCTACAAATTTATTGCTTTATGCAATTGAAGCCTTCATAATTACTGATTGATCCCCTTAGATATATATATATATATATTAATTAAGTTCATAATTGCAATCATGTCCCACACTTGTCAAATTTGTTATTTTAATCCCTATTTTGTCTTAATTTTCATTTTTACCACTTCATTAGTTAGAATTTTCAATTTTTACCCTTTAGCCCTTTAGTTTTACAATTTTCCAATCTAGTTCCTTAGCTTCATGGGATTTACATGTTTTGCCCCCTCCCCCAATTTACTTTAATTTTGCATTTCTACCCCCTAAACTTGTATAAATCTTCAATTTTGCCCTTCGATTAGTGGGATTTTTGCATTTTGCAACTTGGTCCTTAGGTTTGCTTGAATTTGCATTTTTACCCTTTAGACTTTATGAGAATTTTCAATGGTACCCCTTTTTGTTTTATAAAAGACTTATTTTCTAGTCCCTTAAGTTCTTAGACTATACATTTTTATCTGAATTTGACAACACTTACATGTTTTACGTTTTACTCATTTATATTGTTGTACCTTGACTTATTTGTTCATTTTGATAGCGCTAAGCATTATAATTGGGTCTTCAAAAAGGTACCCCCTTTAATTGCTCTTTACATGCTCCAATGTGCTTATATGTGACTTTTTTATGCATTTTCCTTCATGTGTTTATTATTTCCCATATTTTTGTGAATTTACTTACTTCATGCTATTTATATTCAAATTTTATTATTTCGACAAAAGTGTAAAAAATTTTGTATTTAGCTAGCTGATGTAATAGTTATAACATATTTCTTATATTTTTAGCAAAAATTTGTATTTAGATAGTGAGTGTAATAGATAGTTCATTTTACTTTTTTCCCCTTAAAATTGTAGCTAACTTCCCCGGTGTAATAGTTAGGGCCTGTGTGTTTTTGCGTGCTTACATGCTTATTCATTTTACCGCTTTTAATTAGGATTTTTGTATCTAGAATAGCATGATTACGTGTTATGTG
This sequence comes from Mitragyna speciosa, assembly GCA_024721245.1. Taxonomy (NCBI): domain Eukaryota; kingdom Viridiplantae; phylum Streptophyta; class Magnoliopsida; order Gentianales; family Rubiaceae; genus Mitragyna; species Mitragyna speciosa. The sequence continues at coordinate 26,354,674 of CM045553.1, read as the reverse complement.
CTCTTATGTGATCTTGTATGTCTTTATTGTGACACTCTAGAAATTCATACGAAACTATTTTACTCATGTATGTCCACTAGTAGCATAAAATAATAATGATACTAGTAGAAAAAAAAAAGAGAAAACCCTAAAATGTACTTAAAAGAAAATCCTTTCATTTGAAATCTAGTATTAACCCTTGATTTATTAGTTGGAGGATCTCCTAAGTTAATTAGGCTAATTAACTAAGATTCTTTCCTTATTGAGTAGGACACCTAAGTATTAAACTTGGATTAACTTCATTAGATCATTAGTTTATAATAGTGTTTCACTTCAACTAGCTTATTTTACTATTTTCTAGTTTTTGACTACCTAAACCTTAGCTCAATTTTTCTCAAAAATTTCACTCATTCACTTGCTTTATTTTCTTTTCTTGGCTGAATTTTTCTTCTCTCTTTTTCTTCTCCCTTGGCCGAAAATTCTTCTTTCTCTTTCTTTTCTTCCTTGGCCGAATTTCTCTCTTCTTTTCTCTCCCTCATGGCCGGATTTCCCTCTCTTTATTTTCTTCTCTTTTTGCTTTAATATTTATGTCATAATATTACTAATTACTAGGTGAAAAGAGATCTTTTTGTGTCACCAATTAAATTAAACCAAGTTTACAACTAATGCCTAAAAAGCCTAAACCCTAACTTAATTCTTGTAACATTTTTATTGGTTATTCTTTCTCCCATCTTTTTCATTATTTCTTTTCTATTTTCCTAGCTTATTTCTTTCTCTTCTCATTTTCTCTTGGCCGGCCATAGCTCTCTCTCTTTTCTCTCATTTTGCTCTCAACTTCTTGAAGCTTTCTCTCCAAATTCCAAGCAATTTCACCATAGAAAGTGAGATTCCCTTCCTTCTAAGCAAAGTTCTAGGCTTGTTTAAGGTATGTACTATAAGCTTTAACCATTAATTTCAAGTTTAATTGGTCTTTTGTACTAGTTTAAATATTGAGTTCTTATGATTTTAACTTGAAGATTTATGCTTGAAATGAAGTATTACTTGTTAGAGCTAGTGTTTTGTTGGTTAGATTGAGTAGTAGATAGCATTAAACCTTGAAATTTTAAGGGTTACATGTAGCTTGAAGTAGAAACTTGAGCTTTGAGTGAGATTTTGTTTTGAATTGAGTTTGGATTGAACTTAGAACTTGTTGAACTATGGATTTGATGGTTGAAATCTTGAAGGAACTATGGATTTGATGGTTGAAATCTTGAAGGAAAATAAATTTGGGAAGGCCGAAATTTAAGGGGAAATAATGTCACAATTTTGTTAGAAATAAAAAGGAAGCAAATAGATAGAATTCCTACCCAAGAACATGTCAAATTTAGTGAAATTAGTGTGCTGGAATTTTTACCAAATGACCAAATGTTGAACAAAACTTTCTTAGAAAATGAAAACCCTAAAATGAAAACCCTAAGATAGAAACCCTAAGATAGAAACCCTAAACCCTAAAACTAAAACCCTAGAAATAGATGGGGTATTTCTTGAATTTTGTTACTAAATTAATTAGGGTTTAAATCGAGTTTTCATTAGATTATTTCTTTTAAATTTCAGGACCCGAAAGCGAGACCCGACCTTTTTACGAAATATTCTCGTAGGCATTCCAGGTGAGTGTTTTTATGTGCGCATGATGCATGTAACATGATTGTTTCATTTGTAAATATTATGCTATAATTGCAAATACTATGTGATAAAATGTACTACTTGAGGAAAGATGTATACTTTATTGCATCTATTCCACCATGTGCTACTTGTTTTCATGATTAAATGTGTTATTTGTGTTTGAGACTACCGTGACTAACTTCACCGTTACTTCACGGATAGTCAACTTGAACGTGCGTGGGAGGATATAAGGTGCTGGGTGTTTTAGGGCGTGATGTTCATTCCCTTGTGAGTTGTGAATCCTCTAAGAGGCCAACTCCGGATTGAACTTTCTTGCGTGTTGGCCCTCCAAGGTCGAGATTTCTCCCTGGATGTGGTAGCCTGTACGGAGTTTATAAGGTGTATGGTGGTTAGGGTTCTTGCTTGATATTACCGATATAACCCTTGGCAAGGACCTGAGCTATTATCTCGGTCCCAGCGCCCTGGGTACATAATTGGTACTTGTTTCTCCTGTGGTCGAGCTTGCTCCCGTAGTTGAGCCCTATATCCGCCATTGACTACTTGTTTATTTATTTGTTCATGTGCTGATTAAATATCTTGTTAAATTATTTTATTTTCCTGAAATAATGGATTCTTGGCATGCCTGCATGTTCTGGGCACTCACTTGGGCTATTATAGCTCATTCCTTTATTTGTTTTCCTTTACCCAGGTATTTCTCACTCTTAAAGCTGGGCATGGCGAGTTTAATTATAGTAGACTTTTGCTCTTATATTTTGGACAACCGAGCTGTTTGGTTACCATTGTAAATGATATGTATATTTTGAGCATGTATACTTTTAGTACATGGCTTGTAAACTTTTAGTGACTTTTGTATCTTAAGTTGAACTATGTGAATCTATTCTATTTTGGGTTAACTGTGTGTGAATGTTCCGAGTGCGTGCTTGAGTGAGCCCTGGCGAGAGCTAGGCAGGCAGTCTGCCAAGCCCTTTGGTGAGCCTCTGGGTAAGGTGGGGCTGTCACATTTATATGTTTATTTGCTTTGATTAATGTTTTACTATTTTAATTCATGCTTTTGTTAGCTTTATTGTTCCGTCACCACACTAGTCCAATGCTAGTTGGAGTTTTCTCGTTTCTCCGCTAGTCCAACACTAGTGGGACATTTTTAGAACGGGCTAGTCCAATGCTAGACCCTTAGGGCATTTTAGTGTTAGGTGCACTCGTGTGCATCTTTACATCCCACTTCACATATTTTTAGTTTTCTTTCCATTTTGCATGATTTTTATTATTACTACTACTATTTATTTATTTTTTGACACATCTTCAAATGTATGACATCTAAGTTGCATCTCACTTAGAATTTAGGTCATTTTGTGTGACTTGACTAGAAATAGTCGCCTACTCACGTGCGAAGCGGTGGCATACATGCCGTTCCCCCCTCCGTGAGTAGAAATATTCAGTCACGAGATATTAGTCCCCTGTACTCGTCATGTTGCATACCACTTTCTTTCTTCACTTACTATATATTATTATCTTCTTTTCTTTTTTGCATTGCATTTTGCATATGCACTCGTGACCCTCTCGAGGTCTCGACTCGGGTTCGCAATAAATGCGATAATCTCGACCAAGTCTCGATGGGACATTTCGACCTTCTCGATACCCACATTTAGGTTTTAGGATTTGCATTCATATGGATACATTCAGGCGTGATAGAATTTAGGGTTAATTTAGAAAATTTTGATTAAATCTCGCAATTAGTCTCGGCTAGGTTGAAAGGGTGCCTTAGTCGCAATCTTTTGCCTTCCCTTTCTTCAAATGTGACTCCCGGACCTTTTTCTCTCGTTTTTTGTAGACCGGAGTCGGAAAAGGGTTTTAAATAATTTTTTTAAAATTTTATTTTTTTTTGTTTAAATGATTTTTTCAGGTGACTTGGTACACCCTAACTCAGTACCAAGTGGCGACTCCATTTTTCAAAATAAATTTTTTCAAAATTACTTGGCCAAAATTGTCGCACATTTTTAGTCCTGGCCTTATTTTCTTTTAAAAAACACTTTTTCACTAAATAACACTTTTTCACTAAAACATGATTTATTCTCACACACGCACGATTTTTCCAAAACTCTACCTTTTCAAAAAGGGTCACCAGACCGGATCGTCTTTTTGGGACGTGATAGTCACGACCTCACTAGTACCTTTTATTTATGATTTTTAGGACGCGACAGCAGTGGTGATGGAAAATTTGAGGTTGCACTATTTGTGATGATTTTGGGTGGGGCTGATTTTTTTCTCAATTTAACCTTCTTTTTTCTTTTAAATTTCATTTTTTATTTGTAAAAAATTTAAAAATTTTCTTGGGGCTAGGCTTTAGAATTTAGAAAGGTTACTTTTGCCCTCGCAAGCATAAGTTGTTTAGTCAAAGTGTTGTTCTTCAAAATATAATTTTGTCCTTACAAGCATAAGTTGTTGAGTCAAACTATTATTTTTCAAAATTCAAGGTGTCTTATGGTGATTTGGTCAAAATGTGGGAGGTAGATGCAATTAACGCAAACTAGAAATTCCTCGCTTTCTAGTCTCTTTTTGGCCTTGGTTGTTGCTTCTTGCCTTTTGGTTGGGACATATTATTATTTGCCCTTGAATTTCATATTATTATTTTCTTTTGAATTCCATGGTCATGTAGTGTAATGGGGCAAAAACAAGCAGAACCTTCTTAAAATCTTGGTATCAATAATGCTACAGGTGATGGTAGTAGTCGAAGATCAAAAACTATAGATAATATTAAATGTCCTAATTGTGCTAGTCATCTTTCTAAAGAAATGGTATTTTGCTATTCTCACACATTTTGTTTAATTATCTAATTTTGTCCAGTTGTTAACTACAATATAAAATATATACGGGTGTAATTGATGCGGTTTAGATGCTCAATTCTTGATTAGATTTGATTTGATTGAATGGCTAGGAGACTAGCCAATGGACCATTTCACCGCTCATCAAGGACAGTTTCTCTATGGTATTTTTAGCTTTTTAGTACCTTTTTTACCAGTTCTTTTGAATTTAGGGATAATTTGCGTTGCCATTTTTTTTTTGTGTTGTGATTTAGATTGGTTTTGCAGTTGGTGGTATTGTGAGTGCATTTTATGGTCTTAACCTATGGTGAGATGGTGAACATTTTTTTTTTGTTTGTTTATTGATGTGTTGATTATTTTTTGAATGCAACTTGTAAATTTATAATTCAAGGGTTATATGCTATGAGTTTGGAAGTGAAAAAAAAAAAAAAAAGATTTGCATACGTTACATATCCTAAATTTTGATAATGGTAAAAGAGTGAGTATTGAGTAGGATAATTGTCAAAAATCAGTTTGCTCTAAAACTAAAGATTTTAAACTTAGATAAACAATTGTTTGCATACCATGGTTAGACTATTGTGACTATGATTTATTATTTTGGCAGGGTTCCATGAATTGATTAATTCTTTATAAGTAAATGTATTTTAGAAACATGATTTTGCTAGATGCTATATTTGGATCTGCATTCCATTAGCTTTATTTTAGTCAAATAGTGCTTAAAATGAATACAATAGGAGACACTACATGACTTTTGGTAGATTTGCTTTGTGTTGTTTGTGGGTTAGGTTCAATAGGCCTCTAATATATAGTGGCCATGAGATGGTTCCGTGGGCTTGTTCCATTGGCTCTTGTGTATCACATATTACTATTATAAACTTGACAAAGTATTCTTTCCCCTCTCCTCGATATGTGTAGGATTAGTTTCTTTGGATGATTATTATGATCTTGTAGACACCAAATTTTGACACACCATTTATTTTCAAACATTGGGGGGGCATATTTGCGTTTTCTGGGCCAAATTTTAATTTTTCAATAATCCGGGAGGCAAAATAGTAATTTTATTTGCAAAAATTGTTTATCACCTTTTGGGGTTTTTAAAATTCATATTTTTACTTTCATGTGAATTTGTTAATTTTTTATGATGTTTTTGGATTTAATTGGTATTCTTTTATATTTTTACCAGCACAAGGGCAAAATGGTAATTTTGCCTTGCGAACACCATTTTAGCTCATTTTAGGTTCCAAATTCATTTTTCTAATTCTTTAAGCGTGTTTCTAAATTTTCTTGTTTTTTTTGGGAGACGATTGCTATTTTTATGTAAATATTGCGTTCAAGGGCAAAATTATTATTTTACAGATTAAATTCATTTTTCGTCAATTTTTGAGTCATAAATGCATTTTCTAATGTTTTAAGCTTTATTTTAATTTTTGGTTATTTTTCGAGGTCAATAGCTATCTTTTTGTGAATTTTCATTGTCTAAGGGCAAAATCGTTATTTTACAATTTAAATTCATTTTTTTGTCAATTTTGAGTCGTAAATGCATTTTTTAGTATTTTAAGATTATTTTTGAGTATATGTAAACCCCAGAGCAAAAACTCTTACACAGATGTCTATTATCTTATTTATATATGTTGCCTAGTAAGGAATTATCAAAAAATTTTAATATCTCAATTTTGAATAAAAAGACAATTAGGGATTCATTTTGGTAATTTTTTGAGGTCAATAGCTCTTTTTCCGTGAATTTTCATTGTCCAAGGGTAAAATTGTCATTTTATAGTTTAAATTCATTTTTTGTCAAATTTTGAGTCATAAAGGCATTTTCTAGTGTTTTAAGCTTATTTTTAATTTTTGACAATTTTTTGAGGCTAATAGCCATTTTTTGTGTATTTTCGTTATCCAGGAGCAAAATCGTCATTTCACCCCCTAAGCGCATTTTTATCAGCTTTAAGCTCTAGCTTTTATTTTTAAAATCTACTTTGAATTCTTTTTAAAATTTTTAGAGATTGCTGCCATTTCTTTGTATTAATTTTTAATTTTTGGGGTTAAAAAATATTTTTTAAATAAAATTTTATTACCGGTGGCGTTTTTGTTATTTTATAGCATTCTTGGTGACCAAGACAAGTGGTCTATAAATATCCCTTTAATCAGCAAAAAAAGGAGAGGAAAAAATCAGAAACCCTTAAAACACTTTTAATTTTATGCTTTGAAGATAAAAAACACACATATTCACACACAACAAACACACACTTGTCGTCACTTTCATCTTTGGTAATCACTGTTCATCTTCTTCAAGAAGGTCGCCATTATTCATCAGATCATTTTTCCAGAATTAAAAAGGTAAGTTCTTAGGTAGATTTGATGTATTTTATTCACTTTTCTACCTTTTTTTATGTGAATTTTGATTAATTGTAGTTGAGATTTAATATGGAATTTTTAGTTGAGCTTTTTGAAGGTTTGTTTTGCTTTTGGGTTCAATTTCTTCTCTCTTTCCTTCTTCTCCCATCGTCTCCCTCTCCCTCTTCTTGTACCACCATTGTCACTCCCCTGAACCACCAGAAACCATCCTTTCACAGCTACAACCAAATCCCACAAATCATCATTTCCCAAGTTAACATAAAAACCAAACCAAAAAAAAAAAAAAAATCACCATGCAACCACCAAGAATAGAACCATCACCAGACTACCAAAAACAACCCAGATTCCACCCTCCATCGCCATAGTCCTCATCCAAAACCACCACCACCAGTCAGCATTCACCCTCCACCATCGCAGACCTTTCCCTAAAATCATCAGTAACACAAATTCCAATCACAAAACAGGACACGAGCATCCACAACATACAATTCCCACACTCTGTCACACACACACACACACACACACACACATATTCATACACAAAACATGCGGGAACACACACAAAATCACATGCATATATACAGGATTCATCAGCCCACAACTCGCAATAACAAAACAGTTCTACCATGTCCCCACCTCTCAATCGCTATACCACCATAAGTCCATCAAGCCTCATCAACAATCAGTTTAACAAAAACCAACCGCTGCAAAGAAAAACAACAACAAAATTCCTAAACAATACCACCATTGACCACCTACAAAAAACAAAACAGAATCAACCAAATATACCCAATGTCAACCAAAAAAATTTTTTCAACCCCAATTGACCCATCACACATAGAAACCCTGAGTCAACAACCAGTGGCCGCATCTTTATCCACCGAATTCCAATCACCAAAACCAATTCATCTACCTTTACAAATTGCCCAAAATCAGCCCACAACCAGCACCCCCAAACTCCCAGCAGCACCACCATTACAGCTACTTCACCCAAATCTGCCGTTATTTCAACGACACCACCACAACAAAACCACAGCTCCTCCGTCTCTCCACCGTCCTCCATGAATAATGCCCATACGCCGCCATCAGTGGAACGGACAGAGAGAGTGAAAGAGACATGCAAGTTAGAGGGAGAGTGAGATATGGAGAGAGTGAAAGCAACACAGAGAGAGACCAGAGAGTGAGACTAAGAAAATGGAAAGAGGGGAAAAATCAGAGCTGTGGGAGAAAGAAAACGAGATTGAGAAAGAGACCAGAAACTGGGGGAAATAGAAAGAGAGAAACGGAGGGAGAAAGTGGGAAACGAGAGGGGTAATTGGAGTGATTTACAGAGAGAATAGAGAGGGAGAAAGAAGAGAGCAGATGAGGTGAAGAAGAAGAGGGCATCCAAAAAAGGAAAGGAAAAAAAAAGAAAATAAAGAGAAGGGAACAAAGAGAGAGAGAGAGGGAGAAACGACGAGATAGTGAGAAGAATTAAAAGAGAGATGGCAGACGGTGGGAGTGAGAGAAAAGGAAAGAAGAAGAAGAAGAAGAAGAAAAAAGGGAGAAATAGACAGGGGAAAGAATTTCGGGGAAGAAGAAACCAAAAAAAAAGAGAAAATAGAAGAAAGGAAAAAAAAAAAAGGGAAAGATGCTTTGGGAAGGGGGTGAGTTTTAGTTTTTTTTTACTATATTTTGCGTATTTTCTTTTTTGCTTTTTCAGTTTGTTTGCAATCAGTAGAAGAAAATGGGCTGAGTTTTTAGTTTCTTTTATATTCTGTTCTAGTTTATATTAATTTAGTTTCCTTCCCTGATTTGTTTGCATCCTGTTTAGGTTAGTTCTGATTTAATTGACTAAGTAAGCTTGAATATGGTTTTAGCATGTTTTTATTACCCAGTTATTTTGATTACTGTTCAAAATATGTGTTTATACTTTATCCCCTAGAGTTTTGGTTAATGTCATCATCTCCTAGAGATTCTTTTCTATTTCTCCATTTAATTCCTTGTTGATTGTAGTTTGGTCCTAAATTTCTAGATTTTTAAATTAAATCTTCTAATTGCAATTAAGTTTTTTTGCTTGCAATAATTCATGTTTTGCCCCTCTCAATTTGTTGGAATTTGCATTTTTCTTGGCCCTTTTAAAGTTGCTGAAAATTCTTTTATGTTGCTAGAACTTGATCTTGGTACTTGCATATTACAGTAATTTGGTTTTAATTTCTACATGTCATTGAAATTTGTATTTCAGCACTCACATTTGCTACAATTTATGTTTTGCTCCCCCTAATTTGTGTTAATTTATATTTTTGCCTCTAGATTTGCGTAGATTTTTATTTTTGTCCCACTTAGTTTAAATTTAATACTTGGCCCCAATTTACTCTTCTTTTTATTTTCCCCCTTTAAATTGCTATAATTTACATTCTTCTAATATGTTAGTATTTCATATTTTACTCTTTATTTTATTAAATAGTTGTCCCTTTTGACGCGTGTTCATTTTTAAGTATTTTTGTATCGGGTCTTCAAGGAGGTATCCCTATTTTTCGATAATTTCTTTATGTGCTCCAATATGTTCCAATGTGATTTTGTGCATTATTTTTATTATTATTTGTTTATTTCTTATTTTACATACTTTTTGCGTGTTTATGTATTTAATTTATTTAATTGTGAATTTTTATTATTATTTTGAAAAAATATAATATTTTGTATTTAGCTAGTCAATGTAATAGTTAGATTATTTTTTCTCATATTTTAGCAAAAATTGTGTAATTAGATAGAAAGTGTAATAGATAGGGCAGTTTTTAATTTCCTCCTTTTTAAATTGTAAATTAAGCCCTGGTGTAATAGTTAGCGTTTATTTGCTTTTGCATCCTTAAGTGTTTATTTCGTTTACTTTTTTCCTTAGGATTCTTGCATTTAGAATATTATGCTTATGTGTTATATACTCCTATGTGATCTTATATATTTTTATATGTTTAATTTGCTTTTCATTCACACTTTAATATCTAATTTAAGACTTATGGTATTCTGTCACCACACTAGTCCAACACTAGTTGTGGCTTCATTCTTTTCCCGCTAGTCCAATGCTAGTGGGAATCCCTAGAAAGGGCTAGTCCAATGCTAGACTCTTAGGACATTTTAGTGTTAGGTGCATTCGTGTGCATTTTTATATTCCACTTCACACATTTTCAGTTTTCATTCCATTTTGTATGATTTTTATTATTATTTATTTATTTATTTATTTATTTTGACACATCTTCAAGTGCATGACATTTTGGTTGTATTTCACTTAGAATTTAGGTCATTTTGTGTAATTCGACTAGAAATAGTCGCCTACTCACGTGGGAAGCGGTGGCGTACATGCCGTTCTCCCCTCCGTGAGCAGACATATTCAGTCACGAGTTATTAGTTCCCCATACCCGTCATATTGCATACCCACCTTCTTTCTTCACTTACTATATATTATTATTTTCTTTTCTTTTTGCATCACATTTTGCATAAAAACTCGTGACTCTCTCGAAATCTCGACTCGGGTTTCGCAATTAATGCCATAATCCCTATGACAGCCCCACCTTACCCTAAGGCGCACCAAAGAGTTTAGCGGTTGCCTACCTGGCTCTCGCCAGAACTCAAATCAAGCAGTCACTCAATTGATCCAAACATACATAACCCAAAAATAAACTCATGTAATTCAACTTAAGAGTACAAGTACCATTAAGTTTTACATCCCAAAAATATACATAGTAATTACATTAATAGTCTAAACAGTATTGGCTATAAAAAAAAAAACCATCTAACTTATCCAAAAATTTGTTTTGCCAGCCTTAGCAGTAATGGAAGCCTGGTCACAAAAAACAAATGAAAGGAATGAGCTATAATAGCCCAGTGAGTGCTCAAGTCATGCAAACATAACAGTAACCTATTATAATATTAAATGACAACGATTTCAATAAATAGTGTACAAACAAATTAAATAACAAGTAGTCAAGGGCGGATACGGGCACGACCACGGGAGCGAGCTCGACCGCAGAAGTAGCAAATATGAAACATGTAATAATAGCGTTGGGACCGAGATAATAACTCAGGTCCTCGCCAATGATCATATTAGTATTAACAAGCAAGTACCCTAACCACCATACACCTATAACCTCCATACCGGCTACCATATCTAGGGAGTAATCTCAACTTTGGAGGGCCAACAAGTAAGAAAGTTCAATTCAGAGTTGGCCTCTTTGAGGAATTCAACTCAGATAGGAAAGAACAACACACCCTAAAACACCCACCACCTTATATTCTCCTAATCACGATCGGTTTGACTAGCCGTGGAGTAACGGTAAAGTTAGCCAGGCAGTCTCAAGCACAAATAACACATTGGATAATGAAGGCATGTAACATATTGTGGAATAGATGCGATAAAGTACACATCTTTCCATCAAGTAACACATTTCATTAAATAATATTTACAGGTATAGCATAGCATTTCATGCATCATGCACACATAGAAACACTCGTCTGGAGTAACTAAGAAAAAATCTCGTAATAAGGATGTGATTTACTCTCGGGTCCTGGAATTCAAAAGAAATAACTTAATGAAAACTTGATTAAAACTCTAAGTAAATCAGTAAGAAAAATTCAAGAAACAACCCAATTATTTCTAGGGTTTAAGTTTTAGGGTTTTAGGGTTTAGGGTTTTGAACCTAGGGTTTTGGATTTAGGGTTTTGGTTTTAGGATTTTCTTGTTCTAAGAGAATTAATTCACTAATAGATCATTCTCTTGAAATTTTCTACACATCCAATTCCCTAAATTTAGCATATCCTAGGTTAAATTTCGCCTATCAAATTTTTACTCTTTAAATTCTACCGAAATTTCAACAGTATCTCCCCTAAAATCGGACTAACCCAAAATTTTTACCTGCAAGGAAAATCAACCAACCAACCAAATTCAACTAGTTCTATAACTTCTATGTCTTAATCAACCCAATTTCACTCAAAATTTCAATCAAATCACTTGAACTATACCAAGGTTCTTCAACCAATCAATAACCAATACTTGTTATTTTAAGGTTTAAACACTAACTACAAGTCATTCAAGCCAATAAACATCATAACATGGAATAAAACTTCATAATCATAGCCAACTTACTCATGCTCAACAAGAAGAACTTGATTATAACTTACACAACTACTACTTATAAACTTGGAAAAATAACAAAAGTTCATGGTGAGTACCTCAAGTAAGTCTAGAATTTGGCTTAGTAAAAAGATAAGCTCTCTTCCAATTGAAGAAGATGACCAAAGTGAGAAGAAAGGCTTCAAGTAAATGGTAGCAAAAGAGAAGAAAGAAAAGAAAAGGGCGGCCGGCCAAGCATGAAGAAAAGAAAGAACATAGACCTAGAAAATTGGGAAAAAAAATAAAGAGAGAAATGGAAAAAAAACCAACTAATCCTAGCAAGCCAAGGTTGACATAGAAGTCTTGACTTTTGGCCCATTAGCCACCAACTTGGCTAAATTTGATTAGATGAAATTTTCTATACTTATAATTTCATTAATTTTTAAGAGCCCTAATGTACAACTCCCAAAGGAAAATGTACAACGTACTATAAAATGAAAGAAATCATACTATTGTTTATTCATTTTAGTTATTTTCGATTTTCCTCTCTTTTTTTTTTCTCTAACATGTCTAATATAAATCTAAATAAGTTTATGTGCTTCTAGGGTTATTACAATCCCGACCAAGCATTGACGGAATATTTTGACCCTCCCGATATTCACATTTACATATAGGATCTGCATTCACTTAGACACATCCAAACGCGATAGAATTTAGGTTTAACTTAGGAAATTTTGATTAAACCTCACAACTAGTTTTGGCTAGATGGAAACTGTGCCGTAGGCACGAGCCTTTGCCTTCCCTTTCTTCAAATGTGACTCCCGGATCTTTTTTTCTCGTTTTTCATAGACCGGAGTCGGAAAAGGGTTTTAAATAATTTTTCTAAAATTTTATTTTTGTTTTATTAAAACGATTTTTTGGGTGACTTGGTACACCCTAACTCAATACCAAATGGTGACTCCATTTTTCAAAATAAAACCCTTTTTCAAATCATTTGGCCAAACTGTCGCATTTTTTAGTCTCGGCCTTCTTTTGTTTTCCAAAATACCATTTTCTAAATAAACACTTTTTTTCAATAAAAACTTGATTTGTTTCACATACGCACAATTTTTCCAAAATCTATCTTTTTAAAGGAGGTTACCGGATTGGACCGTCTTTTCGGGACGCGACAGTCAACGATTCCACTAGTACCCTTTACCTTTACTTACGATTTTTTGGACGCAACAGATCTGCTTAGGGATTGTGTTTTCATTTAACATCTTAGCATTATATTTCTCTCTCCAGTTATGCCTATAGTTCAGAGGAGGATTGACAAGTGTTAAACTTAATTATGTTATAATATCTTTATTATATATTTTTTAGTGTGTTTTTAATATATTTAAGTGAATTTGGCTCCAAAAATATCATTTTCCTCCAATTAGGTTTATTTTACCTAAGAATTAGGGTTTGGCAAATGATGATAGATTTTGGCATTTTATCAATAACTTGAGCTATATATATTGGATTGAGATGATTCTTATGTCATTTTGAAGCTAAGAGGATGCTCTACTATTCTTATGAAGACAAAAAAATCCAGTTGACCATGTCTCGGTATTCTGATCATATCTCCATGCTACAACATTGAAATAGACTGATCTTTGTGGTTCTGGAAAGCCAACTCAAAGAGATATAACTTTCATGGTTTGCAAAAGAGCTGATTCGTCCATATTTAAGGTGAAATTCGTGGACCAACGTTAAGTAGGCACTTGGACAGGCTGGCCAGTCAACATTTGTTGGTCAAAGAGAGAGTCAACGGGGGTTTTTGCAACTTGGAGTTATTTTATATTTGATTTCTTGAGTTTTCCAGAGAATTGTAGGCTGGAATTATGAAGAAAACTCTACACAAACATTTTTTATCATTCTACCCCTAAATATTACACCATTAAGACAAAATTTGTAAGAAATTGTTAACAAGGACTTGAACCCCAATGTTCTATAAATAGGGGTCCTTGGTTAACATATAAAGAGGAGAGGAGGTTGTATAAGGAGGTTATAAATGTGAGGTTAGGAGATGTTATAGTAGGAGAAATAGTGTAGTATGGTAGAAATTTTCTTGTAGTTTTAGTAGAGAATTCAATATTTGTAAGGAAGCTCTTGGAGATTTTATTGTACCAATTCATCTTCAAGGAAGAAATGGAAGCCATGGAGTCTTGTTCATCCACCAAATGAGCAATTTCAATCCTTATCTTTTCATTTAATACTTGTTATGAATTGTTACTTTGTTGTTTTGTTCTTTAAAGTTAGGAACTTTATGTTAAGCTAAATACTTGTACTAGGGTTAGATGAAACTAATTCTACGTCTTAAATGAAATTAAACTTGCTATATCTTGATTTTACTTGTTCATCTATCAAGGTTAAACATTTGTAGTTGATTGATCACCAACTACAAACAACCTAGTTGTTAGTTGACAACTAAACTTGCAACATAACAATGGAAATATGATAGATAAAACCTTTGTAGTATGACATGAAAATAGTTGTACTCTTAGGAGGATTGAGGTTGTTTTAAACCACAATTCATGAATTTCACAAAACTTCATCATGTGAGTAGGTGAGTTTATTTCAATTCATTGTGAAAACAAGTTTTGATTACATATGGAATTGCAATCCCTAGTAAATCAAGTTGTTAATAGGAAGTTAGAATTAGTGGCTTCTAAACCCTACTACTTGTATTTTGTGACTTTCTCTATTAGTTATCTTACAAGAAATTGAATTTTCTTTAGTTTTTTACTTTTATATTTTTTTTCTACTATTTGATTTTTTTATTGTTTAGATAACAAAGCAAGTTAAAAGCTTTGGTAATTGTCATATCAAGTTTCCCTGTGGGATCGATCCTAATATCCCTATACTCGTTTCGACCTGTATACTTGCAGTATTGGGGAATTAGGTTATATTTATTACTTATTTGTGAGTGAAATTGGAAGGATTTATTGCATATTTTATAGACCTAATCCACCCGCATCAAGGATTAAAGGGCCCATGCTGATGCATTTCCTCGTTGGTGTAAGTGCTTAAACATTGTTTTCTTTTTCCTTTTCCATTTTAATTTAAGATATTCTATTGTCATATGCCATACCCTTTTTGCAATATCACTTTGTCTTCTTCAAATTTGGACATGCAAACATAGGTCAACACTTGAAAAATAATTTTTGTGAATTTAAATAATGCCAGACATGAAAGAGGTGCTTTAGTGAAATATTAGGCATCTTAAAGGTGTAGCTTGATGTATCTTGCACTTTCAACAAGTGTTCATTTTGTTTTAAGAATTCTAATGAAGCAGGATAGAATAAAGAATAATCCTCCAGAATTGTTCATATAAATCCTGGTATGAATGCCTCATTCTAGTTGTTAATTGGACTCTTCTCTCAACCCCACCAGATCTTTGTTGTGTCATGTCAACATGGGCATGGGTGTAGTATATTTTAATTATTTTCTTCACGTTGCCTTGCTGTGTCCGTGTTAGACTTTTCATTTGTATCCATGTCCACTTACTCCTGTACCTTTATTTGAGCAACATGGCTTTTTAGTAGCTTTGATAATTTTTTTTTTTTGGTTATTCGTAAATTAATGAAGTAATAGTACACGCTTGATCTAGTTTTAGACAATCAAAATATTTTATAATGTTTGAAATCATATTAATATTAAAGTATTAATCAAAGAATAATCATGTTAAAGATAGTTTGGCTGTGTTTTCATGCACCTTCTCCCTTATTAAACACGGTATGTTAGTCAGGTTGTTAACATTTGTTGGATCTATTTACACTATCAATTACCTAAGGTTTTCTGATGTGGACCAAGGGGCTGCCATGGATGGATCGAGTTCCAAGAGACTTGAATGAGCTCATGAGAACCTTTTGCAAGGCATTGATGGGCCAATGACATGGGCTAGGACTAAAAGAATGAGAGAAGCCTTGCAAGGATTATATTTGAACTTGCGAGAGGAAGAAGAAACTTGGACCAAAAGCAACTCCTCATTAAGGCCTATTACTTATATTTGGGCTGCTCAAGATGATGCTTGGAGCTTGGAATGCCAGCCGTCCAACTTGCTTCTTGGTGGATCAATGGAAGAAGCCCAATCTCCTTGAATAATGGCATTTGGATCACTTAGGCTTTAATGCTTTGGATGACCAGCCCAATGGCTTTATTAGAGGCATTTTTAAGTATTCTAGAACTTAGATATTTTTATGTTTTAAGACTTCCAATTCAGTTATAAGTTATTTTCAGTTAAGTATTTCAAATAGTTTGCGTCTAGATTTAAGTAGTTGCTTTAATTTTTAAGTTCTATAATCATCTATGTAACCCTACAAATAGAGGT
This sequence comes from Mitragyna speciosa, assembly GCA_024721245.1. NCBI lineage: Eukaryota > Viridiplantae > Streptophyta > Magnoliopsida > Gentianales > Rubiaceae > Mitragyna > Mitragyna speciosa. The sequence goes on along the minus strand of CM045553.1, from coordinate 26,338,422 downwards.
ACTATTCATACACATTTCACATGATTTAATGAATATTATTATTGTGAATTCTCAAATTGAGAGTTTTTTTTGTTCTTTGCTGATTAAGAACTACCTTCGATCTTGTTGAGTGATTCCAAGATCAAACCCTAGCTTAGAGTTTCTTTCTTGTTTGATTAAGTCCTTTAGAGCTATTAGGTTAGGCATATTGAATTTGTTCAAATTGGTCCTAACTTGGTGCTTCTAGGGGTTCAAATCTTCCAAGGAGAATTCGAAACTTCAACTTGGATCTTCAAGCATTCTTGACAATTCTACATTCTTCTACGTGTATCGATTGGTATCAGAGCAAAGGTCCTTGAAATTCACAGTTTTTCTAATCCAATTTTTCCTTTGGAGAAATTTGGATATATCCCTTTATTTTTCCTTAAATTGTGTCTTGTGTTGTTATTTTTCAAGTGCTTCATGTCTAGTTAAACAACTTGTGTTCATTCTTGTTAGTTCTTGATTGTTCTTCGTACGTGTTAGTAAAACAAGATTTCGTGCTTAATTCCTTGGTGTTTATTCTTGTGTTTTCTTGATTTTTCTAAGGTCTCAGAGTCATTCTTGATTGTCTCCAATCAAGAATTCTAGGTATTGTATGGTTTCTTGATAATTTTGACTGTTTTTATTGTTTTCTTGAAAATTCTTGTGTTAAAAACTTACAAGAAAAGAGATTCTTGAACTTACCATTCACAAATCAATTTTCTTGAAAGTTGAAATTCATTTCTTGTGTGGAAAAATCGTTTCTTGAAGTAAAAAAAAAAAAAGGCATAAATTCGTGCAAAAAAAAAAAAAAAAGCCAAAAAGCACAAAAGAAAAAGAAAGAAAATAAAGAATAAAAAGGAAAGCACACAAGTTAAAAATTGTGCACAAAGTTTTATTCAATTTTCTTGAAGTTTCTTTGTATTCCTGGTACAATTCTTGAAGTTCTTGAACTTATTTGTTAGTTTCTTGAACTTGCACCAAGTTGTTCTTGAGTTTCTTGAAGTCTTGTGTTGCCAGAGATTACTTGACTGATTTTTTGAAGTTCTTGGCTGGTTTCTTGGACTTTCTTGATCAAATCTTGAAGTTCTCGAAACCTTAAGTGTTGGTCAAAGGGTCTTCTTTATAAACTAAGGTTTTGTTAGGGTTTTCTTGCATAATAGTTGCTGAAATTCATTTTTAATTTTTGGACAAATTTTTGCTACGAATTTTGCAAAAATTCTGGTGTTAAAAGGAGTCTAGATGTTATTTGGGTTTATATAGGAGTTACTTGTCTTTATGTAACCAATTGGGAAAAGGAAAACTAGTCGACAAAGGATTGTAAACCTAATCCTCTAAGTGCAAGGGTTTCTTTTCTTTTTGGAAAGTGGTGGTTGTTCATTGTTTCCTTTTCTTTATTTTCGTGTTTTTTGCAGTGTTTGGCCTTTAAAAAGAGTTTTAATTGTTCCCTATAAAAGAAAAACAAGTGCAAATTGGATTAGGGTTAGCAAATCCCACACGCGCTAGGATTTCCCTTTTGGAAACCCGCCTGAATCAACTTACTTTAGGGCGTGTTTTTGGTTGTTTTGGGTTTGGATTTAGATAGAAATTTTGTGTTTTGCAGTCCTTGAGTGACTCATATTGGTTTGTGTTTGATTTCTTTTGGTATTTGTTCAAGAATCCTTCAAGGAAAAGGACTTCAATTCTACTCCTATAACGATTGCTTTGAGTTTTTTATTTTTTGTATAAGAATATTTTTATTTTCAAGAGAATTTTCAAAATCAAGGTTTTACACACAAGGATACCACACTTTGGGGGTGCTATTTTCGTGTCTAATCTTGTGATTTCTTGACCTCTCTTGATCAAATAATTACTCTAAACTTATTTTCTTTGACCTTTACATTTACTCTTGTGGTTTAATTTCTTGGAGCTTTACAAGAAAGGTTGAGCTGGTTCTTTTATCAAAGAATATACAAAAAAGCTACTCAAGAGTAGAAAAAAGCTTAGGAGTGAGCTCATTGGAGGAAAAAAGCCATAAATACCTAGAGTGATATACGAAGGCGTGAGTGTATACACTAAGGGAGTGGTAAGGCTATTTTTCTTCTATTATTATTTTGTGTTGCTAACTTTATTTTGCAGGTTATACATCATGTCACATGAGGGAGAAATGCCTCAAGGGGCCCCTTTTGACTTGAAGATGTTCTGGAATTCTTTGAAAAGAGTCTTGGATCGTAGGTTTCGTAGTATGGAAGAGAGACTTCATGAAGAACTTGACCGTAGGGGATCCACATCATAAACTAGGGTTACTAAAAATCTTACATATGAAGAGGAGATTCATGAACATGAGAGTGACTCCGAGGAAGTATTGCCACGTCGAGGGAGATGGGTACTACAATAACATCAACAACCTCGTGATGGTAATTTGGGAAACATCAAAATGAAAATTCCTTCATTCCAAGGCACGTTAGGTCCCGAGGCATATATGGAATAGGAAAGGAAGGTAGAACACATCTTTACTTGTCACAATTACACTAAGGAGAAGAAGGTGCGACTAGCTGCTGTTGAGTTCATGGATTACGCAAGTATTTGGTGGGATCAACTCAATAAAACCTGCATCAAGTATGGAGAAAAGTCTGTTGGTACTTGGGGAGAGATGAAAAGGATCATGCATAAGAGGTATGTACCAAGTTACCATACTCGTGACCTTTATTGGAAATTACAAACATTAAGGCAAGCTAGCATGACTGTGGATGAATATCATAAAGAACTTGAGATTTTGATGATTCAAGCTAACCTAGATGAAGAGGGTGAAGTGCTAATGACTAGATTCATGGGAGATTTGAATGCTGAATTAGATCTCGTGTGGAGATATATCACTATGTGGAGTTGAATGACTTGGTGGATATGGCCATCAAGATTAAAAAGCAACTCAAGATCATGAGGCCCCGCAACTTTAACTCTTCTAGCTCACATTCACAATGGGGGAATTGAGCTGTTGGGAGAGAAGGTCCTGCCCCACCACTACCATCACAAGTTGTCCAACCCATGAGGAATAAGCAAGAGGCGTCCTCTTCAAAGCCTCTAACGAAAGGGAAAGATGAGTCTACTTCAAGGCTTAGAGAGATTCGTTGCTTTAGATGCCAAGGTTTTGGACATTATACTTCAAATTGTCCAAATAAAAGGGTTATGATGATCATGGACAATAGGAATGTAAAAAGTATTACTTCTAGTGATGGTGAAGAAGTGATGCCACTTTTTGAGGGAGGTTCTGAAACTGAAGAAGTTGAGTTTAATAGTGCTGACCGTGGAGATAAGATTTATTTTAATATTTTATTAATAGGAGTTGCAAGAGTCAGTGGCTAGGATGGGGCAAAAGTAAAGGATTTTAGAAGAAAAAAGTAAGAATGAGAGAAGAACGTGAAAGGGAGAAGTAGAATAGGAATTCCAACCAGATTTCCTAAGGATTAATGAATTGACATAAGGCTACTTTCAAGGCTCTTAGAAAAGCACACCACCACAATGTAAAGTCATGAAAACAGTTTTGTTTCATTTCATTTGTAACCTAAAGCTAGCTAGTTTTGTAGGCCAAGCCTTCTTAAGAATGGAGGAAACCAAAGATCTAAGCAAACCTAACAATTAAGAAAACTAAAACTTGACAATTGTAGGAAGTCAAATTGGATTTGATTACCTTAAAGAAGGTAGCCAACAACTATGGTTTTAACATTTGAAGACTAACTTTTACACAAACTTAATTTTCAATACAACAAGATAATACAATTAAACCAAAATAAAGCTGAGGAACATATAAATAGTAACAAAAACAAGATGAATCTCCAGAAATATATGATTGTGAATTTCCCAAGATTTGCTTATTATTGTCTGTGCTTCCTGCATCATTGTACTACCAAATCCCATTCTAACTTATTCTTTTGAATGCACTTGATGCCTTAGATTCCCCCCACCCCACCCCAACAATTGAAAATAAAAGATATGTATACTGGACATGACTTGTTGTAGGAAAAAACATTTTGTATGGGTTAAAGTTGAACAATCAATATGTGGGAAGTCTTGTATACCACTTTGATTTGTATCCTTTTCTTCTTTGTGTACATTTGTTTGTCTTGTTTCATTTTCTTGATTAGAAATCATTCTTGATTAAAAATCATTACTAACCTTTTCTATTGCCCTTCTATCTTTCTCACTACAACATTGTTTCTTGATCAACTAACCTTTTTTTATTTCCCTTCTATCTTTCTCACTACATGATTGTTTTGCTCAATAATTTTTTTTTCTATTTTCTTTCATTTTTGTAGGCTCCACCAGTTATTTTATTCTCTTCAGCGTGTGCTGGTTTGGTAAGTCAGGTTTCTTTTCTAAGAATTGTGAAATTATTTTTATGTTCGCCATGATACTTCAAAATGGAATGAACTCTGTTTGAACATTTTGCTTTCATCATTATGTCAAGAGAGTTTTTGTTAGCTTTAGCAAATGCAATTTACCACAAGTAAATACCTATGATCTTAAGTATGGTCTTCCTTAATTTCTTTCATGGAGAAATGGATTAGACACTCAATAATAAAGTAGCAAACATCTTCTTGATCATTCTAGTTGATCATTAAGGCTATAACTGAACAATTATTAATGTGGTTATCCAATTATGTTTGAAGTTATATCATTAGATTCTAATAAATCTTGACATTGAATGTTTGCAGTAAAAAGTGTATTTTTGTTGAAGTGGTAGTATATGACGCTTGTTCTTTAGGCATTTTCAGAGCAACTTAAAGAGTATAACCATTCACGAGTATGTTTGTGTAGTATTTGGGTTTTAGGCTTTATTTTTTTTAATGTTGATTCGACTGTAAAGTTGGAAGATTTTATGTGTACTTCAGGAAACTTATGGTCACAAGGGATTTTAAGTATGATTGCTAAGATGCCACCACTTTCCAATGCTCTCAAATACATTTACATTTTGATTTGGAACTATAATAGCTAATTAATTAGAAGATATTATGTGTTCAAAAACTGAGTGAATATGTGGCAAAATAATCAATATGTACGGTGTGCTTTGGCAGAGTACATGACTGTTGAGAAGAGAAACTTTCTTGATTAGTTATCAAATATATTCACATATATGGAGAAAAATATACTATATATGTTAGGTATAATGTTTTAACTAATATAATTCACATTCATCTACATATGGACACATTTTAATGTGCATCCCAAGCACTATGCTTAAGTGTTTTGATAGGATCCCTTGGACGTCTACACAAGATATGCATGTTGATTATGGAGTTGGTGATAAAGTAGCTTGTGTGAAGTTTAAATAGGCATTGATTGCTCATGAACTTGGTGAACGAGCTAGAGAAAGTTGGCCGGATTGTCTATATGAGTTTTTGATGCTAAGTGGGCTTAAAACTCATATTAATGATGCTATGTATTTGGGCCATAAGTTGATGCATTGGTTGTGGATTAAGCATATATTCAAAGAAGACCTAAAGTCCAAATGGTTCAAAGGACCCAAGGAGCTTCAACTTAGCTGGTTACTCTATTATTTGTGGATCAAATTTACATTCAAAGAGGTTTGTAAAAGCGGCCCTTGGAGATCACCATGTAGTCGTCCAACCCAAGTCACATTCACACGCCTTCATTGGGTTCCTGGAGTTGTCCGGTAGCCCACCTTACAAGGGCTTTAATTATGGCCATTAATTATGTTTTAGTTTTGAGTGTTATTAGTTTTATTATTTTCCAATTGTACCCTCTAAGTTATTAGCATGTGTATTATGGTATAACTAGGATTAAGTTAGTTTCCATATTTAGTTTTGTATCTAAGTGTTATTCGCCTCTTTATAAAAGGGCATTACTGTTCATTTGAATTTTATTACAATTTTGAACAATAATATTGAGTTTTCTCTTTAATTGTGTGTGAGTGCAAATTAAGCTTTCTTAGTTCTGTGGCTAAAGAACTACTCTTGGTTGCTTGGCAAAGATCTTTTTAAGTATTCGAGAATCTCGCTTAGGGTTCATCTTTGAGGGTCTGAATCTGTCTGTTAAAATTGTTGACTAGGTGTCTACACCACGTTGTTGGTTAGGGGTTTAGGATCGTTTCTTAAAGGAAGAGTTCAATGAATCTTGTTGAATTTGAAGCAAAACAATCCAAGTTGTTCTTAGGTTCTTCGACAAGTTACAAAGGAGTCAAAAGGATTGGATTGCATACTTGGTGTTTCAAAAGTCTTGGACCGTCTACTCTTCTGTTGATCGCATCATGTTTCATTTAATTTTGGGGGAAAAAATGACATATCCGCATGTTCTGTACTTGTCTCTTGTTACGTGCTATTTATAAGTAAGTTTTTCAATGTTTTTGGTTGGGCTACGATGACTGCGTGATCAGAACAAAATATATAATTGACTCCTTAGTCTTGTACTTGTGATGCTAAATTAATTTTGGTCAATGAGTTGCAAATACATTTCAGATTTCGTGAAATGTGCGTTTTTTCTCATGCAAATTTGCTATAGTTTAGTGATGCATGTTGTTGCACTAGGAAGTTGTGAGAATTGTTAGCTTTGATTAATATATGGGATAGACATGCACCAAATTGTGTATTTCAATGGTAGACTGACATTATTTAGTTGGTGTTATACGTCTTGAAGTTATAGAGGGGGCGTTTTAGGATACAGGTGGTGGCTTTTTATTTTTTGGTAAAGCACTTTTCATTTTGGGGCCTAGTCCATGTTGGTGTCCAAGCTATCTTGGTCTTATATATGGAATTTGTTTTTGTTGGAATTCCTATGTAGCACAGATTGTGTTGTTTGAGATTGTGATAGGTAAGGTTCTAGTGTCATAATCCTATTAGAATTACAATTAGACATGCTGGCAAAAAGACCTCCTTAGTCCAGGATCAAACTAGAATGGTGGTGGCTCGTGATCATCAACCAAGTTTGTAGTAACCGGAGTTTGGCTGCACTATGGACATAACTGCGGGGCAACAGGATTGGCTACAACATACCCACATGTGTAACTCTTTGGGATAGTCTGACAAGATGTGATATAGTCAGCAGAAGGCTGGAAAAGCAAAATTAAAGCTTATAATAGTTGTCTTCAAACTTTGTATTGTATTAGTTGTCTGAGAAGTGTTATTTTAGACTTTAGGTCTAAGGGTATTTTAGGTATTTATTCTTTTACATGTTCAATTTTATTCAGTTATTTAATTATGTTAGAGACTAATTAGAATCATAGTTGTTATAGAAATATCCTACAAGTGTTTGTTTTCTTATTTGGAATAGGAAGTAAGAATTCTGTTTATAATAGGATTATATTGTTTTAGATAAGTCATAAGTTTATAAATATTATTGTTATTAGGCTATTCTGGGTAGTGAAAGATTGATTAATAAAATTTCAATTTATTTGTTTTAGTTGTTAGAGTTTCTTTCGTCAAATTCCCAAACTTCTTCTATCATCTTCTTAAGCCCTCATTAGAGAAGACGATAGAAGAAGTTTGGGGAATTTGACGAAAGAAAATCTAACAACTAAAATAAATAAATTGAAATTTTATTAATCAATCTCTCACTACCTAGAATAGCTTAATAATAAGAATATTTATAAATTTATGACTTACCTAAAAAATAGAATTGTATTATGAATAGAATTCTTACTTCCTATTCCAAATAAGAAAACAAACACTTAGAGGATATTCCTATAACAACTATGACTCTAATTAGTTATTTAACATAATTAAATAATTAAATAAAATAAAAAATGCAGTTGCTGGAAAAACTCCTACGAATGTGTAAAAGACTAAATACCAAAAATACCCTTAGACCTAAAGTTCAAAATAACACTTCTAAGATAACTAATACAATACAAAGTTTGAAAACAACTATTAAAAGCTTTAATTTTACTTTTCTAGCCTTTTTTTGACTGCATCATTCTCCCTTGGTTGGAAAACACTCGACCTCGAGTTTTGAAGTAGTGGGGAATAAAAATTCTAAAGATCAAAAGCGTCACCCACGAGATAGACACATAGGCTCCATTATAGAAAATTTCTATCCTTTCACTATATGTAGTAACAAAGAAACTTGGGTCTTCCTTGTTTGAACAATGTTAGTCTCTCCAAAGACAAAATCAATGATTGGAATATTAGAAAATTTTCTTTGGCAGCAATCCTGAATTGGTTCAACCTTTACTCTACCATGGCCTCTTCCTTAGGATTAGTTGCAACAAATGCATCCAACATTATTGGCTTCACTTTCTTGGCTGCAACATCAACTTCTATAGATATTATTTTTGGAATGTTTTGCACTAAAGAATTCTCGTTCGCAACCATATGAGGTTCTTCTTCAAAATTTTGAAGAGCAACTTCAATGTTACCTTTAGAAAACTTGATAAATTCATCAGCCATCCTGCTCCAGTTGACTATTTTCCCAACAATAAAGCTTCAAGTTGGTTTCATTTGCTAGTCGTGGATTCCAATTTTCTACCAATGTCTTGCACTTTATTCTTTAAGAAAGAAACATCTTCCTTTAAGGCAGTAACATCTTTCTAGGTAGTCTCATGGTCTTTTGATAAAGTCTCAAATCATGAAGATAATTCTGCGTTGGTAACCATAATTATGGATGATGATTTAGAAAATATGATTAATCAAGAGGAGGAAAGTTTGGGCTCTGATATCAAATTGATGTGTGACAAGATTGAAGTAATATTTCCTACAAACGCAAGCGAAAGATCTGAAGGGATTAGCACTTTTCATGACTGAACAATAACATTACATAGCATGAATAGTAATGAGGGGTTAAGAAGGGAAGAAGAAAGAAGAAGTTTGGAGAATTTGAAGAAAGAAACTCTAACAACTAAAATAAATAAACTGAAATTTTATTAATCAATCTCTCACTACCGAAAGTAGCCTAATAACAAGAATATTTATAAACTTATGACTTACCTAAAAAAATAGAATTCTATTATGAATAGAATTCTTACTTTCTATCCCAAATAAGAAAAACAAACACTTATAGGATATTTCTATGACAACTATGACTCTAATTAGTTAACTAACATAATTAAATAACTAAATAAAATAAGAAAACACAGCTGTTAGAAAAAATTACTGTGAATATGTAAAAGACTAGATACCTAAAATATTCTTACACCTAAAGTTCAAAATAACACTTCTAAGACAACTAATACAATACAAGTTTGAAGACAACTAATAAAAGCTTTAATTTTGCTTTTCCAAACTTTTGTTGACTGTATTAAGGTGATCAATCTTCATCCAAACATGCTAAGAAACCAAATATAATATCATCTCCCCAATGTGTACTACCTATTGATGGGACAAATATAGTCGGGCCATCAAATGTTGGTACCTGGGTAGGAGTGCTAAATGGATCATGGGCACTATACCAATATGTCGGAACATAAGAGGACTATGCAATATTCATAGATGATGTAATAGTAGTGGCAATGTGCATGGATACATTCGTAATGGAGACAAGAGTATAAACACTGCTTTCATGTTCAATGGGTCTGGACAACTAGGCATAAGTAGAGGCGACAATTGGGTAACAGGTTAGAGGGTTGGGTCGAGACCTAAGTATAATAGGAAACCTATTGACCCGATCCCGACCCTCCAACCTAAAACGGATCAACATATTTGACCCGAACACGACCTACCATGGGTTTGGCAGGTCAATCTTTTTTACCCCCCAAAAAAAAAAAAACTTTTACATGCCAAAGTACGATTGTGATCAATTATTAGTGGAGAACCTAAGAAAATTGGACTACTCCTTACCATGGGCCAAGGGAAATATGTGTGTGCATGTGGCCATTTTTGCATATGCATGTGGTTTTCAATAAAGATATAGGGAAGAATAAAATTGTTTCAGATTACTGTCATGCATATAATCAACCATTAATTAAGATAGATTGGAGGAGGAATAATAATTAACCTTATTTTTCCCCCAAGTCAAATGAGTCAACTCAAACCCGACCTGTTTTTTTGGCGGGCTAGCCAAGTTCGAATTGATTCTGACCCAAACCTGCCAAGCCTTAACCCAAAACTATTATTTTTTGTGTTAGATTTTTGTCGCGTTTTCGAATCATGTCACATAAGGTGACCGATAATGATGATACCTCTTCAAATGGACTGAAGTTATCTATACGAGTAACCTATACCACAGAAACAATTAAAAACACTCAGGGACTAGTTCCCCAATTAGCCTCCGATGCTTAAGTTAGTTCGGTAATAATAAGAGTATAAATGTGATATGTAACAGTGCATACCTCGTAAGTATAAGAATGTGAGGCTTTTATATTAATGAAGGGAGAGGAGTGTGAAAAGACGTATGTCATAAGATAAAAACCTAGGTCATATAGCTTGGCGGCTGTCAAATGCAGGCTTTGTATGTTAGAAGGAACCTTATCACATCAACCTAGATATGTGTGCCTTGGTTTCCCTTCTCAACATGGAATCTTAGGAGATCATGGAAGACATAAGGGCATCTCGATTAATTAAGGAGTGATCCCATCAAAAGAGACCAACGAGGTTGGGATATTCTTGGTCTCCACATCAGAGATTGCCACACTATAAATAGTGGGCGTGGAAATGCAGTATCAAGATATGGAATATTTGCATCATTATCATCGAGAGGTAACTCCATTTGTTGACGATATCTTCTTTTTTGGCTCTGTCTTTGACCTTGCCTATAGATACGTAGCATATGTGCTTCATATGGCATATCAGTTTTTGTAGATAGGCCAGCGTCCTATCGATCAAAGGTGGTGAGCATCATGTGCAAACCCCTCCCCAGGTACTACAGATTCCCAAAAACCTCGTCTTGTATAGATTCCAGCCGCACAAGCACTACATGCTTCTAAAAGTCTCGTCTTGTATAGTTTTCATCTACATATGCAGTACATCCTCCTAAAAGCCTTGTCCTGTATCGATTTCAGCTACAGATGCACTACGTGTTGTGATGTATCCCTAGTGAGATGAGAAATTGAAGCACATCCTATGTGCATGATATTATCCATCTATGCAAGTGGAGACATAGTTTTTATCAATTAAGGGGGCTACAGGAAGTTGATTGAAAAACACAGAATGAAATTCACTGCAACAGCTTGTTGAAAAAGTATAATTGTCGAGAATTATCAAATAATCATGCTGGCTTGCATCACCATAGAGCCTATCACGTTGTGGCTATCGTGTGATTGGAAGGGTAGTATAGCAGACGATATGAAGTAGATACCAATGCATGTAATGTGAGTTAATAGAATATGGATCTATAGAGGCCCATCAATCACGAACTTCACTAGTGCATTCTACCAATGTACTCAATTGTCATTATATTCGACTTATGTCAATTCCAGAATGTCTTGATCTACTCAAACTATGAAGTCGAGCTTGAGTGTCACATGGCTCTGAAATATCTGGAGCAATGCCAAATTATCTAAGCATTTGATTGGGGAGATAAGTTTCTTAAATGTGCCAATATATTAAAGAGACTCTTGCTAGCCATGTATGTGCATCGACTATGCAAATGATGTTAGTGTATGCCCTAAAACCAAGATGGTTTAAGGTGTTTTTATATTTACACTTATTTATGTTATATTTATTCATGTGGTATTTTTCTTTATCATCTATACTTGTATTTCCATGTTACTTGTTTAATTGATAAAGTCCTTAGAATATTGATTGTGTATTAGAGATTGTAAGGGGTTACAATTATGAGACTCTAATACATAAAGTCATATTCTTAAATATCCCTAGTCATAGTATTAATGAGATTGGACATCATTAATACGGATAGACTAGCACATACTTTGCCTCTACTTATGGTAAGTAGTAGTTGATCTCATTGACTATGGTGTGCGTGACACTTAAGCTGGTATGTGGATGCTTGTTTGAGAACAAGTTCATTGGGTTGATCCGCCAAGAGTTTTAACTATAGTGCCAATGGTTAAACTCTTAATGGCAATGGTGTAAGTGATCCTTTGACTTGAGATTACCATAGTATCTTGAGTGTGGATTGCTATACTTTGACTCTATTCCTCGGTGCCTGTAAAAGGGTAGCTCATAGGTTAGAGATTGGGTATAGTTTGAAGCATGGAAAGATAGTGAGTAATCAATATAGGATTCACCACTCCTTAATAGGAGAGTATATCCCTATATGGCCACTTGTTGGAAATGTTAACTCATAAATCTTCTGCAGAAGTGATAGTATAACTTGGAAGTAGTTTCAAGGTTATACATCATGGAGAGTTATATTTCCGGAACAAGAAAATATATATTAGTCATTATTAAAGTATGCACTATACTTTTAGACTAATTGGGATATAGTGTGGTGAAAGGATATTAATTACACGATAACATTGTCATTGAAGGGTATGGTCTACCATATGACTTTCCTATTCACTTGGGTGGTCATGATGCATTGCTAGACGCCACTCATGATCTATAAGTATGAATTGATTAATTAGTGAATTAATGATAAATTAAAAGTGTTTAATTTATCTAGCTCAATTAATGAGTTATAATTTATACTTATTGCCAACGTGAATGGAACCTAATGGGTCACACACATAAAGAACAAAATCTTTGGGTTAATATGTAATAAAGATAAGTATGAGATACTTATGGGGTTAATTTATGAGATAAATTAACTTAAAGGACTTATTTATAAATATTCTAAGTCTTGCAGGAAATTTGTTTCCTAAAAGAAATAAAGTAACTAATTAGTTTCCTTATGGAATAGATTTCCTAAAGGAGAAGGATTAGCTTAAAGTAAGTTACCTAAACCTTCTTGGTTTCTAATTAGCCTTATTTCCTAAAAGACTAGAATACTACCTCTATAAATAGGTTTATGCTTTGACTCTTGAATTATTATTGCAACAAAAAAAAAAAAGGAAAACTAGTGAGAGAAAAATAGAAAAAAAAGTCACGCCTCTTCCTCTCTCTCTTGGCGTCTCTCTCTCTCTCCTAAGGGTTAGGGTTTTTCTTCTTCTTGTGTTCTTAAATAATTCAAGGGAGCTAGCACTCAAAAGTCAAAGCAAGCAAGCCTATAAGGTTCCCAAAGAAGTTGTTCGTGTGGATATCGTTAGAGGCTCTACGCTTGGAGGGCTTTTCGTGGTAGATCAAACATCTTCTTCGAAGGATCTTTGCCTAGTAGCATAGAAATCTTCTGTGCTTAAGGTAATCTTCATGCAAACCCCCTTGTAAATCATATAGATATGTCAAAGAGATCCATGGTTAAGGTAATAAATTTTTATTTTTCCGCTGCGTTACCTATGCTATTACCTAACAGTGGTATCAGAGCCTTCTTTGATTATATCTATATGTTTTGTGTTTATTTAATTGTCATAAATATGGATGGTTTGTTCTTGACGATATTTGTCTCAAAATTGTTTTAGAAAAATCAAGAGTTTGATTTTTAAGAAAAGTTCTTGATTGTTTAAAAGTGTTTTAAATAATTAAGATAAGTTCTTAAGGTTGTTTTTATGGTTTCTAAATTGTTTTAGATGTGCTAAAAGGGTTTTAACATGTTATGATTCAAAAGAGTTTTGAAAAACGCTTAAGAATTTCAAAGATCGTATTTTCTGGACACAAACCGCGCGAAAACTCGCGCGCGTTTTGACTCGCGGTCAAAATCCCGTAACTTCTGTCCACAAACCGCGGATGAAACCGCGCACGGTTTGTCGCGCGGGTTACAAACCGCGGATGAACCCGCGCACGTTTTGTCGCGCGGGTTGTAGGCAGAATTCTAGCGGGATTTTTCCTAAATTTTTGGAAAAACGCGAATTTTGATAATTTCTCTGTTAAAACACTTTACAATTTTAATTGTTAAGATTTGGAGAGTTAAAATTTGGAAACCTATACCTTCTATAACTATATTTTTGAGACAAATAAATTTCAAGAGCATTAATCTAATTTATTTAGACCATATGATTTATGACTAGAATTAAATAAATCAATTTATTTAATTGTTAAATAGTATGATGGCATGGTGGATGATTATGGACTAGACCAATGTGATTGAATGGTTATTACTTCTTTTATGGTTGGCTTGTATTGGTTTTATAAATAGGGCCTGCGAGTCCTTCCCTCTCTATTTTCTGATGTAATTCTCTTCTCACCTAAACTCCCCTCGAATGTAACTCGAGGTTTCTTGATCAATATTTGTAATGTACAAAGTATAGGTTAGGAATAGTTTTATTTTAAATTGTTTAGACTAGAATTACATATGTAATGTACAAGAAGATGGAGGTGGCACCAAGGAGTAACCAAGGAGGCGCATCAAGGAGTTGAGACGTCCCCTAGGAATTTTTAACCAAATATTTTCTTCAAGGCTCGAAGAAAATATTATTAGTTAAAGTCCATAATCATCCACGTTTATTATGCTTTTATTTTATATGATTGATATATTTTAATTGCATAATATGTTGAGACATTAATGTTTAAACTAAAATCCCTCAACATCAAATATTAAGTCATCTATTTAAGTTGCCTTCCATTATTATAACAAAAACGATGAGTTCCTATTAAGGTTGACACGTTGGCCTCCGTCAAGGTCACCTTACTCGGAATATGTTTTTGTTATGAGATATGATCTCTGAATAATGGGTTTGACTTAACAAAAATTACATAACGAGTTTGGCCTCCGTCAATGTTATGATATTTTTGAGGCAAAGTTGGGTAATACATAAGATGTAATTTTCAAAGAGTTGATACCCAACTATCTAGGAGTCACAAGAGTTATGATTGATAAAAAGTTATCTACCTAATCGAATTTATCTTTGGGGCATTGGCCTCCGTCAAACCCAAAGCTAATTAGATGGGATCCTAGCCCACTAGAAATCTCCAACGGATTTCCGAATCAATATCGAGGGTTATTGATTTGAAATAAAATAGTGGGAGCAAACCAAATAAATTTACGAATCCACATTTTTGGTTTGTATATATAACATAAAACAAATACTTATTTTCTGTCTTTACCTTTTGTAGAATGCCTAACGTGAATTTGCGACCGATTCTTGACAACAAATTCAATGAAACCAACTTTGAGGATTGGAATATTAATTTGAGAATTGTTCTCAAACATGAAAAAATTGAGTATGTCCTCGATAAACCCATGCCACCTCCTCCACCCGCTACTGCATCATCTGAGGACATAGATGCATATGAGATGCACAAAGCCGACAATGATACTGCAACATGTATCATGTTAGCTTCTATGACCCCGGCATTGCAAAAACAACATCTTAAGATGGATGCTCCGTCCATGATTGTGCACTTAAAAGAAATGTTCGACGCACAAGCTAGGACCGAGAGGTATGAGACCTCAAGGGAGCTTTATCAATGCAAAATGGCAGAGGGAACTTCAGTGACTACCCATGTACTGAAGATGATCGGGCTGATTGAAAAGTTAGCTGATCTGGGACACGTCTCTGACAATGAGTTAAGTATTGACTTAATTCTTCAGTCCCTCCCTGAGAGCTATTCACAATTTATTCTGCACTTCAACATGCGAAAAGTTGAGTGCACGTTGACTGAATTGATGAACATGCTCAAGACTGCTGAGCCTAATCTTAAAAAGGAGAAGGGCACCGTTATGCTTGTCTCGGGCTCCAAGAAAAAGAAGCCCAATTCTGGGCTTAAGAAGTCCAAGAAGAAGAGAACTAAGCCTAAGGGTGGGGTTAAGAAGGACAAACCCAAGGGCACATGCTTCCATTGCGGACAAGATGGGCATTGGAAGAGAAATTGCAAGGCCTACCTTGACTCTCTGAAGTCAAAGAAGCTTGGTGAAGTTTCAACCTCTGATATGTTTATGATTGAGATTAATTTATCTACTAACCAAGACTCATGGGTATTAGATACCGGATTTGGATCTCATATTTGTAATAATATGCAGGGTCTTAAAGATAGTAAAACTCTAGCAAAGGGAGAGGTCAAGCTACGCGTGGGGAATGGAGCAAGAGTTGCTGCATTAGCCGTAGGAACCTATGTACTCTCTTTGCCTATTGGGCTTATTTTAGAATTAAGAAACTGTTATTTTGTTCCCGTACTTACAAAGAACATCATTTCTATCTCATTGTTAGATTTGGATGGATTTACCATCATTCAAAGGAATAAAAGTTGTTCTTTTTCACGTGATGGTATTACTTATGGTACTGGTACATTATTTAATGGTTTATATATTCTAAATGAAGAAAAGTCCATTCTCAACATAAACACCAAGAAACAAAAATTAGATATTGTTAACCAAACATACCTTTGGCATTGTAGACTTGGTCATGTAAATGAGAAACGCATATCCAAGTTACATAAAAATGGATACTTGGACTCATTTGATTATGAATCATTTGGGACATGTGAATCTTGTTTACTTGGCAAGATGACCAAGACACCTTTTACTGGAAAGGGTGAACGTGCCAGTGATCTTCTTGGGCTTATACATACTGATGTTTGTGGCCCAATGTCGATCCATGCTAGAGGTGGTTTCTCCTACTTCATCACTTTCACGGATGACCATTCTAGATATGGTTATGTGTTTCTAATGAAGCACAAATCCGAGACTTTTGAAAAGTTCAAAGTCTTTAAAGCTGAAGTTGAGAAACAACTTGGCAAGAGTATCAAAACACTTAGATCTGATCGAGGTGGAGAATACTTAAGTCAAGAGTTCCAACAATATCTAGAGGAAAATGGGATTATTCCTCAATGGACTCCTCCATACACGCCACAACTAAATGGTGTGTCTGAAAGGAGAAATCGTACTCTATTAGATATGGTACGTTCTATGATGAGCCATGCATCACTTCCTAGTTCATTTTGGGGATATGCCTTAGATTCCGCCTCCTATATACTCAACCGTGTTCCATCAAAATCTGTTAATACCACACCTTATGAGATTTGGTATGGTAAGAAACCAAATCTTAATCATTTAAAGGTTTGGGGTTGTTCTGCTTATGTGAAGCGGAACATGTCAGACAAGCTAGAGGCTAAGTCTGACAAATGCTTGTTTGTGGGATATCCTAGAGAGAGTCGTGGATATTACTTCTACAATCCCCTTGAACAAAAGGTGTTTGTTTCAAGACATGCTACTTTTCTAGAAAAATTGTTTATTCTTGAAAGAAGTAGTGGGGGTAAAGTAGAACTTGAAGAAATTCAAGAACCACAAAGTAGTCAACAGTTGGAACAAGAGCTTACGCCACATGTTGATGAGGCGCAGTCGGAAGCTCAAGTTACACAAGAACTTCGTAGATCTAGTAGAACACGTTATGCTCCTGAGAGATATGGATTTCTCATAAGTGAGAGCAATGATGTGTTAGTCATAGATGATGACGATCCTACTAGTTACGAAGAAACTATGTCTAATGTAGACTCTTTGAAGTGGCGCGAAGCCATGAAATCCGAAATGGATTCCATGTACGAGAACAAGGTATGGACCTTGGTCGAGCCACCTGAAGGGATAAAACCTATAGGGTGCAAGTGGGTCTTTAAAAGAAAGACTGACATGGATGGTAACATTGTTACCTATAAAGCAAGGTTAGTGGCAAAAGGTTATAAACAAAGGTAAGGAATTGACTTTGAAGAAACTTTTTCGCCGGTAGCTATGCTTAAATCCATAAGGATTTTGCTTGCGATAGCTGCTTATTATGACTATGAGATTTGGCAAATGGATGTCAAGACTGCATTCCTTAACGGAAATTTGCAGGAGGATGTGTACATGACACAACCTGAGGGTTTTGACTCCATTGATAGTCATAAGGTATGTAAGCTACAAAAGTCCATTTATGGACTCAAACAAGCTTCGAGGAGTTGGAACATTCGTTTTGATGAGATAATCAAAGAGTTTGGTTTTCTTAAGAACGAAGACGAGCCTTGTGTATACAAGAAGGTGAGTGGGAGCGCTGTCGTTTTCTTAATACTTTATGTGGATGACATACTGTTGATGGGAAACGACATACCTTTATTACAAACTATAAAGGTATGGCTGTCCAAAAGTTTCTCCATGAAAGATCTAGAAGAGGCAACCTATATTCTGGGAATTAGGATCTATAGAGATAGATCCAAGAGGTTGCTTGGTCTCAGTCAATCGACATACATAGACAAGATGCTAAAGAGGTTTAGCATGGAGCAATCGAAGAAGGGGTACTTACCTATGAGACATGGGATTACTATTTCAAGAGACATGTGTCCTAAAACACCTGTCGAGATTGATAGCATGCAAAAGATTCCTTATGCCTCGGCAATAGGATCCATTATGTATGCTATGCTATGTACGAGACCCGACGTCTCCTATGCTCTAAGTGTTACGAGTAGATTCCAAGCTAACCCTGGTGAGGGTCACTGGGTAGCTGTCAAGAGTATTCTTAAGTACTTGAGAAGAACTAAAGAATTATTCTTGGTTTATGGAGGACACACTTTGGAAGTGTGTGGTTTCACTGATGCGAGTTTTCAGTCTGACAAGGATGATAGTAAGTCGCAGTCTGGATTTATATTCACGTTAAATGGTGGTGCTGTGAGCTGGAAGAGTTCGAAGCAAGAAACTACCGCTGATTCTACAACTGAAGCCGAGTACATTGCTGCTTCTGAAGCTGCAAAAGAGGCTGTTTGGATCAAAAAGTTCGTCACCGAGCTAGGAGTGGTTCCTTCCATTGTTGATCCTATACCTTTGTATTGTGACAACAATGGTGCCATCGCCCAAGCAAAGGAACCTAGGTCTCATCAACGATCCAAACATGTACTTAGGCGCTACCATCTTATTAGAGAAATAGTTGGTAGGAATGATGTAAAGATAGAAAAGGTTCCCACTGATGACAATATAGCTAATCATCTCACTAAGGCCTTGTCCCAGAAAAAGCATGATACTCATGTAAATGCTTTTGGCCTAAAACAAATGAGTGATTGGTTTTAGTGCAAGTGGGAGTTTGTTAGTGTATGCCCTAAAACCAAGATGGTTTAAGGTGTTTTTATATTTACACTTATTTATGTTATATTTATTCATGTGGTATTTTTCTTTATCATCTATACTTGTATTTCCATGTTACTTGTTTAATTGATAAAGTCCTTAGAATATTGATTGTGTATTAGAGATTGTAAGGGGTTACAATTATGAGACTCTAATACATAAAGTCATATTCTTAAATATCCCTAGTCATAGTATTAATGAGATTGGACATCATTAATACGGATAGACTAGCACATACTTTGCCTCTACTTATGGTAAGTAGTAGTTGATCTCATTGACTATGGTGTGCGTGACACTTAAGCTGGTATGTGGATGCTTGTTTGAGAACAAGTTCATTGGGTTGATCCGCCAAGAGTTTTAACTATAGTGCCAATGGTTAAACTCTTAATGGCAATGGTGTAAGTGATCCTTTGACTTGAGATTACCATAGTATCTTGAGTGTGGATTGCTATACTTTGACTCTATTCCTCGGTGCCTGTAAAAGGGTAGCTCATAGGTTAGAGATTGGGTATAGTTTGAAGCATGGAAAGATAGTGAGTAATCAATATAGGATTCACCACTCCTTAATAGGAGAGTATATCCCTATATGGCCACTTGTTGGAAATGTTAACTCATAAATCTTCTGCAGAAGTGATAGTATAACTTGGAAGTAGTTTTAAGGTTATACATCATGGAGAGTTATATTTCCGGAACAAGAAAATATATATTAGTCATTATTAAAGTATGCACTATACTTTTAGACTAATTGGGATATAGTGTGATGAAAGGATATTAATTACACGATAACATTGTCATTGAAGGGTATGGTCTACCATATGACTTTCCTATTCACTTGGGTGGTCATGATGCATTGCTAGACGCCACTCATGATCTATAAGTATGAATTGATTAATTAGTAAATTAATGATAAATTAAAAGTGTTTAATTTATCTAGCTCAATTAATGAGTTATAATTTATACTTATTGCCAACGTGAATGGAACCTAATGGGTCACACACATAAAGAACAAAATCTTTGGGTTAATATGTAATAAAGATAAGTATGAGATACTTATGGGGTTAATTTATGAGATAAATTAACTTAAAGGACTTATTTATAAATATTCTAAGTCTTGCAGGAAATTTGTTTCCTAAAAGAAATA
Organism: Mitragyna speciosa; assembly: GCA_024721245.1. Classification (NCBI taxonomy): domain Eukaryota; kingdom Viridiplantae; phylum Streptophyta; class Magnoliopsida; order Gentianales; family Rubiaceae; genus Mitragyna; species Mitragyna speciosa. The sequence goes on along the minus strand of CM045553.1, from coordinate 26,318,342 downwards.
AAGTAACTAATTAGTTTCCTTATGGAATAGATTTCCTAAAGGAGAAGGATTAGCTTAAAGTAAGTTACCTAAACCTTCTTGGTTTCTAATTAGCCTTATTTCCTAAAAGACTAGAATACTACCTCTATAAATAGGTTTATGCTTTGACTCTTGAATTATTATTGCAACACAAAAAAAAAAGGAAAACTAGTGAGAGAAAAATAGAAAAAAAAGTCACGCCTCTTCCTCTCTCTCTTGGCGTCTCTCTCTCTCTCCTAAGGGTTAGGGTTTTTCTTCTTCTTGTGTTCTTAAATAATTCAAGGGAGCTAGCACTCAAAAGTCAAAGCAAGCAAGCCTATAAGGTTCCCAAAGAAGTTGTTCGTGTGGATATCGTTAGAGGCTCTACGCTTGGAGGGCTTTTCGTGGTAGATCAAACATCTTCTTCGAAGGATCTTTGCCTAGTAGCATAGAAATCTTCTGTGCTTAAGGTAATCTTCATGCAAACCCCCTTGTAAATCATATAGATATGTCAAAGAGATCCATGGTTAAGGTAATAAATTTTTATTTTTCCGCTGCGTTACCTATGCTATTACCTTACAAATGATGGGTATGGAGGCAAAGACATCGGCCATGTTGGGTTCTCAAATTAACTGCATGCAAGTAATTTTGAAATCAATATTTTAATGCAGGTTTTGTTGAACACGTGCATCCAAAGTCATCAAATGAAACACTATTACATAACTTACATCCTGTTGTCCAAACTTCGAGAGTTGGTTATAATGGTAAGGCAATGAGTGCTAGGGTAGGGCAATGAGTGGTTCATCTACCTCGTTTGAGATAGTGTCCCAATGGCAACGGGATAACAATGTTTGAGTGAATGGGGTAACAATGTAGACATCCGCTTCCATGCTCATAACTGGGTGAAAATGGCAATATCATTTTTTAGCCATAAAGTTAAATTAGGTGATAAAGTTCATGCATTTGCATGTAATAATCGGGATTGCACTTGTAATAGCACATCGTTCGATAGTAGATGAAGTTGATACTTGATATGCACAACATATCTGACCTATACAGAGCCGCAAAGACTGCATTGCCCCAACTATACTGAGCCGTACCTTCTAAATCTTTGAAGTAATTCAACAAATACAAGCAAACAAGATAATCATGTGTCTGTGAATAGCATCCCATGAGCAACATCAGAATATACAAGCAGGTATGCTATCGTATGAACTGATCAGGCATATTATCTGGAAGTGCTGTCATATGAACTGATTAGGTGCATTATCTGGAAGTTTATGATACACATACGGAAAGAACAATGCAATATTCGGTCTCCTTGAAATAGTCGTTAGGGTAGATTTCTAGTAGCTCATGAATTAGTGCCTTCTTTTGCCCTAGGTCACGATCTCCGTCAATTAGAGGAATATAGTTGCTTTATGGGTAGAGCTTTTAATGAACCGAGTTGTTCGCAAACACAGGTTGATTCGGCTCGTGAAAGCTCGAATTCGGCTTGTTCGAATAGTCAAACGAGCTGAACTCAAATAAGGATTTGAGCTCGTTTATTAAACGAACAAACTCAAATATTGTTCGTGAATGCTCGTTTGCATTCGTGAACATGGATAATAGTGTCTTTTCACATTATTTCCAAAATAAAAACATTTGAGCGAACTTTGTTCAATTGTGTAAAAATCGAGTTCGATCGAGCTCTATTTGGTTGTGTTAAATGAGCCGAGCCCGTTCGAACTTATTTGAGCTCGGTTCATTTATGTTAAACGAGCCGAATCGAATTCGATCTCGAGCATATGTTTTATTTAACGAGTCGAGCTCGAACACAAATATTAACTCGTTTAATAATTGAGCCGAGTCGAGCCGGTTCGTTTATTAAATGAACACAATCTGAACAAGGAGTATTCGGCTCGATTCGACTCATTAAAAGCTCTATTTATGGGGCTTGCTTGTTGATGGATTGCACTTACCCTAAAACAGATTGAGTCGGCAAAACATATCAACTAACAATCTCTAGATATGTGGTCGTGTCTCTCTTTAAGGAGACCTCATGATGAAATGCCAGAATTAGTATGCAACTTTCCCCATTCAAAATTCATCTCCAATTAATCGTCTATGTCAACTTAACGTGTGATTTGTGTACTTTGTTAAAACAACGTAGAAGTGGGACATTCAATAATTTATTAAGGATGGTGGAAAGAGAGGAGGTTAGTGGGCAATATATTGTTGCTTGGGTAAACTAATGAAAATAAATAATATTCATGCAAACATAATATAACATGCTTGTGACCAAATAATTAAGATTTAAAAAGAGAAAAATTAGTTATATAACTTACAGTGTTCAACTTATATATACTTGTGGAATGCTATTTACTTTTGTAGATATTCTTTATTGTTTTAGTGCAACAATTTTTGTTATGGTATAATGCTGGTGACAACTGAGGTCCACAAAGGGGAAAAATGTCTTAAATGGGGTAACAGTATTTTTATTGTGGGTTGTTCTTTTGTTGAGCTAGCGAACAGTTTCTTTTTACATATCAATATGAAAATTTCAATGATATATATTGTCCCTTTACACAAAAATATAGTATCATCCCCTCCTTCTTACAGTAAGAAGAGAAAAAAAAAATGGTTTTCCAGTTAATTTGGATTACCTTTCATAACACTGATTAATATCATCGCTCAATTGACTGGCTGTTTTTGGACGGACTTCAAATTATACAGTTGGTGCCGTGCCAACACTTGCTCAGCTTGCATCTTCATCATATCATGTAGTGGCCTCTTCATCATCCATGTATTCTACATCCTCACGGGATGATAATATAAGCAAATCCAAGACATCTTCGCCTCTGTAAAACTTGTAAGCAAAAGGGTAAAAGAGAGACCTCTTGGGTAGCTAAAGGATTGGGTTTCAAATTATTTGAAACATGACACACAAGATTGTGTACCTACTTTGTGTAGCCAAGTTCATGTACTTGTCAATTAGTAAGGTGTGCTGCTAACAAGAAGACCTTGTAAAGGCAGACGGGAATGGGGAAGCAGTTTACTACTGGATGCATTATATCATTTACAAATATTGTCTTTCTTTTCTCTGTAGAAAGGTAAAAAGTTGTAATTTGTTTATACAATGTTGAAGGTCTTCCGGTCTGATGAACGCCACAACCATTACTACTAACCATGTGGATTTTCCTTAAGAAGGAGGTGCTTTTGGTAAATTGATATTATTTTTTTGAGAATGATCTTGTATTTATCATGATGTCTGGAAACCCCAGTTTTATGTTGTTATCTTGCCTTTTACAGTTTTATAGAATCTTAGACCTAAGTATTTATGTTTCCATAAGGTCTAGTACGTCCTTTTTACTTTTTGTAGAATCTTAGCCCTAAGTATTTGTAGAATCTTGCCTTTTACAGTTTTGCAAAATCTCTTTCACCATATAAGGTCTAGTACATCCTCCATGTCATATTGCAAGGTCACTAAAATTGATTGACCAGAGGTTCAACAATTTCATGACCTAGTAGTATTTGTTACGTGTGTGTAACTAATTTTTTTAACTGTAAGGTTACTAAAGTTGGTTGATTTGAGGTATAATAGGCTTATGACCTAGTAGCACTTTTATGTGTGTTTAATTTTATTTTATTTGAATGAAATTTAATTTTGGATTTTTTGATAAAAAAGTATAACTTTATTAGTTTTTTTCATTAAAAAATATTTATATAATAAATCATCTCTATATGTACCTAACTCTTCGATATTTTTCCTCCCAATCTCTCTTGATATCTCCACTAGTTATATAAGGTTGGGACTTTATGAGTATTGTTTCATCACGCCAATGATAAGAGGAAGACTGTCTTAGAAGATGATCTTATTTAATTTTGTAACTATATCTCATTTTTGTCTATAAAATGTCAAGTTACCTAAAATGCTTTTTTCAAACTTATCTCATGGAGGGACTTCTCAATTTATGCTTTTCAAGCCTTCTACTTTAGACACTAAAAACACAATCTTGTACTTCTATATTTCAATTCTTTTGCTCTCGGATCCCATTTTTGTTAGTACGTTTGAAAATTGTATCATGCGATTCTATTATAGGCTTTTTGGAGATCATATAATTAATGACTTTTTCTTGGTCTTTAAGAAATTTTCTAGATTCTTATGATTTAGATTTATTTTGAGCTTCAAAATTCATCAAAATTATAGAGCCAGCAAAAGATCATCAAGCTAATTTCTTTATTATCCTAATTATATTCAATTTTTTTGAAACTAGAGTTTGTGTTCTCCTAGAAAAACCCTCGTTATCCAAAGAGGTTTTCTAGAATAGGAAAGAAATATAAAAGGAAAGCCAAGGGCAAATTACACAAACCCCACCGTGGTTTGGCAAACTCATAGGTCACTCCTTAGTAGTCTAAAAATCAATAATTTTATACCCATATGGTGTGGAGTAAATGAAATATTAAGATTTTGCTTCTAGGTCAGAGTAAAAAATTTTAAAAATTTAATTTAATTGTTGAATTTTTTATTTGCATGTTGAAATAAATTTAGATTTAAAACAAAATAAAAAAGAAAAGCTTTTTTTGAACAAAGAGAAATTATGGAATAAATTTTGGAGCCAAAATTAAATCACTCTATATTATTTCTTCTTCATATATTGTGTGAAATCAATTGTCTTTGTTTTATATTCCTTATTTTATTTTTATTTTTATTTCACTTTTGTATCTTTCGTCTCCTTTAAGAACATAAACTTCGTCACGATTCTTCAAGTAGGTTGTGGATTTGAACTCGAAAAATACCAATAATATTGTTCTCGGCGAAGAATATAATCCCAATCTCAAACTTTTTAAGTAGATTATGGATTTCAAATAAGGGAAAAAAATATAAGAGATTGGCCAAATTCGTTGTGGTGCACTCTAAGACTGCCTTTAATTGTGAATTCATACCCTAATTGCATAAATCTTTTCAAATTTGCTTTTGAAAATTCAATATTTTTGTTATATTCACATTTAAAATTTTGGTATATGCGTTATGTTTCAAGCATTTTTGTATTTGTAGCAAATTTGGAGTCCATTAATACATTGAGTCTCCAGAGCCGTCATTTTGATGGCTAATTTAGGCTTTTTTTGGTTATATTTTCATGTTTCCAATGCCAAATATGTTTTTATCATGAAGAAAGGGTCTAGAGATGTTAAAGATCCAGCAATGGAGCCACCGATTGATTGTTGAACACTGTGACTAGCAGTAGCAGGTGCCATGGCTATTACAACTAATGTTTTTCTAGCTTATTGAGGAAGAAGGCAAGGGGGTGAAGAGAAAACAATCTTCAACTAAATTAAAAAGATTTAATAAGGTTATATATGTTATTTTAATAATATTAGAAAGGATAATTTGACTTTTTGTTTTTGGGCGTTGAGAGTTAAATTTGAACCAAAAAAAAAAAAAAGAAAAATATTTCATCCTACGCCAAACCAAAGGGACTTATTTGTAGGCTTGCAAACTATAGAGGAGTAATTTAGAGCTTCACCAAACCACATGGGTGAATTACACCAAAGTCTCAGGTTCAAATGTATTATAATGTGAAACTTGAGCCTTCATTGAGACTAGCACAAAACATTAAGGACCAAAATGAAATTTGTCTCTCTATAAAAGGAAATCAAAAGGGTTTTCATTACCCTAAACTACTTGATCTTATCCGAGCGGCGGGTTTGGTGGGGGCGGCGGTGGATGGCCTGAGCGAGAAAGACAAAGAACCACCCACCACCCATCGCCCAAACGGTTGTTGGGAGGCTGCAGGAGGCTTTCTTTCTCGCCACCGCCATTCGTCCTCCTCCTCTCTCCATTCCTACCGCGATGAAGACTGCCCGCTGTCGGAGTCTCTTTCCAGACGATGATGGACAAGCGGGCTTTACACAAACAAATAAAAATTCCAAAAATTTACAATTTCTTTTGTTTCATGCTCTCTCGTTCCAATTTTTTACGAGACATTCTTTTTGTTTTTTGGTCAAATTGTTGGATTTATTACAGCAAAATTTTTTTTAAGCGTCCATTTTTTTCCTCTGAAGTACAGGAAGATTTTATTTTACCCTATAAATTGGGAAGGAGAGAGCACTGATCGTCGGTTTTGTATCTAATAATCTGCTTCTTAGACTTGGGTTTGATTCCATTTGATTTGCTTCGTCAATGTTTGTTTAGTTTTTATTGTTTAGTTTGTGCTTGTTTAGGGACATTTGCATAACCATCTTGGAGATTGAATTATGTTGAACATAAAAGTTTGTTTTTTCGCGTCGATAAAATTGGAAAAAAAAAATCACGTCTCTGTTTTTGGGCGCTGTATTATCGGCATTGAGGTGCTTGTAAACTGTGTATCTCTCCTTATTAAATTTTCCGTGATGATTGTTCTCTTGAAATTCTTGTTGCACATTCGGCTATATTGCTAACTAATGCTGAAAGGTGCTATAGAGAATTTACAGCAGTTATCTATATGAGCCTATCTTTATTTATTTACAGCACCTGGGAGTAATTGAAGTTGATGGCTTGTATAAACACATATGTACGATTATTAATGTATGAACAATCTGTTTGGGTGTTGTTGCTATCTTCTTAACGGTTGTTGATGATAACAACTATGCTATGTCGAATTAATTGCCAGTGAGACTGCATCCATTTTGTGTAATGCAATTGTGATTGTTTACAATGGTAAAGTTTCTTAGCAATTTTCTGAACTTTTGTAATTTTGGATTATCAATGGAAGTAAAGTAGTTGATGTGTCTTGTTATCTTTTAATCTGCTCCTTGCTTTTAATACTTCTTGTTTGGAAAGGTTAGATATTTTTTGGCTAACCAATGGAGGATGCATGTCATTGCTGTTTCTGTGCAGTTAGTTGTAGTGGAGGATGCATCGGCAGTATGCTACTTGCCTCTACTTTGGTTCCTGAAACAGTATCTGCAGCCTGGTATTAGTAATTTGGGACACTAGCAGAGAAAGAGTATTCAATCTGGCTTAATGAGCAGAAGTTTTTGCACGCTCGCACACATGCATATGTCTTGAAAGTCTAGAGGGACTAGTAGCATGGCTTAGATTACTTGGTTTTTGACTACGTGATGGACATGTGGAAATGGTTCATTTTTTTGGTGTAAATTGGCAGTTGCTTGAGACTGGAACTTTTACCAGAGGTTGAGCATATTATTTTGCTAGCTATATCCTATATTTCTCATTGATATTGTTTAAGCTATACATGTAATTATTTATTCCTTTTTGTTTACATTCTATATTCTCATTGATGTTGTTGATTTACGTTAAATTTGTATTTAGTAGACCTGAGTTGTTTTGAGATGAGGAAATGACTTTACTAATGATGATTATGATTGTGGATGCCCTTGCACCTTAATTATGATGCGGTTCTAGTAATTGTACCCAATTATAAAGAGTTGATAATTTTTTGTAGTGATGCCTGGAAATAAGGTATCCTTCTCTAAGAAATTCTTGGTAAATTACTTGGAGTGTATTGGATTAGCTGGAAACTTTTCATATACATCTATATTGGTTTACTTGATGGGACCTACCTTTGACGCTAGTTTATTTTATTTATTTATTTATTCATCTATTTTGTGGGTTTTTTTTTTTTTTGGGGGGGGGGGGGGGGTTGTCATTGTGGAAGAGGGCAACCAGTTGTTTGTGTTCAAGCTTCTTTAATTTTTCTAAAATGCAAGTATTAATTAGTTAGTTGCTATTCTGATGGCTTCTTTTTTAGCATTTAGGATCACTCTTTTTAACTTAAAAATGTGGGAATAGCTGTTACGGTTGAACTGACTTGGCTCACGCTTTGTTGGTTTGAGGCCTAATTCCCGAGACTGAGACTTACCATTGTCACCGAAATCATTAACTTTTTTGACTTGTGGCTGCTCCAGATTCTTGTTATTTTCTCTTGATCTGCATTTTAGTTTGGCTTGGATGGCTGTAGAATTCATATTTTGATTTTTCATTGTGAGTTTAGAATCCTAATTAATAGGGCGGATGTGATTCTATTCTGCCTTTTGAAGTTTTATTGCACTCCCGTTAACTTATTCCATCATGGGGCTTGTGCAGTTGCCTTTTATTTGTGCTCCAGGTTTTATTCCCTTTGGCCAGCTTCCAGCTTGACTGTCTACCTCGGCTCTGTAATCTTGCCACGATGATTTCTGTTTTCTGTTTTTAGTGTTTATCCCCCTGGACTTCCCAAACCGCTTGGTATCTTCTTCATTCTTCTTGATCTCCCAGCGGTGGCGAGTGCAGTGTTGTCTACCCCCAGATTGACGTATTTGTGAAACTGTTTATCGAACTAAACTTGTGGTCAGGGTGCTTTTGGAATAACTGATTAAGCAGCAACCGCCTCTATGAAAAATCTAATCGCCTGAATTTACTATGCAATGTATTAGGATGATTAAAATGGTGCACTATAAATGAGATAGTCATGACTGGAGCCAAATTGTGGACCGTATAACAAGTTTGTTTTATGTTTTTTAAACCTTAGGACATCGTGAGTACAGAAATTTATCAATTTTGCAAAAATGAAGAAGGCTGGGCTTTCGCTTGAAGAAGTGTGGAAGGTGTAGAATGATAGAATCACTTTATCAATTTTTTTAATATCTCAATCTGACACATGGTCCAATGGGCGACCAAATTGTAAGAATTACCAGGTCGCTCTGTAGTCCAATGGGCGGCCGATGTATAACGATGACCAGCTTACTATGTGGTTCTATTTCAATCAAAATCCGTGCAAAATTTGCCTGATAGCTGAAAGGTTATTTACGGCACGAGTCTAAATAATTGCCTTGAGTTGTGCCAAATTAATATGAAAAATATTTGCAGCTGTGTACGGTACTACACTAATCTACATTAATGTGATTGGAAAATTCTGTTAACGTATTTTACCTTTTAGAAGTTAATTAGAGATATCGTCGTCCTGGGAGGATTTGACCTAATATTACCTAATGGATGCCCATTTTGGCATGTAATAGTTTTCTTACGGTTGGTACTGGCAATATAAATTTTAACAGGTCTCCTAGGTGATGAGGCGTGATGTTTATATGTTACACTGTCAGGTTTAAATTTTTCCAGTGCATATGCATAGGAATGCCTTGGTGGAATTGTGCCATAGACCTGGTGGGAACTGGGAATGTGTTGAGCAAGTAGAATTACACGTTTTTCTATTTTGCAATTTCCAAACATTAGAATATGAAAGACGGATGGAGGAGTCACAAGTGAAGAGTCTGATCTTTTCATAATTTCTCCAGGCTTTTTCCTAACTTATTTTACCTTTCGTTCTTCAGTTTAAAGAAGAACAACAAGAAGGGTCACAAAACAAAATTCTGTGGCAATGGAACAACTTTTTACTTAGTTGTCAAAAAGTAATCTGAAACAAGAAGACATGTATTTTCCATTTTAAGAAACTTAACTGATATTACATCACTCAGAAACATCGGAACATGATCTGGAAGAAACCGTCTTCACAGAGAGACCTTCGCTACCGTTTGACGGTGTGGCGGTGAAGCTACCATATGATCATCACCCAAACAAAAAGATACTAGGTTCAAACCAATAGAGGGGGCGCGCTTAAAAGGGCCCTTCTGAATAGCAACTTCTTTCTTTCTGTTGTACAAGAGACAACAGGTAAGGTTGAAGATGTCATTTTTGGACGTGGCAAGGAGGCAATCAGGCATGCCCCTTGCTTCGCTAAGGTAAGTACGTGTGTTAGTTTTAGACCTTGGGAACTATAATTGGACTGGAAGGAGCAAACGAACCTACTTAAATGTTCAAAACTATATCTGTGGAGGGGTACAAAGTGCACTCAGCTCATTGCCTCACCAAGACATTTATTTTTGTTAGTTTGAGGACTTTATAAGGAAGTAGGAGCCTGGTTGAACTGGGGATGAGGCAAGTAGAGTAATAACTAGTTGCACTCATATCTTGCCTTACCAATGTATAGATGAGTATAATGTAATTATTAGTTTCGGGGCTTATGGACTAGAATTGGACTTAGGGAGTAGATCAAACTTTTGGGTCAAATTAGTGGGTTGGATTCGGCTAATTAGAATTGTCCGCCACTGTAGGTTTGTCCAAAAGACCAATTTGGAGGGGCTACGTTGTTCGAGATCAAAGATCTTCCATCACTTGTTGTGACCTTAAAAGAGAGAGCTTGACCATTTAAGTTCAAATTGCTTTGCCAGTTTTGACCCCAATTGCGAGACATTGATTGCCAGCGAGTTTTTGAGCCCTTGATAGACAGAGACACAACATCACCAGCTCCCCCAACATTTGTTACCAGTACAAGGTTGAAGAATGAATGTCCATTTATTGTGAATCTGATTCCACCACTTTTTCTGCAAGGAACCCTGTAAAAGATGAAATTTGCAGTTAGGCTTTTTTCCTTAATGATTTCCTTTTCCTCTTTTAAGGATAGAAGTAGTAAATTACGGTTTCCTTGTACAAAATTTTATACTTCTCACGTGAGATGCTAGGTAAAAAATATACGGATAACAAATTTGATCTCTCGTTTCAATTTCTTGAATAAAGTTTCCATTGTTTTGCAAAAAGAGAATTAAAATTAATAATAGAACTTTATATTTCGGGGCAATTAGGGCCTAGGAAAGGAGGAAAGAAATCTTCTACTCACATACTTCGAGGAGCCTCGGGAATTGGAAATAATTCCCACTACCTCAGGGTGTTGAATTTTTATATTCTATGGATCTTGAGACTAGACAAGCCAATCAAAAGAAAATTAATCAAGCTTTCTTGTGGAGTGTTTGGCATTTAGTCCACTGTGGAAATTAAAGACTTTAAGAACGAAATTAGCATCGGCTCTGTGATAGATATTTTTTGAGTTGTTTTTTTAAAAATATTATTATAGTAATTTTTAGGATTTTTTTTTTTAAGAAATGTGTTTTTGAACTAAAAATTAATTGAAAAATGTGTATGAAATTTTTAAAAAACACGTTTTAAAAAACGAAACCAAACAAACCACAAACAAACCACAAAATTATATATATATATATATAGTGGATGAGAGATTCGGCAAACATTATATGCCTCTACTAACGACTGACTGGCTTAATAACAGTGTCAATGTCAAGAAAATTAAAAAAAAAGGTTGGGAATGGAAAAAATGAACTTATTTAAAAAAGTTGAAGAAAACCATAATACATAAAACTTTTACCTCCTATATTGAACAGGGACGATTCCAGCTTTATACTGGGCAATGCGTAGGAAAATTGGTTGAGAAAGATCAAAATGCTTCAATGGAGGGTTGCACCATCCTCCGGCATTGTTTGGAAGAGCACTGTTTGGGGGGCAGAAGTTTGTGGCTGTGACTACAATGGAACCAGAAAGACACCACTTGCCAGCATTTACACATTTGATCTCAAAACAAGCTCCACAAGCTAGACCATTGTTGAAAAGAGCAGTACTCAATGCAGCTGTGCTTGTACCATAACCTTGACTGTAAAGATTCCCATAACCACAAGCCCCTCCTGGACAAGAACAAACTCGTTAACATATGATCATTCCATTATTTTTTTAATTTTTTGTTTTAACACCGAAAATATTTCTATATTTGGAGAAACGATTATATTCAATGTCCATTATAAATAAAGCAAAGAACCCAATCTTTGAATTTTTTTTTTCTTACCCATTGTACCAGAGGCATCACTTCCTCCATAGAATGTTGCGTGGGCATCTGACCAAGCACTAGGAGTTAAACTGTGGACAGTTTGTAACAGGACTGTCATGGATAAGAATAAAAATTGAAGGCTTTCCATTTTTTCTGCAGGAAAAAAGGAAAGCTTATTTGCAATTCTGGTGATGTTTTACAAGATTGACGCGTGAAAGAACTGTCTTTTCAGAAACTTTTTAGTTAGCCAAGCTAAAAAGATGATGGTAGGAAAAGTTGAATTGTTTAACTCTAACTGCAATTGAAAAATCAGACTTTGAGATTTTCAAGTTGGTTAGAGCTGAAGAGAATGTGAGGCAGATATTGAGGAATGAAGTTGTATTTATAGACCAACTCAACTAGAGATATATGAGGCGCCATTGCCAGAACTGAAATCAACATATATATTACATATTACCAATATCCAATTGGAAGGTGGGTAACATGCTTAGTTGAAGTGTGGCCCATAGGTCCATGTGAGAACATCTTCGGCGTAGAATAAAAGATTTTCAGTGAGATTAAATAATGATACTCAAGGATTGGTCTGGTACGCATTATTGAATCAGTTTCTTAGTTGGAACTTTTTGCACTCCAATCATATCACATGTTCTATATCCTTTTAAGTGCAAGTAATAAACTAGATTGCTCATCTACAATCAATAACTGGCACCATTTTTCTCAAATTAAAAGTTTTAATTTTTGAACAGTAATTGGAGGCAACAAGTTCTATTGCTTTTCCTCTTTCACTTAGCCACTTCAAAATCAAAGAACTCTGTTGTAGACTTGTAACTTATGTATATCATTTAAACAACGAAAAGTAGGAACAATAATTGCTTCCATGTATTGTATTCCATTTGGTTGCGGAAGTTGACTATCCAAAACTGTCATCAACATTCCTTGGGGGCAGTAAGATGAAGCAACATTTGTCTGTAGCTAAACAAAAAGGTCACAATATTGCTTAATCAGAACTAATTAGGTCACTGACTGGCGTGAGGATCTTCACAAAATTTTGAAGTCAAATGGGCACTAGACGATAATGGTCATATAGGAAAATATACTTCAGTTTCAATACATCTTTTGTTTTTTTCCTTGAGCAACTCAATTTCAATACGTATATCCATCAGAACTGAATTATTCAATCTGAATTCTTGGATGAAGGGATTAGCAACGTAAGACAAAATGTATCAAATTTTGTGAGTTTGACTTTCTTCTTCATGCCGTATTGTACTCTCTTTTGCGATAGAGTAGCCGTATTGTACTCCCTGAGAACATTAATGAAGAAGAATTTTTTGACCTAGCCCAGTCATAGGTTGTTTTTCAGTTATATAAAGTACATTTCTTGTTGGATCTCAAGTACTTAGAGTTTGACTAAAGAGCAACTGGAATTTATTTATTTATTTTTTAAATGAACTGGAATTTATTAATAACGCAACTAGTCTTATTCACTGTTATCCTCCCTTCCCCTACAAGCTAACAGAAACAAAATTAATTCATGTACTTAAAAGTTATTAGTTTGAAGAAATTCGTCAGTCAAGAAAATAATTGCAAATTCAATCCTTAGATAAATATGAACTATTCTCTCTTTTGCTCCAACGTTTTAAAACTTGCTTAATAGAAGGTTTTTTTGAAAGATGTTGTTTAAAAATTTGAAAGTAAGTTGACAAGTTAAAAACAATTGTAAGATTTTCTTGAGGGCTACTTCTAAAGTTTATCTTTTTTAACCTACAATAAAATAGATATAAAGGCGGAAAACAAAGGAGAACACATAAAAATGATTTTTTTTTTTTTGAAACAAGCCCATGTTAAGGTATGTTTATTTAAAAGGTAAATTTTGCAGTAGACATTGACATAATCTGTACAGATGAATACTGTACGGAGTCAATGCATTAGAGTGTACAAATTAATTATCAAAGAGTAAAAGTTTTGATGCATAAAGTAGGCAAAAATCAAATGTACGTGAGAATCTGTGCATTAATGCCTGTGGAAGAGCGCAATGCAATACCATATTTTTCTAACAATAAAAACTTCTAGTAGCCCTAAGAATGAGATGTCCAATTATTTGTGCACATGGCACTGGGATTCGGGATCAAAGATTAGAATGCATGTGGTCATTTAAGGGCAATTAAGGGCCAAATCTCAGTTGGGGTATCTTTTGACTTGTGAAGATCAGTACGCAAAAAGGAATTTCGTTTTTCGTAACTAACTTCCCTGCTTTCTACTTCTTGAATTTGAGGATTTTTTATTTTTTGGTTTGTTAGGAGCATGAATTTGATTTAAAATATAGAGTGTGGATACATGCATGTGGCTACGGTGCCCACCCAATCATTTTTTGATGACCACCTGGCTGTTGGCGCTACCATTTCATAGATTCTTTCTCAATTTACTTAGTTTTTGTTTCACCTTTTTTCCTTGTTTGTGTGTCTTCTCTTTTCTCTTTCGCTTTATCCATGCCATGATCATAGGCTCTTAGCTGTGTCTAGTGTTCTCCTGATTAATTTTGACAACATCAAGCTGCACGCCTCTCTTGAAAACAACTCAAACTTTCTCTCTTTACAACGGGATGAAAGGGAGATGTCGCATTTTTCTGTCTCTGAAGAGTTAAATTAAGTGTACCGTTCAGTTTCATTAACTTTTAATTTTTTTCCTCTTGTATTTTTGTGCTTATCAAACGGTTTTTCGGATTTTCAATGATATGTATTTTTTACTGATTTTAACAAATTCATGAATATAGCACCTTCTTTGCATATTTTAAAATAAACATCATAAACAAAAAGGGAGAAGTGAGGGACTGCATGTGAACTGTTAGATAAATTATATTATGATTGCTTTGAGGTGTGAAAAATTCACTATTCTTAAGAAGAATTTGCCATTACTATAAACGCCATTTTCTAAAAGGTACAACAAAGATTCCCTCTTAATCTCTTAAAACAATGTGTAGTCACTCGTTAGTTCTCACTTACTCTTCTTTTATAGAGGCTTTTGGAAGTGTTTTAAGAGTTATTTTATATTTCATACCGCTAGGAATGGTAGTTAATTATACCAAACCTCACAACTTTTCAAAATTAAAAAACACATTGAGCGCAGGAAGATATGGGGTCGGTATCTGCAGAGGGAAACTGACACAGATATGATTAGAGAGCATTCTAAACATATCCCTGGCAATATCCATCTACGGATATGGCCAAGGATGTGATTCATATCCAAGGATATGATTAGGACGTAAACTATTTCAAAACATTTGCAAACTACTTAACGATCCCCCATTAGTGGATACCAGTACTAATATGATCAGAGATCATTCTGAACATATCCGTGTGATACAAGGCATGATCTAGCCCATACCAAGTTTGGAATATAGACAAACCCGACCCCTTTGAACTTGGGATGGCAAATCCTCATATTATATCAACCTACAATTCAACGAGTTAGCAAAATAAGTTTTGAAGATAGAAGCGCCACAATCAAGATTCTTAATTGATTGATAAGCCAAGAATACCTAAAAAAACGCAAGTTATTCAAAGGAGTTTTCAAGAAGCCAAAGAGAGAAAACTCTCGAAAAAATTTTATTCAACCAATAATTAATTCTAATTAATGAATCTCACAAGAAGTAGCATATTTGTAGTAAAAAATATAGATTAGGAATGGCATAAAAGACCTTACTTAAAGCCTTGGGCCGGTACAATTAATCCTGCATAAATCTCAAAAATATGAAATCTCGCCAAAATCTTGAAGCATAGCCATGGCTGAACCCTTGCCGCGGCCTTGATGGTAGCTGCACTTGAACTCGTGGGGGTGCTACAACGCTGGTTCACTCTGCCAGTTAAGTCTTGGCAAAAAAAACTCTATGAATAAGGCCGAATCAACTCTTGCACCAAACACAAAAGCTGTAGCTCTTTGAGTTTGATTTTCAGTGGCATAAGAACATGTCATTTGGAGGTTTGGACGCTGAGTTATGCTAAAAATACTATAAACTGGTTGGAAGAGCATTGTATCAGAAATATACTTTGGTAATTTGGACTTTTGGCTATAAAAACATAAGAGATGGAGTTTGATTCTTTATATGAATTGTAGAGCACTCTCTTAGCTTCAAAATGCATCAAAAATCATCTCAAACCATTTCTTGTAGCTCAAGTTGTGATTAAAATATTGAAGTATGTCATTGTTGTTAAACTCTTCCCTCTCCATTTCGTCTTCCCTGGGTAGTAGACCTTGGGTTCCTTGTTCAAAGGCTTGAGAATGGTATAACTGTTTATAGTTGCCCTAAGTCCTACCATCAAAAAGCATGTGGTGTGTTGGTGTGACTTGGATCGCATCACCGTGGAAATATCTGTCCATGGACATGGTCAAGGATATGGTTTTAGAACATAAACTATTTCAAAAAGTTTGCAAACCACTTAATGATCCCCCACTAGTTTGCATAATTTTATGTCTTAGTTACAACCTTCAATGTATAACCACTAGATGATTATCTCACATAACTAGAAGTATCTCTCGATTTAAACTTCCAATTATTATATGTGATTTAAACTTCCAACAGAATTATTAAACTATAATTCTTATTTGTCAAAAGAGAAATCACAACACACATAATAATCATCCTTTTTGCTCAAGAGATTGATACTAGCTCTAGCAATATTATAGCCATGTGTTAATCCTAATTTTATAAGCATTTACAAGACATTATTCTAATTCTGTTGAAGTGACATAACCTTTATGCTTATATAGGTGAAATTGTAGTTGTCCTCATTACGATAGACATTCACAACTTTATTAAGAGTCATTTTCTCATCCTCCAAGCGTAATGGTTGCATTAGATTTCTATAACTAATGTGTCGCTATGATACTAGCAATAACTTGTTATACCCATTAAACTTTGATTTAGTAGTTAAACTAAGACAAATTCTGGGTGACCATTATTGGTATTTTTTGTTTTACTTCTTAGCCCCATTAGATTTGATGTCCTTTTGACTATATCTCTTGGTATACCATTTGTCAATGGATCAGTAAGTTGTCTCGAAATTTAACAAACTCAATAGTTATAGTTCCATTCGATATCAACTCTCAAGCATATGCATGTCTTAGACTAATATATCTAGATTTCCATTGTATACATGGCTATATGCTCAAGCCATAGTAGCTTCACTTTCCCAATGTAAGGGGAATGGGTAGCATAGTTTGTGGCCACAACTCTATTTCTCCTATCAAGTTTCCAAGCCATTATGCTTTCTTACCAGCTGTAGCTCAAGCAATAAATTTATAATTCATTTTTAATGTGATATACAAGTTTGAATCTTTGAAACCCAACTTATTGTATCACCTCTAAGTGTAAAAATCTAACCAGATGTGGAATTTTTATCGCCAATACTAGTTATTCAGCTAGCATTGGTATATCCTTCTAAAATAGCTGGATATGAAGTACAATGTAAACCATAGTCAATGGTTTTCTTAAGATATCCTTGAATCCTAGTATTCCCCTTCCAATGTTCAATACTAGGATTACTAGCAAAGCTTGTGTCAAGTCTTATGCAATGCATAAGATACATATATTGTACAACCACTCGATCATTCATATGGAGTACTTGCGTCTTTTATATTCAGATAATTGAATTTATTCGATATCTTTTCTATGTAATGAGTTTGATTTAATAAAAATCCTAAGGAATTCTTTTTCACTTTAATTCCTAATTTTGTTTCAACTTCATTCAAGTATTTCATTTAAAAGATTGAAGTTAAATACCTCTTGGTACCTTCGATTCCTAGGAATTAGTACTAAAAATCAAAATATCATCAACATAGAGACATATTATTACTCCATAATCCTTCGTAAATTTTGAAAATAAGCATTTATCAGCAATATTGTGATTGAGTCCGTTTCATGGAATCATAGTATCAAACATATCGTGCCATTGCTTGACGGCTTGTCGTAAACCATATAAGGACATAACTAACTTGCAAACTTTATTTTCATTTCTAAGAAGTATAAAAACTTCAAGTTGATCATATATACTTCCTCTTTTAAGTAACCATTTAAGAACGTAGTTTTAATATCCATTTAGTGCATATGAAAGTTGTCTATGGATACTAATGCAAGAATTGTATGCAAGTTATTGTAGCAACTGGAGCATAGGTGTCAAAATATTCAATACTTTTATTTTTGGTAAAATCTCTAGCTACTAATCGAACCTTAAAGGTTTGAATAGAGCCATTGATAATATATTTCTTTCTAAATACCCATTTACACTCAATAGGTTTTAAGCCGGGGGTTAAATTTACTAATATCCATGTTCCATTGCTCATAATAGACTCCATTTCATCATTTTTTTTTTCCAAAAAACTGCATCTCTAGAAGACATAGCCTCTTTGGATGCTTTTGGATCATCTTCCACATGAAAGAGAAATAGAACCTTATTAAAGACACTTATTCTATCATTCATTCTTTGACTCTTGGAGGTTCTATATTTGAGGTTCTATATTTTTAAATGTCAGATGGGCCAAATCTCACTTGGGGTATCTTTTGACTTGAGATCAGTTTGCAAAAAGGAATTTCTTTTTTCATAACTAACTTTCCCAGCTTTCTACTTCTTGAATTTGAGGTTTTTTTTTTTTTTTTTTTGGTTTGGTAGGAGCATGAATGTGAGGATTTAAAATATGAAGTGTTGGATACATGCATGTGGCTATGGTGCCCACCCAAGCTAAAAAGATATTGACTATCATCTAGTTTTTAGTGCTACCATTTCATAGTATTCTCTTCGAATTTACTTAATTTTCGTTTCACCTTTTCTCCTTGTTTGCATGTTTTTTCTTTTCTCTTTCACTTTATCCATGCTATGATTTTACGCTTTTAGCTGTGTCTACTGTTCTCCTTATTAATTTTGACAACATCATGCTGCCCCTCCTCTTGGAAAGAACTGAAACTTTCTTTCTTTACAACTTAATAAAAAGAAGGCGTATTTTTTTTTGGTCTCTGAAGAGTTAAATTAAGATTGCTCTCAATAGATACTCATTTTTATAGAGACTAAATTTAGGCCATGTTCTCAACAGCAGCTTTCTCCTTGCTTTAAGCTTTTGATTTGGAAAGATCTATTTTGTGATGATTTCAATTACTTTTTTTAGACTGCTTTTGAATTTTTAAACAAAAATCAGGAGCGATTGATTTTCATATTTTTTAAAACCAATTTTTAGAAAATCAAAATTTATTAAAAACAAGCTTTGCTTGAAAATCTGTTTCTTCTAATTTTGGCTTAAAAAATTCAAAAGCGGAACAAAACGTAGTAGAGAACTTCACAAATAAATTTTTTAAAATTAAAAGCTAAAAGTAAGCAGAAAAATACTATTGTGAATTGGTCGGGTACCATTCAGTTTCATTCACTCTTAATTTTGTTCCCTCTTGTATCTTTGTGCTCATCAAACGGGTTTTCAGATTTTTATCAATAGCATATTCATGCATTTAGCCCCTTATTTGCATATTTTAAAATAAACATTCATAGCCAAAAAGGTGAAAAATGAGGGACTGCACGAGAACACTCTGAATGCCAAAGGAACAATTGTAATTTTAAAAAACAAGGATTATAATTTATTGCCTTATTGGTAGCTTTAAATAGCTTGCCTGCTAAAATAAGAAAAGTTTTTGACTTATTGAAGTATGAGAATGGAACAGATAAAGGGTTAATTTCAGAATTCCCCTTAATGTTTAGTCAAAATTGTAATTTACCCCGTAACTTTAATTCTTCTCACTTTTTCTCTAATTTCAGTCCACCTCATCAATTTAGCATTTAAAACATTATGAGTTGACAAAAATGTTGCATCCTAAATAATTTTTTAAATTACCAATACTTTGCATAAATGACTATTAAACAAAAACTTAATGGCACGCATGTGCGCACGTACACACGCACACATATATACTAAACTCCTAAACAACATCTTTTCTTTTCTTTAAATTTTTTTTTCTTTTGCTTTTTTTTTTCTGTCCAAAACTCTCAAAACTAGCTATAAAAGTTAAAATTCTTTCGCTAAAAATTTCAAAAGAATTCTATTGTTTTGTCCACTACTATATTTTTTTGGGGTACAAGTTCTTGGATGTTTGAACATCCAAAATTCTTATAATATTTATCAAACAGAAGTTTTTGATAGGCACTTGGGTTATGATCATAAGAATTTAAGATTTTACAGATAAATTTGGGGGTGATGAGCTTTTAAAAATTTTTTAGGACAATTTGTTTCATCTATAAAGTTGCAAAGATGAAATCAGACTTTTCTATTGTTGTTAGAAATCAAAATACGAGGAATTGGGTTTCCAAACTAACAAACTTGGAGAAATTGGTTTTCAAACTTCTGGGAGTTGTTTCCTTAGAAAACATATAAAGGGGCATATTTGTCACGAAATTTTAACAGTTATAATGTAGTGGCATTTTGGTCAATTTACAATATTTTAAATGTTAGGTTGATGAAGTTGTTAACTAAAATTGGAGATAAAGTGAGAATAATTTGATGTTATGGGGTAAGTTATAACTTTGACCAAATACTAAGGATAGTTTCTAGGATTAACCTGCAGATAATCTTATTCTTTGAGCTTAAGTTGCAAGAAACATTGAGTAATTTAAAAAGATTTAAGGAAAATCTGCATTTCTTTTTTTTTTTTTCCCTCTTTCGGTAAGATGAAATCTGCAATTTGAAACTTGAAGTATTCCACTCTATGATTTTAGCCATGGAGTGTAAATAACATTTTCCTAACAAATTGTCAATAACATCATCGGCTAAACACTGAGTTTAATGGGTAATAGCCGGACAATAGCAACTCTAAAATGAGAGAGTGTATTTATTTTGTAGGAGCAAAAGTAAAGAAAAAAAAAGTGTAAATAACAGAATATGTATTTTGGTTTGTTTGACTTTTGTGATTAAAAGGTGTTACTAATTTTCTTTATCACATGTTACATTAGCTTTTGAACATTGACTAATAACCTTAAAGCTTTATACTCTGCAATAGGAACAGAACAGTCACATAGGAGAAATGGAATATTATTTTGGAGAAATGGAATAGTCCTTGGTGTATTTTCGAAAGTTTGGATATATTGCATGAACTTTTCCACGCCTTCCTTTCAATTTCTCATTGATATCGTGAAGATAATAAAGTGGCAGATATACTATCTAATGAAGGTTGTTTGGCTGAATCTTTGGTCATCTACAAAATTGAATTGGAACTTTCCAAATTGTTAAGGGAGATCTGCGGATTGATAGAATAGGTTTATTTTCTATTAGGATCTGATAGTTTTTTTTTTTTTGGTCTATTTTAATGTCTTATTGTAAAGGTGTTGTACTCCTTATTTATGCTATTCTTTTGAAATAATGAGGTAAGGTTTGGTCTCCCTCACTTTTTTAACAAATTTTTTTTTTTTTTGAAATTTTTCGGCACAAGGTCTATAGAGGAAATGGGGAAAGGGAAATCTAAACCAATTCCACAATCTATCCCAAAAGGCAATTGTTGACTTAAGGAATGAATCAAAGGGCTTAAGTACTAACTCACTCATGCTCAAACTCCCGACGTGAGACAAGTTTCTTTTGAAATTTTTCGGCACAAGGGCTACAGGGGAAATGGGGAAAGGGAAACCTAAACCAATTTCACAATCCATTCCAAAAGACTTTTTTAACAAACATTAATAAAATTTTGGAGTAACGCGCTCCCCCCGTATATGGGGTTAGACAATTAAAAAAAAAAATTTGGAGTAATTTATAAGTTCTTACATTTTAGGAACATTATTGAGACTTTTGATTTGGCTTTTAAATCCTCCCTTTCTCCGTTATCCCGCGAATTTTGCGAATATTTTCAACACCTACTGAAACGTACTATAATCTCCGTACTTTTTTTTTTCCCCCCAAATATTCTGTTGTAAACCCAAATACTGCTGCTCTAGAGGGATAATTTTATATTATTTTGTACTGTGGTAAAACCGAACACAACATAACTGCTCCTCCGAAGAGGACAAGAAACATGAAGACGAGCAACAGCAGGCGGGACTTAAGTCCCTCTCGGATTGGGGGTGGAAATTTCGAACTTTCACCAACATTTTCTCTTTCCTCCTCATTTTCACTGTCTTTAGTTTCCTCGCCCACAGTGTTGACACTTCGAGAGTCCAATCCAGTTCATTGTTAATTTTTTTCTCTCCCAACACCTTAGGAGAAGGGGAAAGAAACTTTTGTTTACATTTTTATTACCCGATTTTATAATTCATTTTGAATTAGAATTTAAGAGTTAAGATTCAGGGTTTAGGGTATAAAGTTAAGGGTTTTGAGTTTTGGGTTTAGACTTTTAAATTAGATCAAGAAAATTGTAGTAATTTTTCAGCTTTTTATTTTTTAAAATAAATTGCGGTTGCTCTTTGGGAGTTTGTTTTGTTGAGAACGAAATCCTTTTAGGTTATTGTTTTTTAGTAAGTTAAGATTAAGATAATATGGGACTCTTTTGAAATTAAGTTAGTAGTAATTCAAAAGAAAACTTTTTTAGTAAGTTTAAATAATGTGGGACTAATTTGAAATTAGTTTAAGTTAGTTGTAATTAAAAAGGAAAAAAAAACCAATGCTTTTAGACGTCTGGCAGGGCAGCTAGAGTTTTAACTCTGCTGTTTTATGACCTAAACATCGCTAGTCGCGCCTACCAAAATGGCTCAATTGAAGCTCTTGATACTGCAAGGGTTCCACATCGACCGTGTCATCCCACTCATCCGGGCAAGAGCTGTATCCGGAAAAAAAAAATTAAAAAATTGAAGACTGATATTCCTAAATATGTTAAGTTTAGAGGCTCTAAACCATCTCTTTGCCAATTAATTTTTATGATAATATTTCTTTTTTTTGGCGATAGTTTACCTGGTTCTTGAAAGACAGCCGTATGGAGTATTATTGGAATATCAGGGATAGCCATACTTTTTGTTGTTTTTTTTTTTTTTTTGGGATAAAACGGTACTTTTGGTGTTTCAGTTCAACATTTTACACAATCTAATATTTCAACAATTTCAGATATTTCTTTTTCAAAAAAAAAAAAAAAAAAATTGTTGTGATTTGTCTGGAAACAAGAGATGGCCCATAAACGATGTTGTGGAAAAATTCAAAAACAAAAGGATAGAGTTAAAATTACCATGAGATCCGGTTAGTGCACTGCAGGTATGTTTGCCAATAGTTTATGACAGGGACCCTACTGTGTGTCGATGCTTCTTTTAAGTATTAGTCATCAATTATTTTACTTCTGTATACGCCCCTAGACCATTAGCTAAAGGTTCTGAAAATTGCATAATTCCATATAAAGGAGGCAGCAATTATATTATTGAAAACTGAGAATACATTTTAACTATTCGCTTTCTTTTTTCCTTTTTGCCTCTTTGATTTTGGCCTAGAGGATTTCTACAAGACTGCATGTCTACACGTTAAATCCATTTTGCAGGGCAAAATACAAGGAGGAATGGCTTGCACAATATAATATTTCAATTTATATGAAAATCATATGGCATGAAGAACCAAATTCAAAATGCTAGATAATGATTAAGTACACTTTATACCATTGACTCTATCTCTCATAGTTTTACTTCAACCGCTTTACCAATTACCAGATACTTTAAACGTTCTCAAAGATCGCATATGCGTGTATATGTGTATATTTAATAATCAAACAAAATTCAAAACATAAATTCAGAGAATAAGGTGTAATTAACCCTATTTGATAATGTGTTATACTAACATGAGCTACGCTTAACTTTGCCATTGTCTACTCCATGGTACTATTGCAGTTTGAGCAGAGCAAAGTTAAAGAAACTTAATTAAGAGTTATAATGGAAACTGTACCGTTTACTACTTTTATTGATTAACTTTCGATTTATGTGAATACATTAACAGGTAAATCGATATTGTTTTCTAAAAAATCTCAACTAATTCCACTTAAATTTATATAGTTGAACAATTCAAATTGATTTTAAAAATACTAAAAACAAAAAAAAAAAAAAAATTGCTAGTGGTTGTAACTTATGGAGTGTAATACTGTTTTGCACGCACTAATAAGGTGCCACATGTCTCTTTCATAATTATTAATAAAACCCAATAATATTCAAATTATATTTGTCTGAGTATGTATAATATGGGGCTGCTGTTAATGTCAGATCACTTTATATACTGCCATAGCAACTTTTTCTAATTGATTGAACTACCTTCTGTGAATTAAAACCAATTTTAGTTAAAACTCTTCATTGGCCCTAGAAAAGTTTTGTTCCCTTCAATATCATGTCTCCTGTTCATTGACAAATTCCTTCCTAGATATGGCTGCTCGCAGTCCACCATAGCCGCTGCTCACCTTTCTCCATCTCTCTCCTTCCTCGAGACACTAACCTGTATAATATGGTGTTGCAAGTTGTTTTTTTTTTTTTTTGGACATTCTCAACTTAAAAAAATAAAACACAGAAAATCAGATATGTTTGAACCAGCAATCACCCAACAAAGATCATCTATCCCTCATAAACCTAGAAAAAAACCGTTAATCAATTCCTTCTAAGAGAACACAAAAAGGCTCAAACACCACGATGAAATACTAAAATATATCCTTCAATTAAAAAAAGAGATAAAATATGTTTCTATACTGGAATTTTAGATAAAATATGTTTCTATAATGGAATTTTTGTGGTTAAATTCGATGTCTTCTATAATTTCTCTATTCAATATTTGTCTGGAATCTTGGTATTCATGCTAGATATCTTCAAAGAATTAAAAAAAAAAAAAAAAGTTGTTCTCAACCCAAATTTTGTAGCCATTTGGTACCAAAGTTTGAAGGGTGAGGAATTTGGAAGAGGAGGGAGGGAGATAATGAATAAAAGCTTCAAAGCAAAGAGGGATAAAATGAGAAAAAGGGAGGGAGACTAAAAGAGGGAAAGGTGCGATAGGATAAGCAAAAGAGGGAGAAATTCAGAAGAAGGAAGGGAAGGCTGAAAGAGCGAAAGTTGCTGATAGAATAAGGTTCTCTGAGAATGTAATTGTGTTGACATTTGAAAGGTAATTTTGTCAATATAGACAAAATTGCTCTGGCAGGAAACAAAAGACCCATAAACCTTAAGAGCAATAGCACTTTATTACAAACTTTTGAAATTTAAAATTGAGACTAGCTGAAAAAAAAAAAAATTGAGACTAGGCTAAAAATATAAGTTAACAATTTCAATGGGAATTGAAATTGTCCATATTCTTATTCATCAACCTTCAAAAACAGTCAATATTGATTAAAAAAAACCCTCTAATTATATTTAAATTTAAATAAAGTTGAACAGTTCAAAATGATAAATAAAAATAAAAAATAAAAAATATTGCTATCTGACATTATTTTAGTCTTCATTTTTGCAAGTTGCACAACTAACATATACTTATTTACCTGTTCTTGCTTATCATAGATATATAACCATATTCCCTCATATCATAGACAAATCAAACTCCTTTGTTTTATTTATAAAGTTAAATATTATCCCATATAAAAATAATAATTATAGTGAGCTAGCAAGCTGCAGTATACTTAAAAGATTATATGTTGTAAAGTTAAACCAAGCCTAGCCATTTGACAAATGATTTCATTATTTAATCTGCTTAAACTGCATCACTACATAATTTGAGTTAAAACGAGTTTATTGTTCATTATTTCTGTTGGGTGTTTCATAAATTGACGTCGTCTGACAAAGGATTTCATTGTTTATTTGCTCCAACCCACATGTTGCGTTCAGAACTTATAAGTTTCAACCTAAAGGGCTTTAAAATAAAGTGGTTGCATCCGCTTAGGAATTTGCTATTTGTTTCTTCTGCTATAATTCATGTACCAGCCAGAGTGATTTACAAATTATCATGGTGAGCTGTCATCCTTTCCATCCGTCCATGCAGCAGGTGTGGTATCAGTATGCATATTTTTGTTATCCATATATATCGAGTAAGTATTACGTGCGAATGTCGTCACGTGACATTTTACGTAGTGCATTAAAATTAATCACATATCTCCAAATAATATAAAAGATGTACTTCATCAATAAATTGTTAATTTTATTATACCACGTGGTAATACATGAAGTTGATTATATATATACGTATGTATATATATATATATGTATGTATGTGTGTAGCAAGTACTAATTAAACGAAGCCGGAGCTCTGAAAGTTCAGATTCCTATCGAAGTGACCATTATTCTTCCGTAACGAACGTCATTGAGGGAGATCAGTCTACACAACGGCACAAATCATTGCCTAAACATTTCTGCTTTCACAACTACATCTGAGTAGCCTATAATTGGTAAACAACAGAGAGCCACAAAGCTTTAGCTTTGGTACAAAATAGTTTACAAACTAGTATTGTAATAAACCGGGGAAAATCATATGATCCTATCACATGGGAGCACATGGCCACTTGCTAATAGCTTTTTATTTGAGGGTCAAATTGAAAGGAAAATCTACTGGCCTAGAAAACAGACCCATATTGTCTAAATGCCCCACATGCAGAGATTATCCGAACCATGGTTTTTCAGCTGCCTGAATTCATCTGTAGTCCACTATAAGATGGAAAGGAACTGTACAATCACATGCAAATTGCTAGAAACCACCACCACCAATCAAGGTGCCCACTGCATAAGCCAGCAAGCTCCTAAAGTAGTTAATTTGCAAAGGTCAAAACCACGCAGACTACTTTAAAAGGAAGCGTTAGGCTCTTTATTTGGCTCACACATTTGTTTTTGGGTTGTATCATTATGAAAAATTATAATAATTAAAAATATTAAATAAATTCGCCATGTGCGAATTTCACACTTAAGAAAGGCCCTTAAGATACTCTAGTAATTTCTAATTACATTCCTAATTCACTATACTTAGGGAGAGGGAAAGTCTATGATTGGCCGTCCTTTGCCAAAGAATCAAAATAATTTCTCATTAAGGAAACAAAATATAAGAAGGCATAACTTAAAAAAGTAATTAATAATCGAGTTATGTCATATGACAATTCTATATGGTTCATCACTATCAATTATATCTCACTGACTAAGTAGAGTGGATCTATTGGTAGTAGAGTGGATCTATCAGTTTTGATGGATAAAACACCACCACGAGTATGATAGTACCTTGACCATATAATACCTTATCACTCACAAGAGAATGCTTTCCTTGCCTTTCTGGGATGGAGGTTTTCTGTATTTATTTTATTCCACGTTAAGAAGTATTAAAAGTCTTGATTTTCTTAATTTATCATAAGATCTTAGTAGCTAGTTTAACTTGTGATTGATGGCTACGCGGTCTGTGTGAAAAATTGAGTAAATATAATTTTCATTCAGTCAATGTATATTAATAATCGGCCAGGCCTTCTATCTACCATGTGAAAGGTCAATAGCTGAAGTCTTTGGACAAGTATGTACGTCGAAAGAAAGGTTAATTTTGACTCTACATTAGGAACTATGCACATAAAGCAAAGCAATTGTATTCAAAACAAGTTATAATCAACTTAAATCGAAGCAGATATACGTGGAGCTTCAAACATGAGATAAGAACCGGTTCCTAGCTAATCTATCATAATCCAATTACATCCCTTCAAGGCAAAAAATCTAAATCTTGAAGAATGGATTTTGTTTATAGGTTACATCAAACTGGTTGCTATTACTTTGTTTATATGTTGAAGTCAGGCATATTCAAATTGTGCGAAATGAACACACCAAATAAAGGAAAAATCAAAATAAAAATTGTATGTTGATATGGAGAAATGATCACCAAATTCAAAAGAAAAAAGAAGAATCAAAGTAACTGATACACTTGTACATAAGCAGAGGGTTGTGTCTGAATAAAAGATTAAGGGAAAGGCTAAACGAAGTCTAGCATACGGTGTACTCCCAGCACAGAAACTAGCTAAAAAGGAAAGGTAAAACTAAACTCAACTATGGCCGCTCCTAAATTCATCGACAGGGTTGTGCCAGCATTCTTCCAGAGAAAAACCAAGTTGTTAAATGGTGTGTTGGTATTGTTCATCAAATCTTTATTTACAAGGGACAAGCCTTCATTTAAGGGTGTTATTATAGAGCCAGACTCTCACTCTTGTAGCATTCCTATCTTCTAAGTAAAACCATCAACCTTACATATGAGACTTCTCACGTAACAATTCTGATAATTCAAAGTCTCGATATATCTCAATATCGTTTTAAGCAATTCATTAAATTTTATTACTTATATGCAATTCAATTATGCGCAAACATACCCCGCTTACAGCGAATATCATGAATTTCACTAATTAGGCAGCGATTCTTCAATATATGTTGTCAAAATTGGTAAACACTATAAATTCCTTAATCAATTAAGAAACTGGAGCAGAAGTGCATAATTTAGCAATGAATTTCAAATCACTAAATGAATATGATATATAAATTGCTAACAACTATGACGGTAATTTTTCAGTAAGTTCATAACAATCATTAAGAAGTCGTCACCTTAAGTGCTAAATGTTTTCTGTTTTTAGGCAAATTGGTTAGATTATGAATAGAACGATGAGGTTCCAACTAAAACTGTTATGTCTAAAAACAATTTACGCAGTAGTTTACCGCTTTCAAGTTTGTCCTTTACTTCTTATGTGCAATGTCAGACAAAATAATGACTGTAAAACAACTAGTCAACCTAATGTGATTAAAGTAAAACTTACACCTTGAGACCCCAATGTTCGAACCATGATATTCTCAGTTAGTTGAATGACTCAAAAATCACTTGTTTCATTGCTCGATGTTAAGGATTTAATTTTTATTACTGTTATTTTTTCTTTGTCTCTTCATCACCCTTCCCATCTAAAAGAGTTCCAGTAAGAAGTTGCAAAAGGTCAGACAGCAAGAGAAAGGAAAATGGAACAATTATTTTACAGGATTCTCAGTAAAAGAATAAAAATACTACTTCAGAAACCTATCTTTGAGGTTAATATGACAATTATAGCAAGTTTCCTCACCTTTGAGTAATTACACTGACCACCTTACACAATGACATAAACCAAAAGAAACCCAAAAAATCAGGTAAACGACAACAATGTTAAAAAGAAACGCCAAAACTCTAATGCTCCAACATCAAGACCACCTCAGCTCTTTACCAGGGTTATTTTTTCAGATGTAGGAGAATTGGCAGGTATTGTGAACACAGTTATTGTAAACCGAAGGGTGGCTTCTGAAATTATCTTTTTCACAGTTAGGTCGAAAGTAATTTCCTTTTGCTTCATTTCTAATTTTCTGTCTATCTGCAGGCGGAAACAAATTTTAAAATTTCATGACTGACTCTGGCCTTCCATGTAAATCCTGAAATTAATGCACACGTAGATTGCCCATCCCTCCTAATTTTCGTCTTTATTTTTTTCCGTACCAGTGAACACAAGCAGAAGTTCAGTAAATTTACTCGTTGACCAAAGTCAACTCACTGGTAATTGTCATCTCTTCTTCAAAAACTTTAAGATCAATAAAGCTACCGAAGTCAACTAACAAGTCAGAAAGGTTAATCTCTGTAACAATTCTTCAGAAAAATTGCTAGAATTTTAGTATATTTGGTAGGTTGAAATCCAATTATGTAATTATTTTTACCTGCTAGAGCAAGGACATTACTGGATAGAGGATTCATTCAAGTCTGCATTAATTAAAAAAATTAGAAAAAGAGTCGGCTCTTAACTGTCATTGAACCTAACTGATATATGGCAGATCATGTACAAAGGTAGAAACTACGTAAGAAAACTCTTGAAAAGTCATCACAAAGAGTATTCTAATAGAAGGATTTGGTATGTCTACCGTGATTCCACAAAAACAAATCATCATGAATATTGTGACCCATATTGGCTGGCTTGACAACAATGCAACACCAGTACTTTCCCCAGAAAACAGAGTGAAAGTACACCAAATGCAGGGTTTAGGTAGCGATCACTACATGGTCTCCAACCATTGCAGGTAGTCACAACGAAAATTGTTTGCGGACGAGGAACCATCTTTACAGGCTCTTCTGCATAGAACTGTTCTGCCAGCTAAAGAGAAAAACATACAGCAGAATACAAATCCTCCTTTATGGAGGAAGAGGACTGCTTCCAAAAATTTCGGATGGTGCTCAAAAAAGCCATCTCAATCTTTAATACAAATCAAATCAGCGTGTCAACTTATTTGTCAAGTCACAGCAAGTCATGGTTATGTGGATCGTGTATGCATATTAGAGATTTAAAAACTACGCTATTAAATCAGAGGAGTTTAAAATGCATGATAGAAATTTTAACTGGAAATGAAGCTAATATAATTCATGCAAAATCAGGAAAAAGGAATTAAAAGCAGGGGTAACGATATTCAAACTCGTCTTAGTTTCTTGCTTGTTATTTTGCCTAAAAAAATTCAAAGGATGGGCAAGAAGCCAAAAAGAGTATGTTAATGAAAGGAAATTAACCCAAATGAAACACCCAAAAAGGATAGAAAATCATGCCTAAGAACCCCCAAGGGATAAAGGGGCTACAAGGAAAAATAGCCATCTCCTAGTATTTTTCTCCTCAAAACTTGTTTGTGAGTGTTTATGGGAGTGCAAATTGTGTTGGTGATGGAAATTGGAGGGGATATGGGTGAAAAGAAAAAGAATTGAAGAGATTGGGGAAAGGGATTCGGTTTTCAGCCAAAGGGGAAGACAACAAGTGAAGAAAAATAGGCAAGAAAGGGTTAAAAAACCTTTCTCGCAACACGACCTGCGACTTCACCCACGGCTTGGGTCACCCTGTTTTTTATGGGAGCCGTGGGCTAACCCATGGCTCGGGTGGCTCTGTGGCTGCTCTTATTCTTCTTTTTCTTCTTTTTTTTTTTTTTAATTAAGAAAGTCAGCAGTAGCTCTACCTGCTAAGGTGCGGTTGGCATCAGAAACTTTGTCCAAACTTTCTGTACCTACCCGTGGCCTCATCTTGGGTGCGGGTGACATCAAAATGTTATTTCTTGTCCCAATCCTGCATAACAAGTCTATTAACTTATATTATGGCAATATCATGTACAATCCACCCAAAATCAAAATGAAATGAAAGGAATAAACTCTTAAACAATTTTAAGACCCAAAAACACAGGGAAATAGTGTTAAAACTCCCCTTTTAACACAAAATTCCTCATCGAAAGGTGCGAGTTTAGTCTTTAATCTTGTGACCTGTGACACACATAAAGCAAACTAATTAAACTATTCTTATTGAGACTAAACACAATAAATAAAGCACTAAAGACCACTCTAAAATGAATGTATTATTACCTTCCAACTAGCGTTTTGTTTAAATTCATTATCTTGATGGCCTTAATGCTTATCACATTTGCGTATTATTGAGGTATTGGACCTCCCTTCTCTTCTCATCAAAGTCTCCATCTAGGTAAAGCTTGAGGCGATGCCCATTCACCTTGAACGTTCCCTCCTCCTTATGTGAAATCTTTACAATACCATAAGGAAAAACTTTGTTAACTATAAACAGGCTAGATCATCTAGACTTAAGCTTACTTGGGAACTACCGAGATTAACACTTGATCTCTTGGCTTGAACTCTTTGCTCTGTTTAATCTGCTTATAATGCCATTCCTTAGTTTTTTCTTTGTAG
Source organism: Mitragyna speciosa (assembly GCA_024721245.1). Classification (NCBI taxonomy): domain Eukaryota; kingdom Viridiplantae; phylum Streptophyta; class Magnoliopsida; order Gentianales; family Rubiaceae; genus Mitragyna; species Mitragyna speciosa. Next base: position 26,287,092 of record CM045553.1, on the reverse strand, counting down.
ATCCTTGAATTTTCATAGGCCTCTTGACGCCACTCATCTAGCTCATTCACTTGAAATTTTGCTTTGCACCCGCACATCTCAAGTCAAAATTAATAGATTTAATAGCTCAATGTACTTTGTGCTCAAGCTCTACTAGAAAAGGACAAAATTTCTCATAGACTAGCCTATACCGTGTAGTGCAAATGAGTGCCTTACAGGCAGTCCTATAAGTCCAAAGAGCATCATCTAACTTAATCGAATAGTCCTTTCTTGAGTGCTCTGCAGCTTTTTCCAATATCCCCTTAAGCTCCTTGTTAATAATCTCTACTTGGCCACTAGTCTAAGGATGATAAGGGGTGGCTACTTTATGTGCAACTCCACACCTTTTAAGCACTCTCCCGAATTGCTAGTTACAAAAGTGCGTACTCTTATAACTAATAATAGCTCTAGGTGTGCCATAACACTTTTTTCTTTTGCTATGGTGTCATCTCGATCCTTTGGTAAGACCCAAGCAATCAAATGATTAGCAACATCAGTGAACCAGGGAGCATAACATTTGGAAGGATTAATCAAGTAAAGCTTTTTATTTGGAAAACTTGTCATTGATATCTTTTTGAATTGGCTTTTCTCTGTGGCTATTCTCTAGCTGGGATAGATGGTCTGCTACTAGGTTCTCCACTCATTTCTTGTCTCTAATCTCTATGTCAAACTCCTGCAACAACAGTACCCATCATATCAGTCTTGGCTTTGCACCATGCTTATATAAAAGGTGTGAGTGATTCGTGTATACAATGGCTTTAGATGCTATAAGATAAGATTTAAATTTGTCAAAAGCAAATACTATATCAAGCAACTCCTTCTCAGTAGTTGTGTAGTTCTACTTAGAATCTGTCAAAGTTTTGCTTGCATAGTATATGGGTTGAAAATACTTATCTTTATGTTGCCCAAGTACTACTCTCACTGCAAATCACTCGCATCACACATTAATTCAAAAGTTAAAGAGCAATTCAGTGCTACCATAATAGGAAAATTAGTCAATTTCTATATTAAAGCATTGAAGGCTATCATGCAATCCCCATCAAAATTAAAAGCCATTTTTTTTAAGTAACTTAGTTAAAAGCCTAGCTATCTGAGAAAATTCTTTAATGAACCTTCTACAAAAACCTACATGGCTCAGAAAGCTCCAAATGGCCTTAACAGATGTGGGTGGAGGCAATTTTTCTATGGTTTTTATTTTAGCCTTATCTGCCTTGAGGCCTCTCCTAGAAATTTTATGGCCTAGAACTATGCTTTGTTTAATCATAAAGTGACATGTCTTCCAATTTAATCATAAAGTGACATGCCTAGAACTATGCATTCTTCACATCTTTGTAGCACCCCTCTAAATTCTCTAAACACAAATCAAAGGAATCACTAAAAACAAAGAAGCCATCCATAAATATCTCCATGATGTCCTCGATTAGTTCAACAAAAATGGCTAATATGCACCTTTGGAAGGTTATTGGAGCATTGCACAACCCGAAGGGCATCCTACAATAAGCGAACATATCATATGGGTAGGTGAATGTAGTATTCTCTTGATCTTCAGGAGCTATTGTGATTTGGAAATAGGCTGACAGTTTGTCTAGGAAGCAATATTACTCATGCACTGATAATCTCTCCAACATTTGATCGATGAAGGCAGTAGGAAGTGATCTTTGTGCGTTGCATTGTTTAATTTCCTGTAGTCGATGCAAACCCTTTAATTAGTGATGGTCCTCATTAGAATTAATTCATTCTTCTCAATAGGGACAATCGTCATACCTCCCTTATTTGGTATTACTTGCAAAGGCTCACCCAAGAACTGTTAGATATAGGATAAATATGCCTCACATCTAGTAATTTAGTTACATCCACTTTAACTGTCCTTAACACTAGGATTGATCCTTCTCTGCTGTTGCACAACTAGCTTAAAATCGATTTCTAAGATAATTTTATGGGTGCAAAAAGAAGGGCTTATTCATTCAGTGCAAGATATCTTCCATGCTATCACCTTCTTATGCTACTTCAATAGCTTCTCCTTTTGACCACTATCTAAATCGGCTACAATAATTGCCGATAGCTTAGAATTTTTTGCCAGAAACACATACTCGAGATGCTTCGATAGTCTCTTCGAATTCGATTCTTGTGGTTCTTCAATTGAAGGGTTAAGACCACCACCTTTTAGTCCTTCTAGTTCTTCAAAGGCCTTTCTTTGGTCTCACATGGTCTCTAGCATCTAATTGTGCCACATGCTTAATGACTGCAGAATCGAAGGTTATGCCCTAATCTCCCTGGAAGATACAAGCCTCTAATTGAACTTTAATTTTAATTTCATATAAAAGGCAAAAGATGTCTTTTTATCAATTACATCCATGTGATACGATGTATCATCTCTATCTATAAAATGCCTCATGGCTTCAGGAATCCTGAATATCACTTTTCATTCTCAAATCTAAGAGTCAGTTTTCTAGCATGGACATTCCTAGTGTGGACATCCTTTAACGCTATAGCAGTTGCTAGGAAAGGGCATCTTGGAATCAAGGGTATCTCAATGTCATCTTCTATTTTTAGTATAACAAAATCAATAGGGAAGATGAACTTATCAATTTTTATAAGGACATCCTCTATAATTACCCTTGGATAATTAATTGATCTATCAGCTAACTAAATTCTCATCCTAGTGGTTTTTGGTTCTCCTAATTCCAATTTCAAAAACATTTCATACGGCATGAAGTTTATGCTAGCTCCCAAATCAGCTAAGGCCTTATCAACAAATAAACTTCCAATATTGCAAGGAATAGTAAAACTCTCTGGATCTTTGATTTTTTTTGGTGTAGTTTATTCTATAGGATGGTGAAGCATTCCTCATTTAGGGTCACAATAGACGGCTCCTCAAACTTCTTCTTATTCATTATGAGGTTCTTCAAGAACTTGGCATACTTGGGCATCTGTGAAAGAGCTTCAACAAAAGGTAAGTTTATATGCAACTACTTAAAAAGCTCCAAAATTTACCAAACTGTTTATCCTGACGATCTTTTTGAAGTTTGCACGAATAGGGAATTGAAGGCTTGTACTTCTTGACCTACTTTTTCTTCACTATTTAATTTCTTACCATTCCTCAATGTAATTGCCTGTGCTTACTCTCTCAGGTTGGTCTTATATTGCTTGGGAGGGTCTCTGAGGTCTCTCTGAGATGATCTCGGCAATTTGACCAATCTGGTTCTCTAAGTTGTGGATGGAGGCTTATTGGTTCCATATAGACGTCTCCATGTTCTTCATATGACTCTTGGATGAATTGATTTACTTGGTCATCAAGTCCTCAAGATTCGATCTATTTTTCGATTGTGGCTGTTGCTGATACCTAGGTAGGAGTTGCTACCTTGGCTACCCTTGATTCCCCTATGAATAGTTAGGGTAATTCCTTCTTCCTAGGTTGTATGTATTACTATACAGATTGTTGGTATTGCTCATCAACTTGTTCCAGTGCACTCATCGCCTTGCACTATTGGTTGCTTTATCTGCCCCCACATAGGTCACATTGCATCACCTAAGCTTGTCTTTTCATGATTGACATCCTAACTATCTTCTTGCTTAGCGCCTCTAACTAGAACGCTATAGCTATGACCACCTCTACATCATAAACACTAGCTTCTTTGCTGGGCCTGGAATGTTCAAATTGTCATTGATAGCTATTCATGGCCTCCTTGAATAACTCCTGAGTTGGTTTCAATCTTTTACTGTTCAAATTCCCCCTAGCTACTGCATCTGTCATTTACTTGGTGGTTGGATTGAGCCCGTGTACTACACTTGTAGCTAGGTAGGTGGCCTATGATGTGGACACTTCCTCAGTAGTTCGTGTTGAAATACTTTTATCAAGTTATTTCTCAACTTCAGTTTTAAAGATTTTGAACTTTTCAAAGGCCTCGGATTTTTTCTTTATTAGAAATGCACAACCATATCTAGAATGGTCATCCGTGAAAGTGATGAAATAAGAGAAACCACCTCTAGCATGGATCAACATTGGGCCACAAACATCGATATGTATGAGCCCAAGAAGATTACTTGCACGTTCATCCTTTCTGTTAAAAGGTGTCTTGGTCATCTTGCCAAGTAAACAAAATTTGCATGTCTCAAATGATTCATAATCAAATGAGTCCAAATATCCATTTTTATGGAACTTGGATATGTGTTTCTCATTTACATGACCAAGTCTACAATGCTAAAGGTATGATTGATTCACAATATTTAATTTTTGTTTCTTGGTATTTATATTGAGAATGAACTTATCTTAATCTGGAATATGCAAACCATTAATCAACGTACCAGTATCATAAGTAATACTATCACGTGAAAAAGAACAACTTTTATACTTTTGTATGGTAATAAAACAATCCAAATCTAATAAAGAAATAGAAATGATGTTCTTAGTAAGTACGAGAACAAAATAACAATTTCTCAAATTTAAATTAAGCCTAGTGGGCAAAGAGAGTATATAGGTTCCTATAACTAATGCAGCAACTTTTGCTCTTTTTCCCACGCGTAACTCAACCTCTCCCTTCGCAAGGAATCTACTATCTTTAAGACCCTACATATTATTACAAATATGAGATTCAGATCTGGTACCTAATACCCATGAGTCTTGGTTATTAGATAAATTAATCTCAATCATAAACATACTAGAGGTTGAAACTTCACCAAGCTTCTTTGACTTCAGAGAGTCAAGGTTGCCTTTGCAGTTTCTCTTCCAATGCCCATCTTGCTCTCAATGGAAGTATGTGCTCTTGGGTTTGTCCTTCTTAATCCCACCCTTAGGCTTGATTATCTTTTTCTTGGACTACTTAAGTCCAGAATTGGGCTTTTTTTTGTTGGAGCCCGAGACAAGTATAATGGTGTCTTTCTCCTTCTTAAGATTGAGCTCAGCAATCTTGAGTATATTCATCAACTCAGTCAACGTGCACTCCATCTTTTGCATGTTGAAATGCAGGATGAATTGTGAATAGCTCTCAGGGAGGGGCTAAAAAATTAAGTCAATACTTAACTCATTATCAAAGACGTGTCCCAAATCAGCTAATTTTTCAATTAGCCGATTATTTTCAGTACATGGACACATACTGAAGATCCCTCTGCCATCTTGCACTGATCGAGTTCTCTTGAGGTCTCATGCCTCTCAATCCTGTCTTGTGTGTCAAACATTTTTTTTTAGGTGAACAATTATGGACGAGGCATCCATCTTAAGATGTTGCTTTTGTAATGTTGGAGTCATAGAAGCTAACATGATGCATGTTACAGCATCATTGTCAGCTTTGTGCATCTCATATGCATATATTTCCTCATGCGATGCAGTAGCAGGAGGAGGAGGGGACAGGGGTTTATCGAGGACATGCTTAATTTTTTCATGTTTGAGGACAATTCTCAAATTGATATTCCAGTCCTCAAAGTTGGTATCATTGAGTTTATTGTCAAGAATCAGTCACAAATTCACGTTAGACATTCTACAGAAATAAAGACAGAAAATAAGTATTTGTTTTATGTTATACATGCAAGCTAAAAATGCAGACTTCTAAATTTATTTAGTTTGCTCCCACTATGTTACTTGAAATCAATAACCCTCAATATTGATTTGGGAATCTGATGAAAATTCCTAGTGGGCTAAAATCCTTTCTAATTAGCTTTGAGCTTGACAGAGGCCAACAACCCAAAGGTAACTTCAATTAGATAGGTAACTTTTACCAATCACAACTTTGGTGACTCTTAAATAGTTGGTTATCAACTCTTGATGTTCACATCTTATGTGTTATGCAACATTGCCTAAAAAATAACATAACCTTGACGGAGGTCGACAAGTTATATATTTTTGTTAAGTCATACCCATTATTCAGAGATCAAATCTCATAACAAAAAATATATTCCGAGTAAGGTGACCTTGACGGAGGCCAACAAGTCAACACTTAATAGGAACTCTTCGTTTTTGTTATAATAATCGAAGGCAACTTGAATTGTGACTTCATAGTTTGTTTGAGGGATTTTAGTTTAAATATTAATGTCTCATCATATCATACAATTAAAATATATCAACATATAAAATAAAAGCATAATGAACGTGGATGATTATGGATTTTAACAAATAATATTTTCTTCAAGTCTTGAAGAAAATATTCGGTCAAAATTCCTATGAGATGTGTCAACTCCTTGATACGCCTCCTTGGTGCCATCTCTATTTTCTTGTACATAATAGATGTAATTCTAATCTAAACAATTTAGAAAACAAACCTATTCCTAATATATACTGTGTACATTACAAGTATTGATCAAGAAATCTCGAGTTACATTCAGGGGGAGTTTAGGTGAGAAGAGAATTACATCAGAATAATAAAGAAGGCAGGACATGAAGGCCTATTTATAAAACTGATACAAGCCAACCAAAATTGAAATAATAACCACTCAATCACATTGGTCTAGTCCATAATCACCCACCATGTCATCATTCAATTTAACAATTAAATAAATAAATTTATTTAATTTTAGTTGTAAATCATATGGTCTAAATAAAGTAGATCAATACTCTTGAACTTGTTTGTCTAAAAAATAATGTTATAGAATGTCAAGGTTTCTAAATTTAACTTTCCAAATTTTAACAACTAAAATTGAAAAGAGTTTTTCACATAAATTTACAAAGGCCACGTTTTTCAAAAATAGTTAAAAATTTTTTCGCTAGGGTACTGTTTGTGTATTCGCGAGGTTACCCACGTGCGGGTATCCGTTGCGGCTAGGTGAAACTCTCTATTCTACTACCTATGAGTCTAGCTGCGATGCTATTGGTCTTGCGGGTACTCGAAACTCTTATATGTGAGGCTTAGCTATGACTCGGCGATCTCCGTGGATAAGATTTGAAAAAGACGATCTCGTATGTGCAACGCTATTCGTGAAAAGATAACCCCCGCGGATACGCATATCAGACTGTTTTTCTGAAAAATGTTTTGACAAATTTTTGGTGTTTTTCAAAACTCTTTTGGTCAAAACATGTTAAAACTCTTTTAGCACAAAAAATAATTTTAGAAACCATAAATACAACATTAAGAACTCATCTTAATTATTTAAAACACCGTTTAAACAATTATGAACTTATCTAAAAATCAACCTCTTGATTTTTCTGCAACAATTTTGAGATAAATTTGCTTCAAGAATAAACCATCCATATTGATGACAATTAAATAAACATAAATCATATAGATATAATCAAAGGAGGCTCTAATATCATTGTATGGTAATAACATAGATAATGCAGCGAAAAAATAAAAATTTTATTACCTTAATTATAGATTTCTTTGATATATCTATATGATTATAAGGGGGTTTACACAAGAATTAACTGAAGCATAGAAGATTTCTATGCTTCTATAGCAAAGATCCTTTGATGAAGAGGTAAGATCTACCATGAAAAGCCCTCCAAGCATCGAGCCTCTAATGATATCCACACGAACAACTTCTTTGGGAACTTTAAAACCTTACTTGCTTTGACTTTTGAGTGCTAGCTCCCTTGAATTATTTAAGAACACAAGAGAAAGAACAAAAACCCTAACAATTAGGAGAGAGAGAGAGAGAGACACCAAAGAGAAGAGAGAAAGTGGCTTTTCTTCCTTCAATTTTTCTCCCACTAGTTTTTCTTTTGTGTTGCAATAATAATTCAAGAGTCAAAGCATAAACCTATTTATTGAGGAAGTATTCTAGTCTTTTAGGAAAAGGTAATTGGAAACCAAGAAGGTTTAGGTAACTTACCTTGAAGCTAATCCTTCTCCTTTAGGAATCCTATCCCACAAGGAAACCAATTAGTTACTTTTATTTCTTTTATGAATCTAATTTCTTCCAAAACTTAGAATATTTATAAAATAAATCCTTTAAGTTAATTTATCTTATAAATTAACCCCATAAGTATCTCATACTTATCTTAATTACATTTTAACCCAAAGATTATGTTCTTTATGTGTGTGACCCATTAGGTTCCATTCACATTGGCAACAAGTACAAATTATATTTCAATTAATTAATTAATTAAGAGTTATATAAATTAAACACCTTAATTTATCATTAATTCACAATTAAATAATTTGCACTTTTAGATCATAAGTGGTATCTAGCAATGCATCATGACCACCCAAGTGAATAGGAAAGTCATATGGTAGACTATACCCATTCATGACAATGTTACCATGTAATTAATATCCTTTCACCACAATATATCTCAATCAGTCTAGAAAGTATAGTGCATACTTTTAAATGATTAATTTATATTTTTTTGTTCCAGACATATAACTCTCTATGATGTATAACTTTGAAACTACTTCCAAGTTATACTATCACTTCTGCGAAGATTTGTGAATTAATATTTCCAACAAGTGGCTATAAAGGAATATACCCTCTTATTAAGGAGTGGTGAATCCTATAGCGATTACTTACTATCTTTCCATGTTTCAAACTATACCCAACCTCTATCCTATGAGCTACTCTTTTATGAGCACTGAGGAATAGAGTCAAAGTAGCAATCCACACTCAAAATACTATGGTAACCTCAAATCAAAGGATCACTTATACCATTGTCATTAAGAGTTCAACCATTGGCACTATAGTTGAAAACTCTTGACAGATCAATCCAATGAACTTGTTCTCAAACAAGCACCTACATACCAGCTTAGGTGTCACGCATACCATAGCCAATGAGATCAACTACTACTTACCATAAATAGAGGCAAAATATGTGCTAGTCTATTCGTATTAATGATATCCAATTTCATTAATACTATGACTGGGGATATTTAAGAATATGACTTTATGTATTAGAATCTCATAATTGTAACCCTGTACAATCTCTAATACACAGTCAATATTCTAAGGACTTTAGCAAGCAAACTAGTAACATGTAAATACAAGTATAGATGATAAAGAAAAATGCCACATATATAACATAACATAAATAAGTGCAAATGCAAAGTGCCTTAAACAAACTTTGTTTTAGGGCATACACTAACGAATAGAAGTAGTGTTATCTCTTGTAGAAGAAACGCTTGGAGAGCTTTACTTGTCGCAATTTAGTTGGAAGGAAGAAGTAGAAGAGTTTGGGAGCCTTGTTCATCATTGAATAAGATTTTCTTATTCTATCTATTTCATTATATTGTTTTATTATGGATTGTTGCTATGAAGTTTTGAATTTCATTGCTTTATCTACCATGTTGAGCTAAATACTTGTTGCAACGATAGAGGAAGCTAATAGATCTTTGAATATGAGATGATTGTGATTATACTTGCTATATATCTTGCACTTGTTTATTCATTTATTTTGAACTTTCATACTTGTAGTTGTTTGATCAATAATTGCAAATTATCTAGTTATTATTTGCCAATGAAAATTGCTAATAAGATGAAAATATAATTAAAGATGAAACCTTAGGAATAGACACACAAGTGTAGTGATGCACTTATGTGGATTTTCTTGTATCACTTCACGGAAGTGAATGAACTAACATTTAGTCACTTTACCGCTAAAGTAAGAAAGCCTATTGTCAATAATAATCAATTTATTACGAAAGCAAGTCTTGATTACATAAAGAGATAAATCCTAAGCAAGAAAGAGCTAATAGCAAGATGTTAATCTTTTTTCTTATAACTTGGCCATTAGTGGAAATCCATATCCTAGAGTCCTTGTATTTGATGATTTTCTCCAATTCTTGTTAATCTACAAGTTGACTCTTATATTTGCCTATTTCATTAAGTTATTGTCTTATGCTTAATTAAAGAATTGCTTAGATAATAGAGTGAGTTAAAAACCCGTAGTAATCGGACATTCATTCCTTGCGAGATTGACCTTAATTAATGCTATACTCGTTTCAATCTTATACTTGTAGCAAATAAGAAAAGAGAAAACTGCAGTCTTGGTATGAAATGTTCAGATTATCGACAATTTTAGTTCTTAAAATTTAGACGAAAGCAAATCTAGTCACAAAATTTTTAAATTTTCAGCATATTTAGCCCTATTCACTAGTTTTGCCAAATTCTTATCAAAATTTGGTCATAGGATCTTTATGTGCCTGTGTCCAAATTTTTTAAAAAATATAAAGAAAGAAAATTTTTTAATTGCCATAATTTGCAATTAAAGTAGATACAAATGCATTGCCCAAGTGGATTTTTTTAGTTTTATCTACTTTGTTTATCGTGTATGAACTTAAATTACTGCTTTTAATTATAAATTATTGTAATTAAATTTTTTTATTTTTTAAATTGGGTCATTGGCACGTGAATATTATGTGACTAGGATTCTTATAATATTTTGGTAGAACTGCTTAATTGGATTAAATGTGCTGAAAAATGAAACATTTGGTACTAGATTTGTTTTCATCTAAATTTTTTATAGGAACTTTCTTGTTAAGAACCCTATGAATTGATTAAAACCTCAGATTCATACTAGAACCGAGATGGTTCAATAGATTAATTCTAAGTTAAGTCAAGGATTCCTTAGCTGCATACACCATTGCACTTCCACTTGACACCTATCGCAATGATCAATTGCTCGTCTCGCTGTGATCTTCTCTTGAATTCTCAAAACATCTGTCGTGCCATCCCCGTAGGGGCAGAGAACCCGTCGCTGTCTCGGCTGTGCTACCAGAGGCTCTGGGGAAGTTTGAATTGGAGAGCACTCATCTTGGGGTGGGCTTACTACTTAGATGCTTTCAGCAATTATCCGCTCCGCACTTGGCTACCCAAAGTTTACCGTGGGCACGATAATTGGTATACTAGAGGTGCATCGTTCCCAGTCCTCTCCTACTAGGGAAAGGTCCTCTCAATTCTTTAATGCCCACATCAGATATGGACCGAACTATCTCACGACGTTTTGAACCCAGCTCATGTATTGCTTTAATGGGCGAATAGCCTAACCCTAGGAACATATTATAGCCCCAAGTGGCGAAGAGCCGATATCGAGGTGCCAAGATTTCTCGTCGATGTGAGCTCTCAGGGACTTAAACTGCTGATATCCAAAATATTTAGCACCAAAATTGTAATTTTCTGGAGAGAAATTAGGCTAATTACTTGCTTATTTTAGATGAGGGAAATTGCTAAATTTATCAACTTAATAAACACCAACCAGTGAACACCCTTTCTTCAATTGCTCTATACTAAACATTTTTGGCATATTGTCTATGTGCACACACTGAGTGTAGGTACCTCTTGTATCTATCTCTATGGATTCTAATTCTCATAATATATGTTTATTCTCTTAAGTCATTCATGGAGAACTTCTTAGACAATCATAACTTGACAGTCTGGAGCATAGGTAAGTTATTGCCCATCAACGATATGTTATTCACATAAAATATCTAGAAAATAATATCACTTCTGCTATCTTTTTGGTATACACAATGTTCATTTTTGTTTTTTGAGAAAACCAAATTCTTTAATTGTTTCATCAAAACAAACATTCCAACTCCTTGAAAATAGCTTGAGTCCAAAAATAGACTTTTGAATCTTGCATACTTAGGGTCTTTTGATGTAATGCCTTTAGGTTGTGTCATGTATTCATTCTCCTTGCAAATTCCAATTAACAAATTGACATAATTGGGGTTGATCTCCCTTTTCATGTCTCACAGGAACATCCCCAAAGGACGGTCTTGAAGATCAGGCAACAATCCAATCTAAAACCTCTCGCAGATTTGGATTAAATTATCAAGAACACAAACCCTTGTGGAATCACGCGACCCTAATCCAACTCATGGAATGAAACCGATTGAATTTCACAAGAAAACACAAACTCTAGTCAAACACATTGATTAGAACTTAAGGTACAAGAATCGACCCTCACAAGAATCACTCTTTAATAGTCGACGAAAGTTCTCTTCCAAGAACTCACAAACCCTCATGGAGAGAAAAACTCAATCTTATTGATTGTCAATTCATCATAAACATCATAACTTATCATAATAAATGACACAATTATTAGCCTTATATAGGCATTAAAACCCTACCAAATAAATATGAAAGTTCTAAACTAAGTATAACACAAAACCAAACTAAAAGCTAATGAAAAACAATAAAATCGTAAAGTTTGTCTGAGGCCATGGCACGTAATCGTGGCTCAGGTTCACGGCACGGGTTCGGTTAGAAACTTTTTCCCTTCACACGCAACTCTCTGACGGTAGCCACAAAGTATCCACGGCATGGCTTCATGTTGCAGCTTCGATTAGAAGCCCTCTTTTGTGCTTTTCTCTTCATGCTTCGCTTCATTCAAGCTCGTTTAGTCTTCCAACTATGTCTGTGCTTCAAATTGAGCTCCAAAACAACCCTCTGAATGCACATATCATTGAACAACCTTCCTTGAAACTTGAGCCAATATCTTGAACACCAAATTAAATATTCTTGACTGAAAAGTTCAGTGGCCTTTTGGTGATGATTTGAGTGCTTTGAGACCTCCAATTTGCATGGACTAATGATCAACCTCCTTGAGGCTAGTTTGATATGTTCGGGGGCTACCACACACGTATCAAACTCCCTTTTGGCGAAACGATTCATCCTTAGATCGTCACACATAGCAGATAAAAAATGTTGCTTGCTCTAAAGAGGCGATTCAACACTTGGTGGATTTTCCAATGATTCCTCCAATGGTGCTTCGTGTTCGATCTCAATATGTGCTTTCATTGGTTATGGACGTTCTTCGGCTTCAGGTTTCACAATTTATTGATGCTCTTCTTCATGCATTTCTTGAATTGGCTTTTTCTTTAGAGCAACAATGAATGATTCAAGCTTGCCCACAAATTTCTTCACACCCTCCTCTATGATTGCTTCATATCAATCCTTCATCTCTTCCCATACGGAATCAAAACGATGACTCTTAGAGCATCTGCATTTCGAAGACCTCTCCCTCCTCCTTGAAGCACTGCCCTCATAGCCATATTCATCATTGACTGCTTTGGTAAAGGATTTGGGATGGCTTCTTTTGTCACTCGATCTCTTGGCATCTCAACTATCTCTATTTGCCTTGATGCCTCTTTGGAGTTCACAAACTAATAGATTAAGATCTTCATTATTCATTCCAAAAGCAAGCAAAAATAGACAAATACTCTCCCAATTCAAGAGTTGATCTCCCTTTTCGTGCGTCACAGGAACATCTCCAAAGGATCATCTTGAAGATTAGGCGGCAATTTAACCCAAAACCTCCAGGAGATTTGGATTAAATTATCAAGAACACGAACCTTTGTCGAATCACGTGACCCCAATCCAACCCGTGGAATGAAACTAATTGAATCTCACAAGAACAAAACCCAAACCCTGGTCAAACACATCGATTAGAACTTAAGGTACAAGAATCGACCCTCGCAAGAATCCCTCTTGAAAAGGTAGAACAAGTTCTTATCTCAAGAACTTAAACTCTCATAGAGAAAAAAATCAATTTCCACTAATTAATTCATCATAAAATATCATCACTTAATAATAAACGACAACAGTTGGCCTTATATAGGCATACAAACCCTAAGAGACATAAATGAAAAGTCTAAATTAATTATAACTCAAGAACTAACTAAAAATAATGAAAAATAATAAAATCGTAAAGTTTGTCCAAAGCCATGGCGTGTAATTGTGGTGAGGTTTCACGATGCGGGTTTGGTTAGAAACTTTTTCCCTTTATGCGCAACTCTCTAATAGTAGCTGCGAGGGTACTCGTGGCGCGACTTCATACCATGGGTTCGGTCAGAACCCCTTTTCCCAACTTTTCCAGTAGCTTTCGAAGCCTTGAAATCACCCTCTAGGCTTGGCAACTTGATCCGCTCTGAGGATGCTTTAAGAACACGGCAAACTCCTCCTTGCCAAAAGCTTCCTTGGACTTTGGATCTAAACTTTGAGCACCAGCTTTTCAACTCTCGAGTGGATGCTAAATGATGAACCTCTAATGCTCTAATGTCATGCTTTGAGTACCTTGAGACCTCCAAATTGCTTAAGTTAATGAAATTCGTTGACTAGGCTTCCAAGAATAAGATGAGCGTCACCACGCACGTATCAAACTCTCCTTCTTCGAAACGATTTGTCCTTAAATCATCGCCCATAGTATATGAAAAATGTGGCACGATCTGAAGAGGCAATTCAACACTTAGTGGATGTTCTAATGATTCCTCCAATGATGCTTCGTGTTCAATCTCCATGCCTCCATTAGCTGTAGACGTTCTCTAGCTTCAAGTTCCACAATTGATTGATGCTCTTCCTCATGCATTTCTTGAATTGGCTTTTCCTTTGGAGCAACAATAAATGATTCAAGCTTGCCCACAAATTTCTTCACACCCTCCTCTATGATTGCTTCACATTGATCCCTCACCTCTTCCTATACGAAATTAGAATGATGTCTCCTAGAGGATTTGGATTTTGAGTATCTCTCATTCCTCCTTAAAGCAATGCCCTCATGGCCATATTCATCGTTGATTGCTTTTGTAGAGGATTTGGAATGGCTCTTGTTATCACTCAAACTCTTGGCATCTTAACTATCTTTGCTTGTCTTGAGGCCTCTTTGGAGTTCTCGAACTAATAAATTAAGATCTTCGGTATTCACTCTAAAAGCTTGCAAAAATACACAAATACTCTCCTAATTCTTGGTTTTTTATGAAGATCTCACTTTTTTTTGCCTTTTTTCCACTCAAGAAATTTTCGACACTCTTTCTCTTTTTTTTTTCAACAACACAAACAACTCACAAATTACAAAACTCAACTCTAAAAATAAAAAAAAAAATGAAAACTTTCTGGAAAAAAATATACAGATGAACAGTACCGTCATGAATAGTAACTCTGCAGTGTGAACAGTATTTCTGGATGAACAGTACCACAGTGAAGATGAATGGTGCACTTTGTTTTTTTTTTTTTTCTGACAAACAACCATAAAATATCACAACTTTGATCCAAGAAAAGTCAGATCTTGAACCAAGAACAACACAACAAAAATTAAAAACATATATCCAAGTGGATTGAAAACAAAACAGACATACCCAAGGTGGTTAACACAACAAAAACCTGAATTTTCAAGATCCAATAGCTCTAATACCACTTGACACGATCAAGGTTGATATCCCTTTTCGTGTGTCATAAGAACATCCCCAAAAGACCGTCTTGAATATCAGTCGACAATCCAACCTAAAATCTCCTATAGATTTGGATTAAATTATCAAGAACACAAACTCTTATCGAATTATGTGACCCCAATCCAACCCGTTGAACGAAACCAATTGAATCTCACAAGAAAACCCAAACCCTAATCAAACATGTGGTTTAGAACCTAAGGTACAAGAATTGACCCTCACAAGAATCACTTTTCAATAGTCGACAAAAGTTCTCTTCCAAGATCTCACAAACTCTCATAGAGAGAAAAACCCAATCTTGTTGATTGTCAATTCATCATAAACATCATAACTTATCATAATAAACGACACTATTGTTAGCCTTATATAGGCATTAAAACCCTACAAAATAAATATGGAAAGTTTAAATTAAGTATAACTCAAAAATTAACTAAAAACTAATGAAAAACAATAAAATCATAAAGTTTGTATGAAGCCATGATGTGTAACCGCGGCACGGGTTCAGTCAGAAACTTTTTCCCTTCACGTGCAACTATCTGATGATAGTCGCGAGGGTATCCATAGCGCGGCTTCATGCTACAGCTTTGATCAAAAGCCCTCTTTTGTGCTATTCTCTTTATGCTTTGCTTCATCCAAGCTTGCTTATTCTTTCAACTATGTTTGTGCTTCAAATTGAGCTCCAAAACAACCCTTTGAATGCATGTATCCTTAAGCAACCTTCCTCGAAACTTGGGTTGATATCTCGAACGCCAAACTGAACATTCTTGACTAAAAATCTTGGTGGCTTTTTGGTGATGATTTGAGCATTTTGAGACCTACAATTTGCATGGACTAATGATCAACCCCGTTGAGGCTAGTTTGATATGTTCAGGGGCTACCATGCATGTATCACAAATGCAATCTTTACATTCATTTTTTAGGTCTCAAAATCATGGCTACAAGTGAGAATTTTGATCTTTTATTTAAAGATCCATTTATACCCTATGTGTTTTATCCGTTCGCATAAGTCAATTGAGGTCCACATCTTATTATTGTAATAGAATACATTTCAGATTTCATGGCTTTTTGCCACTTTAGAAAACCTACATCTGACAAAACTTCTTCATAGCAAGTAGGCTTATCATCATTGATTAAAAATACATTATTGCTCTCAGTTATGACAAATTCATATCTCTCATGAGATGATGTTACCGACTAGATTTGCTTATGCATCAAGAGCTTCCAACTACGCACATCATCATATGGTGTAAGCTCAAGTTTCAGTGGTTGATTAATGTTAGTTTGTAGTTCTTCAACTTCTGGCGAGTGTTGGTATAGGTTGGTTATGCTCCAACCACTTCACTGTCTTCAATTGAGACAGATATTGGAAAAGTAGTGGGACATGTATGACAGTTTGGAATTCAGAACCACTAGCTAAATGGAGGCAATTATGACTCTTGAATAATAGGGTGAAAGCTTCTAGGGTTTGTTTTGTTAATATGTGGTGTGATTTATTATTTTTGTATGTATATGGTTGATACAAATATTATTATTGCTTCGTTTTTTTAATTTTTTTAAAGTAGCATAAAAAGACAAGTAGTCAGCGACTCTATTTGAATTTATTCAATGGAACCTTATAAAATAATATGATGCATAAAAAAAGTTGGTTATTTAGTAGTTAGTCATTTCACACTCAAATAAGTAATAAACCTAATCTCCTACTCAACTACAAGTATACAAGTCATATTTCGGTACAAGGAATATACGGTTGAATCACACTGAGAATCAATTTTATTACTATTGGAGCTTTTTCACTTGCCTTATTATGTAAACAATGATCAAATAGAGAATACGATGCTAATTTAGTGAATAAGAAATAGAATATTAAAATATAGAGATCAACAACTTGTAGAAAGTTATCAAATTTGAGAATTCTGGAGTATAGAATCCAATAATATGTAATTATAAAAGCGTTGAGATTAACAACTTGCAAAAATTGTCCTATCTTGTTTAGGATGCAATTCCATATGTAATCAAAACTTGCTTTCATAATGAATTGATTATTACTAACATTAAGTTTCCTTACTCTCGTGGTGAAGTTACTAATTTTTAGTTAAGTTCATGAATTGTTACAATTTAATCCACCTAAAGCTCGTGTGCTGATTCCTTAAGCTTCTATTTTTTTTCTATTATCAAAAGCAATTCTCGTTGACAATTAACAACTTTGATGATTTGCAATTTATAGCCAACAACTACAAATGTAAAAACTTGAACAAATGAATATATAGGTATAAGATTTAGCAAGTATAATAATCAACAACTTATATTCAAGAATTCATGAGCTTCATCTATCCCTAGAAGAAAGATTTACTTCAACATGACAGTTTTAGCATTAAAACTCAAAGCTTGAAGACAATGATTCATAGATAAACGAAAGAGATAGAGTTAGAGAAAGCTTATTCAATGAGCAAGGCTTCAAAGAACTTCTATTTCCTTCCTTTAATTGATTGCAAAAAAGAAAGCTTATTCAATAAGCAAGGCTTAAAAGAACTTCTATTTCCTTTCCTTTAAATGATTGCAACAAGATAATTTTAACAAGAGTTTCTTCTACAAGTAGAAAACCACTCTATTTTAATTCTAAGAGAATTCTATTAATTCTCCACAGCATAGCATGTTTCAAATGCTTTACAATGGTCCCTTATTTATAGAAGGACAGAGCTCAAATGAGTTATCCATTGAATTGCAACTTGAACATTGGAATCATCCAAAGTTGTTCTTGAAATCATAAAAAGTTTTCCTTGAGCTTTGCAAATTTTCTTGGGTAGATTTTTTGCAAATTATTTTGAAAAAGTTTGAAAAAATTGCAAAAATCCACTTGCGACCCACTTCACATATTCATGTGGTTTACGAATTAGGGCTAGAAAAGTACACAATTTTTTTGTTTAATTCATGGACTAAGCAGGCTAGATCCATGGACAAACGCTGTTCCTCTTGAGAATTCAAGAAACCCTAGCCAAAAATATGCTTTTTGATGTTCAATTAGTGTGTTCTTCAATTAATTTCATAAATTGATAACTTCTGACATGATTTCAAGTAGTTGAACTTCATTTTGTCAAATTTGCTACTTTGTCCCTAATGAGTAATAAAATTTTCAATGTTATTGCATGTTTTTTATGTGTTTTAGATGTTATTTTAGTACTATTATAGTAATTTTGGCTACAAATGACTCATTTTTCAACTTTTCCTAAAATTGGGGTTTTTCTCATAAACTTTGGGTTTTGGGGCAAAATTGTTATTTTGAGAAGATTGATGCACAATTTTTGTATACTTTTGCAAATTCATCGCACTAAATATTAATTTGGATAAATTGGAGTCAAGGTTGATTAAATTCAAAGATGATCCAAGGCTACGGCTTTAGTTAACTAGAATGTAATAACCTCTAAATGAAAGAACACACTCTCCAAAGCAATGAAAACCATTCGTTCATCCTCAAAACTTGCATGCAAAGTAGCATTTCCACAATCAATAAAACAATTACCATGAAACATTCAATTGCACAATTATATTGGCAAGGTAATCATGTCCGTAAACATTACCCGTTCATCCTAGCCATACTCAATAACATCTCAAACGTTGATTATGCATAAAATATCAACAATAACTATAGAAAAATCTATCACAAAAAAATTCACACAAGTCTATTAAAATTACCATAAAACTTACGAACAATCAATAAACTTGACAAGAGATTACATTTTATGCAGTATGAAAAGATCAAGTGCTTGAATCCTAGCCCACAATATGCCTAGAAAATGGAATCAATTTACCCTTCTATTACTAAAATCTCCAAAGACCAGTCTCACCCCAAACCTATAATATATAAATCCAATACCCAAATGTATATGGGCTTGATGTAATGTAAATTGGGCTATAGAGTCAAAATTATGAGGGAATTGATGTAATAGTGAAGAAATCAACACAAATCAGTGAGAGGACTTTTAGGGTTTGAGAACAGTGATTGTGAGGTTTAGGTTCTATGGAAATTAGGCAATAATCGCACAAACAAATAATAAAATTTATAACCTAATACCCCTTTTTGCAAGTGCATGGGTCAATTGTAATAGGAAAAGTATTAGGGTCGATCCCACAAGGAAACAAGAATTAGCAAGTATCAAAGCTACTAACTTAATCTATTATCCAGACAAAACATCAAACAAGTGGTGTGCAAGATAAGAAAGTTCATCTACTTGAAGTTAAACAAATGGAAGGAATTCACAGATACAAGTAATAGGGTTTAAATTCCACTAATTGTCACTAATATGATTGAATAAATTAACACCTTGCTACATTGATTTTTTTCTTGCTTGGGATTGCAATTCCATATGAAAGCAAGACTTGCTTTCATAATGAAATGACTAGAGTTCAACTATTCTCATGATCATACTTGTGAAATGCATGAATTGTGGTCTTAAAACATCCTCAATCCACCTCTTATACCACTATTCTTATGTGTGTATATCATAGGCTTTATCTACCATTTTCCAATGCTGTAAGCATTTTTCAATGTCAAATAACATCTAAATGATTTGCAATAGGTGATCAAGCTACTACAAATGTTAAACCTTGATAGATGAACACGCAAATACAAGTTATTGCAAGTATAATAGCATTTAAAACATACCATTACCTTCATCAAACCCTATGACAATTATTTGGTCAAGCATGGAATTCATAATTTGAAAGTATAAGAATTCAATAATGTAATTCATAGCAAGGAAGGAAATAAAGGGCAATAGATAGAAATTCTCATTTTAATCATTCATTTCTTCCTTGAATATGAAATTTTACAAGTGGATTCTTCAAGAATTTTCTTACAAGTAGTGAAAATTCTCCTAAACTACAAAGAAAACTACAATTAAACTAACTCCCCTCAAGACTTGTTCTAAATGTCTTGCATGAGCTTCCTATTTGTAGACAAATTCACCTAATACAGTTGGAAATAAAATGATTAAATTGATTCTCCAAATCACAAAAAGTCTTTCTTTGATTTTGAAACATTCCCTTGAGCAACCAAAATACAGCTTGCACCTGAAAAAGTATGAAAAAAAATAATGTGAAAGAAGCTCCAAGTTGTAGCTAGTCGACATGCAATTTGGTGGTGAACTGCGGGTGCGATTTGTGGGTTGGTAACCCGGTGATTGTACCATGAAGATGGACGAATCTATTTTTTCTCAAAACATGAAAGTTCTAGCCTTTTGAGTTAGCCTTCAAAGCCACAAGAATTAGGTAATTTAGAGCTTTGAATGCAAAGATATAACCAAAATACTGAGACATGGTCTGGAGAGCATTACAGCACAAATGTACTTTAGTAATTTTTATACTTAGTTGTGAAAATGAGAGAACGAGATTTTGATGTCTGCTAAGACATGTATAGTATCCTCGTAGCTTTAAAATGCATTAAGAATAATCTCAATACAAGTTTTGTAGCTCAAGTTACTGCCAAACTACTGAAATGTGTCATTGTTGCCAAATTGTTTCGTCTCCAATTACTTCTTCCATTGTTTCTTTGCACCATACCTTTTGTTGATTACTCTTTGATTCCCTTGAGACCTTTTTGTGATGTTAATCCTTCAATTTCATAGTGAATTTTTGATGAAAATTTTTCAAAAGTGGAGCAAAATAATCCTCCAAGTTTGAATATATAAATTGTTCCTTGAAACCTCTAAACCTGTCATCCTTGAATCTATTAGGAATGTGATAATTTGTGTCCCAATTGATATGACTGAATGTATAAAACTAAAAGATTGTACACAAATTGTGCATTAATTTACTCAAAATATAAATTTCGACTTAAACCCTAAAAATCGGGTAAAAACCCTAATTTTGCAGAAATTCTTCAAACGAAAGAAACATAGTTAAATTGAGGCATTTTTATATCAAAAATACTAAAGTCATACTAAAAATATATATAAAACCTCATACTAAAATAGGTAAAATATTCTCTTATCAAACGGCAAAGAGAGAAGGACGGATGAAATCCAGAGAAGACGTGGACGTTTTAACTTAAGAGGCCTACCCAAAAAGTGTCTGTGGGTGGCTTCACATAGGCAAGTCTGTAGTTTCTTTTTCAATCAACTTCTATTAACAGCCGCAGACAAAGGCGTGGGTGGATTGTCATGCGTCATAGTTTTTGTGGAGCACCAACTGAAAAATCCACAGGCAGACTATAACGTGGCAAACTTCTGCCTAGAAAATGTAGTAGAAACAGCTGATAGTTTCTAGCATGGTAACTTTCTGTCAAGTAGTCGTGGAAGATTCCAGGAATGGATTCTCATACGGATTCTTTTTTATTGAACAGTCGCTGCAAAACCCACGACAAATTCTCACGTATCAAAGTTTTTGTTAAGCAATCGCAAAAGAATCTGTGGGTGAATTCTAAACGGCTACTCTCTAGAAAGCATGCACAAGAAAAAATGTGGGTGGTTTCTTGCCCACGTCCTTACACTGTTTGGCTATGATTTACTACCCTTTAACTCTCCATGCACTTTTAACTATTGTGCTGTCAACCTTAAACATACAAATTCATAAAAAAAAAACATATCATGCAAAAATAAACACTTAATAAACATCAAATAAAAAAATAAACAAAAGGAAAGTGTTTATTTGTTATCTTGACTCCTCTCCACATAGTGAATTATGCTCTTACTCTTGGAGGCTTGCAAGCCTGCAATAGAAATAACAACTCAATTAAAATGACTTAAATAAATTCTCATAGAACTAATTAAACAAAAAAACTATAAAAACTCTAAGAAAAATGTTGAGTTGCCTCGTAACCAGCACTGTGTCTATAGTCTACAGCTAGACTTTCAACCTTAGCTTCATGGATGACTCACATCACCCAAGGAAATGATCACTCCCTTAGGTATCATTTCCACAACCAAATATGGTTTGAGCCTTTGTCCATTCACTTTGAATGTGTCCCCTTTTTCAAATTCTATTTCAATCACTCCATATGGAAACACTCTTGTCATCTTATATGGTCCAGACCACCTTGACTTGAGTTTTTCATGGAATAAGTTGAGGTGCCAATTATATTGTAGCACTCTTTGTCCAACCTCAAATTCTTTAGTGACAATATGTTTGCCGTGCCACTTCTTTGCTTTTTCCTTATATGTTTTGACACTTTCATAGGCATTCATCCCAAATTCTTCTAACTCACTTAATGCCAATAGTCTTTGTTTAATTGCAAGAACATAATCAAAATTAATAGTTTTTATAGCCCAATATGCTCTGTGTTCTAATTCTATATGTAAATGACAAGATTTTTCATAAACTAATTGGTAGGGGACATCCCCAATGGAGTCTTATATGCTGTTCAATAGCCCCACAAAGCATCATCGATTTTGTTTGCCCAATCCTTTTTAGATTTGTTCACACTTTTCTCAAGGATGAGCTTTAGCTGTCGATTAGCCAACGCCGCTTGTCCATTGCCTTGCAGATGGTACGGCTAAGAAGTCTTATGCCTGCAACTATACTTGAATAACAAAGTATCAAATTTTTTATTACACAAGCATTTGCCTTCATCACTCACAATGGCTTTTGGGACACCAAATCGACTAAAAATATGTCTCTTAACAAACCGAAGTACAATCTTAGCATCATTAGTTGGAGTAGCTATAGCTTCTACCCACTTAGACACATAATCCGCTGCAACCAAGATGTACTTATTACTATTAGAGCTAGGGAATGTTCCCATGAAATTCATACCCCAAACATCAAAAGGTTCTACTTCTAATATAGATGTTTGAGGCATTTCATTCCTCCTAGAAACATTACTCGATGTTGACATTTATTACAATATAAGACAAAATTTCTAGCATCCTTATACATAGTAGGCCAATAAAATCCAGATTGCCAAACCATAGTTACCGTTTTGGTTGTATTAAAATGACCCCCGGTCTACAGGTTATGACAATGACTCAAAATACTATGTATTTCTTCCTCAGGTGCATATCTCCTTATCATACCAACAGCATAATGTTTGTATAACAAAAGTTCTTCCCAAAATAACTTTTCACATCATGCATGAATTTCTTTTTTAGATTAAAATTAAAATCCTTGGGGAGGATACCACTTACAAAATAATTCACCAAATCTGCATCCCGCTAACATTTGCTCCTTTGGAATGCTTTCTTTTATGGAAATTTGATCTCTGATCGGGATGTACTCTGGTCTAGACAAATGGTTAGCAATCACATTCTCCAAATTATCCTTGATCTCCATGTCAAATTCCTGCAATAAAAGAATCCATCTTATTAAATGCAGTTTAGCATCTTTCTTAGTCAATAAAAATTTGAGAGCAGAGTGATCAATATAAATGATAACTTTAGATCCTACTAAGTAGGATTTTATTTATCAAGGGCAAATATAACAACAAGAAGCTCTTTCACAGTGGTTGTATAATTCATTTGAGCTTCATTTAGGATTCTATGTGTGTAGTAGATAACATGCATCCTCCTTCTTTTTGCTTTCCCAAAACCACTCCTACTGCAAAATCGCTTGCATCATGCATTAACTCAAATGATAAGCTCCAATCTGGTGATGTAATAATGGGCGCAGAGATCAACTCTCTCTTTAACTTATTAAAAGCACTCAAACATTCATTAGTAAACAAAAAAGAAAGTCTCTAGCTACAATCACAAAAGGGTTAAGCAATTCTAGAAAAGTCTTTAATGAAGTGCCTATAAAACCTTGTGTGTCCCAAAAACTCCAAATTCCTTTTGCATTTATAGAAGTTGGCATTTGCTCAATAACTTCAATCTTGGTTTTATCCATCTCTATCCCTCTTGTAGAAATTTTGTGTCCCAAGACGATTTCTTCTTGCAACATTCAACACCAAAATTTTCTCCTCACATCTTTGCAAAATCAAATCAAGATGATGAAGAAAATTATCAAATGAAGTCCCATAGACTGAAATCTTGTCCATAAAGATTTCTATGATTTTCTCAATATAGTCAGAAAAAATGACCATCCTGCAATGATGAAAGGTAGCAGGTGCATTACAGAGGCCAAAAAGCCATTCGCCTAAAAGCAAAAGTCCCGTAACGACATGTGAAGGTCATATTTTCTTGATCCTCCAGTGATTGCAATTTGATTATAACTTGAATACCCGTCAAGAAAATAATAAAAAGCATAACTAGATAAATGTTCAAGTATAAGATCACTCGTGGATTGCACTCATGGATCAATGTCGACTTGGGATTTTGGTTGGTTTGCAACTAGCATCATTTTTTCAACTATTTTGTAGATTCTTCTGGTGAAAATAGGGTTTTACCAACTATAGATAACATTGAGAAGACAAATAATGACTTTTATGCCAATTTTGGAGCTCAAGAAAGAATCATCATCATTTCATGAATTTAATGTATTTGCAGGTTGAAAAATGACTCCTAAAAGATTTGTCTATAAAATGGAAGTCATTGTGATGTATTTGTTCATGTTTTTAGAGGTTAGTAGAAGTTTACAGAGGTTAGTTAGTGAAATTCAAGAGAATTAGTAATATTCTCTAATAATTCAATAGAATAGTGAACCTCTTGTACTTCAATAGTTGGAAAAGAAATAGAAGTCTTGGAGCTTGTCTCAACCTTGAATAAGCTTTTTTAAACTCTATCTTTTTTACTTTTGCTAGTCGAAGCATGAGTTCTTACATTAAAGATGAAGTTCTTGTTCATTAGTCATGTTGCACTAAAAACTTCATCCAAAATATAGATGAAGCTAATGAATCTCAAACCATGATTTAATCCATTTTAACTTGCTAATTGCCATTGTTTGTTTACTTGTTTCAAGTTTCAGAACTCGTTTTTGCTTGGTCAACATAAACAAGTCATCTAGTTTTTACTTGACATTGAGAAATGCATTTGACAATGAAAAATGAACAAGTAATGCTTTAGTAGTTCATATAAAAATAATGAATGCTTTAGTGAATCAATAAAATTCATGTTTTTACAAGATTTCTTCATGAAGATAATTAGAATGTTGTCATTTCATAGTAAGAACTAGTTATGGCTTATATGAAATTGGATTCCTAACAAGGCAAGGTAAAACTTAGCAAGCCTTTCATACAGCTTATGGTTCATTAGCGGATTCTATATTCTAGATTCTTTATATTTGAATTTTACAAGTGTTTCTGAATGTTAAACCTATTCTATGGAAATTTCCTTTCCAATTACCAATCCAACTCAATTTATGATTGTTTAGATAATAGAGTGAATGAAAAGGCCTTAGTACTTGCAACTTAATTGATTCCCTATCGGATTCGACACTTAATACTTCAAATACTACAATTGATTCGTATACTTGCGGTACAACGAGAAATTGGGTTTTTATTACTTGATCAGTGTTTGTTTGCTTGAATTTTCTATATCTAATCTAGACTTGTCAAATTTGATAGTTCTAAAATATGTTGTGTTTTTTAGGTTATGTCTAGTGTTTTGTGTTGATTTTCTACCTAATCATACTCACTTTGGTTGTGTTTTGATGTGAAAATTTTTGAAAATGTATGCTGTGTAAAAGTCTAAAGAAGAGTGAAATTGCACTTAGAACTTAAAGTTTAGAAGGTCTATGGATTCAGAAGAAGAACGGGGATTGGGAAGCTGAGAGAACTAGCAACTAGAAAATGCAAGCAAAGTTCATGGATTCTAGTCATGGATCCTGCATCGGATTTTTGGAAATTTTTAGCAAACTTACTGGCCTATTTCACCTCTTTTTTAGATCAATTCTACCAAGAGTCCTACCTCATAGAGAATATTCTTAAGAGGAAGTCTAACTAGAGCAACATTACCTTGGAGGCTATAAATACCATAGAATCATCAATTTATAAAAGGTTTATAGTTATCTAGCCATATAGTTTCTCTCCATTATTTTAGGGTTCGTTCATAACCATATGTGGCTAACTTTTCAATCTTGGTCAATGAAAACTAAAGCCTTTAGGAACAACATTATTGTGAGATCTAATTAAATTTTATTATTCAATCTATTGCTCTAATTATCAGTTATTCTTTGGTATTCATTATTTATGATTGTTTCATATAATTTCTGGGACAACTAGTTTATTATGTGTGATAATCTACTGCAAGACCAGATATCAATGGTGTTTGATTTATCTATTCTATAAAGCATCTAGGGTAATTGATTTACTGGGTTCCACAGTCAATATTCTTAGAAAGAATAATTTTCTAGGTGAAATACAAATGATGTGCTCGTGTTGTCTAGTTCATTAACTCTCCAGTTTCTAGTGCTTTTACTAAACTTAATCATTAGCTATTGCTGAGGTTACTGAGAGTAATTAGGGTTATTTAGCGCGGTGTCTTTTGTTTAACTAAAATTAAGAAGAGATAGGTAATCAATTCAAATGGGAATTAATTTCAAAGTATAAGTTGTTATCTTTGCATCAATGAATACTAATTCTATTCAAAAGATAAATGTAGACCTAGACCCAGTTTTATTTTATTAATTGGTTTCTTTATTTTAACTTTAAATTATTTTTAGTTATTTTTCTTTTAATTATTTTGTATACTCAAAATCTCTGTCCCCTCTTTTACTTATTTCAAAAGTACACTAGGAGTAGACTATGCTCTTTGTGAGATTGACCCTTCCCATTACTACATAACTTTTGGGAGTTAAGGTATTAATTTTAGGTGTAGATGATAGCAGTCCAAATTTTGGCATCGTTCATAGGGAGTATTCAACTTACTTTTATGCTTTTGATTTTTTGCGGATTTGGTTTTTATGTTTTCATATTGTTTGTGTTAGTGTATGTCCTAAAACCAAGTTGGTTTTTGGGATTTTTATTACGCTTATTTCGTATTATACTTATATATGTGGCATTTTCTTTGTCATTTAATACTTATTATTAATATTAATTATTTATTTGATAAAGTCCATAGAATATTAACTGTGTATAAGTGATTGTAAGAGTTACAATGATGAGACTCTTATTACACATAAAGTTATATTCTTAAATATCCCTAGTCGTAGTATTAATGAGATTGGACATCATTAATATGGGAAGACTAGCACATACTTTGTCTCTACTTATGGTAAGTAGTAGTTGATCTCGTCAACTATGGCGTGTGACACCTAAGCTGGTATGTGGATGCTTGTTAGAGAACAAGTTCATTGGATTGATCCGCCAAGAGTTATTATTCATAGTGCTAATGAATTATACTCTTGATGGCAATGGTGTAAGTGATCCTTAGACTTGAGATTACCATGGTATCTTGAGTGTGGATTACTATGCTTTGACTCTATTGCTCGGTGCTCGTAAAAGAGTAACCCATACGGTAGAGATTGGGTATAGTATGAAGCATGGAAGGATAGTGAGTAATCAATATAGGATTCACCACTTCTTATTATAGGAGAGTATATCCCGGATTGGCCACTAGTTGAAATATGACTTAAAGAATCTTTTGCGCAAAAGTGAAAGTATGACTTGAAAGAGTTTCAAGGTTATACTTTTATGGAAAGTTATATTTCGGGAACAAGAAATCATTAATTAATCATTTAAAGAGTGAGCACTACACTCTTAGACTAATTGGGATATAGTGTGGTGAAAGGATATTAATTACACAGTAACATTGTCATTGATAGGTATAGTCTACCATATGACTTTCCTATTCACTTGGGTGGTCATGATGCATTGCTAGACGCCACTCATGATTTGTAAGTGCAAATTAATTAATTAGTGAATTAATGATAAATTAAAGTATTAATTTATTTGGCTCTTAATTAATTAATTAATGAGTTATAATTTGTACTTATTGCCAACGTGAATGGAACCTAATGGGTCACACACAATAAGAACATGGTCTTTGGGTTAAGTTGTTATTAAGATAAGTATAAGATACTTATGGGGTTAATTTATGTGATAAATTGACTTAAAGGACTTATTTATAAATATTCTAAGTCTTGATGGAAATTAGTTTCCTAAAAGGAATTAAGAAGCTATTTGGTTTCCTTTTGGAATAGGTTTCCTAAAGGAATAGGATTAGCTTAAGGTAAGCTTCCTAAACCTTCTTGGTTTCCAATTGCTCTTGTTTCCTTAAAGACTAGGATACTACATCTATAAATAAGTCCATGCCTTGACTCTTGAAAGATTGATGAAACACAAGATAAAATCTAGAGAGAGAAAAATTGAGAGAGGCGTGTTTTTCTCCCAAGAAAAAAACGCCACACCCTCTTCTCCCTAAGGGTTAGGGTTTTGTCTTCTTCCTCTTCTTGTTCTTGTGTTCTTCATGAAATTCAAGGGAGCTAGCACTCAAAAGGCAAGGCAAGCAAGCCCAAAGGTTCCTAGAGATCATGTTCGTGTGGATATCGTTGGAGGCTCTACACTTGGAGGGCTTTTCATGGTAGATCAACACCTTCATCGAATAGGATCTTGCCCTTTGAAGCATAGAAACCTTCTATGCTTGAGGTATTTGTGCTAAACACCCTTTAATCGTATAGATTACATCAAAGAGATCCATGGCTAAGGTAATAAATTTTTAAATTTTCCGTTGCGTTACTCCCCTTATTACCTTACAGTTTGTTTCCTTTACTTTTATGCTTTTGATTTTTTGTGGATTTGGTTTTCGTGTTTTCGTGTTGTTTGTTTCCTTTTACTTTTTTTACCCTTGATGCAACAACAAATCTAGTTACAAATATATCAGAAAACTTTCGATAGTTTGGCACTAAATTTGATTATCCCTCTAGGATTTTTAATGAGGTACACGATTCTTTCTTAAATAAACCTACTAATAAACTTACCTCTCTTTTTTTGTCAATTACATGTTTGAAGTAGGTTTTCGGGACAACATGGAGTGGATATAATCTATGCTAACATGTACAACCCAGTAATGAGGGAACGTACATATTTTAGCTATGGGAATCCGCAAGTACATCGACCATCATGTGATCATAAAGAAAGTTTCCAACTATTCAACCCACCATACCTTTCTACCCAACAAGCAGCCCAAAACTTTAATCTTAGTATGCCTCTTGAGGATATTATAAAATTTTAGCTACTAACACTTTACAATTTTAAAAAGAACAAAATCCATAATTCAAAGTTTGATGAATCAATTGGGTCAAATGGCAACTATATTCAATCATTTGGCATTACAGAACTCCAAACAATTACCTTTCCAACTTACTATGGATGTAAATACCATCAGTATGAGGAATGTTAAGGGGTGGAAAAGCCTGAAGATACATCTCCTGTATCATTGGATAAAGAGGAAGAGGCAACCATCATAGTGGATGAGAATCCTACTATTGATAGGGATACTTCATACAATTATGAAGTGCCTAAATTGTAGGAAACTTCTAAATTTGATGTGGACGATGAGTTAAAAGCTATCATCAGTGAGCATTCTACAAAAAATAGCAAAGTGTTAATCTTTAGTTTTGAGTTGTATGAAGCAACTGTTGACTTAAATGATCCACCTAAGTTCTAACACATAGGTATTGATTTATTATACTAGTTTCTAACAAAGGATCTTTATCTTATGTTTTGCAAGCAATCACTGTAGATTTGAAGCCTTTTCTCAAAGCAGGCAAGAATTTTCATTTAATGATGGATGAATAGGGAGAGCATAGGAAATTGATGTTCCATGAGCCATAATATTCAATTGATACTGGATAAAGAAGAACCAACAAGTCAAGCCAAAGACAATATAGCAACGGCGTTGCTTAGGAGGCAACCCAAAGGAAGTATTTTTGTTTTTATTTTGTTCATGTATAGAGTCATTTATCTTCTCTACATTTTATTGTAACATTGGAAATAATATAAAATTTAAATGTGGGGGAGTTATTTAGGTTATTTCGGATTGTTTTTACGATAGAGTCAACGATTATAGCTTGTGACTTTGTTTTAGGTAGTGCTTATGTTTTAATCTTATCAAACCCCATTTAATTGGTTTTGTGATGTACTAACATTGTGGATAATATAATTGTGTTTAATTTCATGTAGCTATAGTTTTAGTGATAATAGATCAATGGGGAACGGCTTCATGAGTGCATCATCAATTTTTACAATAGGGGAGTGTTGTTTGTATCTTATTTTTCTCTTTTATTTTTCTTTTCACACATTAAGGACAATGTGTATGTTAAGTGTGGAAGAAGGTTTAGGATTAACAATAATTGATGATAAATTAAACGATTGATTGGTAGAGTATGATTGCTGAAATTTTTTACAGTTATTAAAAATTTTAATTTGCAGGAAGTTAATCTTATTATAGGGAGGACTTTGTCAAAAAATTTTCAAAATTTTTTCAAATATTGTCCAACATTATGATATTGTGTTTTAAATGCTTATCTTATTGTTAGAGCAATTATTTTGCACTAATTGCATTAATTACTTTCCACAATTATTAGTAGTCAGATTCTTCAACCTTGATAGGATGATTACATGTGTTTTTAAGGAATTTTTTTCTTAATTGACTAGGAAATGGCTATTATATCATTAGAAATTATGTTTTAGAGAAGTATATTAGGTAAATTAGAGATAATTATGCTTACTTTTTGCATATGGAATCTTTCATTGAGAGAGATCTTTGTTTGTGGGTTTTACTTTTCCTATTGCTTGAGGATAAGTAACGATTTAAGTGTGAGGGGATTTGATAGGCCTAAAATATGTTGTATTTCCTAGGTTATGTCTAGTGTTTTGTGTCGATTTTATACCTAATTGCCCACTTTGGTTATTTTTTATGTAGGATGACTTTGGAGAAATATAACGTGTAAAGGATTGAAGAAGAGTGAAACTGCACTTAAAATTTTAAGTTTAGAAGTCAAAAATCATGCTACAGGAACCATCCATGGATTTAGAAAAAAAGCCATGTAATGAGAAATAGAGAGAACTCTCAACTAGAAAACATGTACAGAGGTCATGGATTGTAGTTGTGGATTCTCTTCCTAAGAGCAATCGAGGGTGAAAACATAGGTTGGAAGTCAAATATTCTATATCGGAGTTTTGCAAACTTTTAGCCAACTTATCAGCCTATTCCTCCTCTTTTTAAATCAACTTTACAAGGGTCCTACCTCATGGAGAGTACTCTTAGGAGGAAGTCTATCTAGGGCCACATAGCCTAGTGGCTATAATTGGCTTAGATACATCCATATATCAGAGGTTTATATTTGTCTAGCCTTCTAATTTGTCTCCATTGTTTTAGGATTTGTTCATAGCCATGTGTGGCTAACATTTTGATCTTGGTTAAGGAGAACTAAAATCTTTGGAAACAACTTTACTATGAGATATAATTAAGTTTTATTGTTCATTTTATTGATTATCAATTGTTCTTTACTATTTATTGTTTATGATTGTTTAATGTAATTGCTAGGACAGCCGACTAGTTTATTGTGTGTAATAATGTTCTGCAAGACCTGATTCCTTCAGTGTTTGAGTTATCTAATCGATAAAGCAACTAGGATAATTGTTTTGCTTGGTTCAAAAATCAATAATCTTTGAAATAATAATTGTCTAGGTTAAATGCAACTAGTGTGCTTGTGTTTTTTCTAGTTCATCAATCTCTTTAGATTCTAATACTTCTACTAGATTTAATCATTAGCTGCAATTTTGGTTATTGAGAGTAGCTACAATTTTGGTTATTGAGAGTAGTCAAAACTATTTAGGATGATTTCCTCTACTTAAATAAAATTAATGAGGGATAGGTAACAATTCCAAAGTTGAATATTCAAAGTATAAATTGTTGTCTTAGCATTAATGATCGTAATTCTATTTCAAAGGTGAATGTGGACCTAGGCCAAGATTTATTTTATTGATTGTTTTCTGTATTTTAATTTTGAGTAGCTTTCAGATATTTTTCCTTCTATTATTTTCTTACACTAAAAAATTCCCCTTTTGCTTATCTCAGAAGCATTTTAGTAATAGGCTATGCACTTTGTGAGATCAACCCCTACTCTCACTACTCCATAAGTTTTGAAAGTTAAGGTATTGATTTTGGGTGCAGATGACAGCACTCCAATAATAAAATAAGAGAAACATCCTCCCGCATGGATCAGTATCGGGATATAATTAAACATCAACATGTATTAGCTCAAATAATTTTGTAGCATGTTCATCTTTTGCTTTAAAACGTGTCTTACTCATCTTTCCAAGTAAACAACAGTCATACATATCAAATAATTCATAATCAAATGAATAAAAATAACCATCATTATGTAATTGGAGTTGCATTTCTTATTTACATGAATCTATAAAGCCAGATGTATGATTGTTTTAAAATATCTAGTTTTTATTTCTTTGTATATATGTTGAAAATGGTATAATTAGGGGTGTGCAAGTTGACCCGGTGACCTGAAAACCCGACTGATCTGATCTGAACCTGATCTGAAAAATACAAGTATCCGACTCGTCGGGTTTTAGAATACGGGTCATATGCGGGTTACTCTATTAAGCAGGTTGGATATGGATTATGATTTTTAAAACCTAACGGGTATCCGACCCGACCTGCGTAATGATGTAATTTTATAAGGTTTCCTAATGTTAATACGTGATATTGTTCTGTAATATTACTATGTGATATTATTATTATTATGTAATATGCTATTAGATATTATTACGTGAAATTACTATGTAGTATTTCTTATTTTTTATTAATATTAATATCAATATCTTTTATTCTTATAAGGTTTCTTAATACTAATATGTGATATTATTATGTAATATTACTATGTGATATTATTATTGTGTAATATGCTATTAGATATTATTATGTGAAATTACTATGTAGTATTTGTTATTTGTTATTAATATTACTATTAATATCTTTTATTCTTATCTTGTAATCTTAGGCAATAAAGAGTGCCGCATTATCAATATTGAAATGTGAAGAATTGAAAATGTAGTAATATAAACTCTAGTTACGATAGTTGTCTTGTGTGTTTTTTTTCATTCTTTGCTTCAAAAACATGGTTGGTGTTTATGTTATAAGATTTGTGTGTATGGTGTTTCTCTATCTCAAAATTGAAAATTTCTTTAGTATTTGGGACATGGTTTGTAACCCTTGATTTAATATATGTTATTTAAGTTTATATTTTTTTTATAAATGATGCTCTAATTATTATTAGATTATCTAGGATTTGAAGCAAATTTAACAGTATGCGGATACAACCCGAAAAAATGCAGATATTCGACCCGAAAAATGTGGATATCCGACTCGCCAGATATCTCCATATGCGGATACGGATACGGGTTACAACTTTGCCTGACTGGTATATAGCAGGTCGGGTCAGAAACTACCCCATGCGGGTCGAATATCCGAACCGTGCACACCCCTAAGTATAATATGGCCAATCCTTTCACTAAAGCCTTGTCCCAAAAAAAGCATAATAGTCATGTTAATGCTTTTGATCTTAATTATATGGGTGTTGGTTTTTTCATTACAAGTAGGCATTTGACAATATATGCAATAAAACCTAATCATTAGGGTTATATTTCATTTCTATTAATGCTAATAATATATGGCACTTTTTAATCATTTATTACATCTTTTCTACCATTTGAGACTATTTGATAAAATTCATAGAATATCAACTGTGTATAAGAAATTATAAGGATTTATAATGATAAGATTCTTTTTGCACATAAGTCATATTCTTAAATATCTGCTATTAGTAAGATTGGACATTGTTTATAGGGATAGACTAGCATGTATTTTGCCTCTACTTATTATAAGTAATAGTTGATATAATAACCCGTATTTTTTATATATATTTATTTTTACTGATAATTGTGAAATTTAATTATTTTATCTTATTTATTTATTTGTAACGTTTCCTATCGTTATGATTTAAGTAGAACTCAGTAATAGAATATTCTAGATATATTTTATATGTACAAGATAACTCTTTATGATATACGTTTATCGTAATAGTAGTTGTTGTTGAGAAGGAAGTGAGAACTTTATTCTCGTCAGAATCATCTAAGCGTTATCATTATATCTACCTTAGAAACAAACGTACGACTAAAATTTTCCTGCAAAATTCAGAGTAAAGTGAGAGAAAATATAGAGTAGAGAGAACTCTGTGTTCAAGGAAGGAGTTGTAGAATACCAAGATAAGCAAGCAACCATAGAAGGGGAGACCGTGAGTTAAGGTATTCTTCTAGACTTCATTAGGTAAATTAAGAGTTTGATGATTGGGATTACAAACTGGAAATTTTGACTTGTAGTTCTATGGCCATGTCTTGAAAAGTTAGTTTGTGTTTAAGAGATTAAAAAGATGAAACATGTTGGGTTTATATGCTAAAAGTTTAAAGAAACAGCAGGGCTGTGTGTTTCATTGAGCTGTGATTTAAAAATTCGTAACTATTTTTGTACTTATTATTTTTATATGAAAATTTGCATTTTGGTACCTCTGTGCGTCTATGATATGTGTACAAAATTTCAGGTTAAAATTCATTGTGTAAGTTGAGTTATGATATTTTTATTGTAACTAATCCAGTTAGATAGAATATCATGTTAAAACGAGATTTTAATCAAGAAACGAATTTAATTAATTTTAATTACCAAGAAATATTTTTTTGATGTTTTAAAAGTGTTTTGAAGTCAAGATAAAGATATTTTATAGTTTTTTTGGACGTGATAAACTTGTTTTCATTAAATTAGAAGGTTGGTTCCAAATCTGTCAAAAACATAGAGATTTGGTTAAGAAGCAAAACTCACTGATTTTCTTTGGATAATATTTTCAAATAAAATCACTAACTTTAAAATAGTATGAATGTAGTATGATTCTGGAGATTTTGGAGAATTTTTAACGTGTTTTAATAGTTGTTTTCTTAAAAGATTTTCGTTTTACAAATCTGAAAATTTGACTTTGCAGGCTGATTTAACACTGATGTTTAGAAAATCTACAATTTCGATAGAGAGCCTTTGTTTTACATGAAATTAATTCTACTGGGATTTCAAACCATGTAGTTTATGTAGTAAAATTTTCAAGATGCATTCGAATTTCGTGGAAATAGTTATGATTTTTCAAAATCGAGTTGAAAATCAACCTGAGACAGATTACTGTCTGAGGTTCAAGTCAGATTTTGAGAACCAAGATTACAGATTTTCGAAATCTTGTCTTCATGAAAGTTTCTGGGTTCTGAATCTAGTTTCTAACAGTATTTTTATATTTTAAATCTGATATTTCTATAGTAAGATAAATATATTTTTCTGAGACAGTAACATTCTAAAAATTTACTTCAAAGTTATAAGTTCATACAAAAAAAATCAAGGACATGGTCATTAGGATACAAGGGCAGATTGCAGTATATTAATGGGCCTTTTAGTTGATGTAAGTTTATTTATTGTGTGTTTTCTAGGTTAGAAATCTTAATAGCTCGAGAAGGAATTTTTGTGAAGTTTAAGGTGAGTGACTCTTCTTGTCCTTGTGTTTTGAAATAAATTGCAATTTTCATAAAGTCAAATGTTATTTTATGTATATGAAAATTCGGATTACATAGGATATGTTCAAGTAATTTTGAAAGTATCAATGCTATGTATGTTTATGTTATGTAACCCAAACCACTCAAGTATGATCATGACTAAACTTGCCAGGACAACGTCCCCATCTGTTCGACCCTTCTATAGTGGGGGTTAAACACTAGGCCACCTCTTCGACCCTTGTTTAGTGGGGTTTAAACACTAGGCCATATCCGTTAGACCTTTCCCTAGTGGAGGTTAAACACTAGGCTGTGTACACAGAGATCAATGAATGCATGATCCTCTATTTGAGTAATGACCTAAACCTATGCATGAAATGTTGTTATCAAGTTTTGAATACGAGTTTAAGAAAGTATGATTGCAAATCATGTATGTTCATGCGAATGTTTTAAAAGTTCTTTATAAGTTTGAGTTTTGTGAAAATGTATGTATATATGTAACATATGTGATCTGACAAGGATAGGTAGAGCTACTTGCTGGGCATATCCATGCTCAACCCATGTTCTTAACTTTTTTTGTAGATGATCTTCGTAAGTATGAATTGGTATATGTGGAAGGTGATGGAGATGGGAATGAGTAAGAAGGGGTGCAAGTGAGGCATTTTAGTTTAGAACTTTAGAATATTATTGATTTTTTTTTTGTAATAAGTGGTGCTAGACCATAAGGTAGGCTAGTTTGATAACGTTTAATATACGATGGTATGTTTTGGATTTTGTTTAAGTTTCTTGTGTAATCAAATAATTTCTGTAGGTTTAAATTTTACTTGTGAATTTTCATATTTCGTGGTAGCAAAAGTAAAGATGCCTTGTGAGGTTTGAGAAGTTTACTTTTCGAGTCTCACGGCGTGTTATGTTCCAAGTCATGGTGGATTTGGGGTGTGACAGTTGATTTTCTCGACTATGGTGTAGTGATAACTAAGCTCGTATCTGGATGCTTGTTGGATAGCAAGTACATTGGATTGATTCACTAATAATTATCACATGAATAATTACTTAGTGCCAATAATTTGTTCTCTGGCATTGGAGTAAGTGATCGTTGGACTTGAGATTATTATGGTATTCCTTGTTGCTCAAACTGGGTTTTTCACAAGGTAAAGATTGGGTATAACATAAAGCATAGAATAATAATGAGCAATCAATATATGATATCACTTCAAATAATAGTAGAGAATAACCCATCTAGTCACTTTTAAGACTATCAACTCAATAAATCTTCTGTGTAGAAGGAAAAGTATACTTGGAAGCACCTCAAGATTCTACTTTTTTGGAATTATATTTTGGAAATAAGGATAGTCAAATTATAGTCGACACTAAATCTGTACTCCTAGACTAATCAGGGATATATTACAAAGAAATGATACTAATTACATGTCAACAATGTCATTGGTAGGTGAAATCTAATTGCTTGACTTTTCTTATTCACTTATGTGGTCATGATGTTTTGCTAGATGCCAATCTTCATCTACAATTAAAAATTAATTAATTGGTTGGATTAATGATAAATTAAAGTGTTTATTTTATTTGGCTTTTTTTTAATTATGACAACATGGATGGAAGCTAACGGGTTACACCACAAAAAATGAGATCTTTGAGATTAAATCGTAAAAATGATAAGTATGAAATACTTATGGTCAATTTATGAGATAAAATAACCATGGGAGTTTATATGCAATTAATTTAAGCTTTGGATGATAGGTAGTTAGTTTCCTTTTGGAGTTGGACTTATTAATTCCTAATAGACTATGACTAATTAACTATAAATACCCCAACCCTTTAGCTCTTGAGACGTGGAATCACAACGCAATTAATACAAAGAATTGCGTGAGGAAATAAAACTTGAAGATCCAATTCTTAGAGAGAGAAAGTGAGGCCGATTTTAGAGAGAGAAAAATACATTTATCTTTTTTCTCTCCTTCATGATTTTTGAGAAAACCCGCCTAGGATTTTTGGTAGTCATTCTCTTCTATCAATTGATAGTTCAATCTCAAGAAAGTTAGCACTCACAAGGCTAAGGCTAAATAGATCTTAGAGGTTCTTGATAATCTTGTTCATGTGAATACTGTTAAAGGCTCGACGCTTGTGAAACTTTTGGCTGTACATGGTCTATTTTCAAGCAATTTCACATGCCTTACACATAGAAGAATATCGTAGGAAGATACATTTTTTGGGCATCCTATATAAACCATGTGGTTATCTCATTGTAAGTTCTATAGTTAAGGTATTTGTTGTGTTACTCTGCATATTACCTTAAACCAAATATATCTGAGCCAAATAATAGCTTCCACATATTGTAAGAGATTTTTGTTTATTTTTTTCCTTTCATCAATTGAAATCACCTCTGTAGTCCTAGAGCATATTCATAACTTGCATTGAATCACTTTGTTTGCAACTAGAGATTTTGACATTGGTGTGCATTGAGGATCAAGAAGCTAGTCAAGGCATGATGGATCTAATGCTTATGATATCTTGGTAAAACAAGTGACCAAATCTACTGAATTTGAAGGCACACAACAATAGTACTCAAAAACTAGTGAATGGAGGTGTTTAAGTTTTAGACTGCATTTCAAAGCAAGAAAAAGTGAATGCTCGACTAATTATTAAAGACAAGAAACTCAAAAAGTTTAAACCACCAAAATGGCAAAGGCAATTGCAAGGGTTTGAATTCTATCTTGAAGTGGTAATTTTACATTGTCAATAAGGATACAATTATGCTTTAGAACAATATCAAAAAATAAATATATAAGAAACCATTGAATACACGTCTTCGCTTGAGGTCAAATTTGACAATATACGGAGAAATATATAATAGTTATATTATGGACCTTTCACATTTACAAAGCCTTTTGAAGACTTTCTTTATGAGTGCTGTATAGTACAATTCAATAAAGTCCTACATTTCCTAAAAATCCCTAATAACTCATATACGACAAGCTTTTTACCTCTCCTATACGATGCCTTAATATTACTAGTCTTGGAGAAACTATAAGCTAGAAAATCTTATCACATATAATCATACTTGTAGACATTGCTTGGGAAGAAGCAAAATTGAAGATATGACTTCAACTTTTGAATGCACAAAGAAAAAAAAACTTTTTCCCTAACTGGAAAAGATGAAGAAGAGCTTTCATAAACAAAATACAATATTGATAACTTGAGAGAAGATGGAGAATTCAGCCCTTCTGCTTGCTACAAAAAAGCAAAACTCCAGACATGATGAAAGAAAAACTCAAGACCAATTGCAACCAGTTGATGGAGTTTAAACTCTAGATTTAGTAGCACTTTTTTTTTTCTTGTATCCCTTTGTTTGTTAAACTTTGTACCGGATTTACTTCTTTCAGCATAGATTAGCATTAAGCATGTAGTTTGAGATAAAATCTCTTTAATTTTCTAATAATATTTCTTAATTTGCATTTTTTTTGTCCTTCACGCTTTATTATTTTCATTGCATTAAAGATCAAAATTTAAACTTCTCATGAGAGTCAAGAGCAATATGCTGTTTAGGTTCATATGTCAAAGAGCACTTCACTTTCTCATGAGAAGTATCATTTTAAGATTTCCCGTTTATTGGGCAAACCTTCCCACCATCTTTGCAACCAACTTGTAGATGCCATTTATATGGAGTTCTATAACTAAATATAGTCCACCCTATTTGGATACTAACTTATCTTTGGTGCGATGGTTCATAAATATTGGCCTTTGAGTGGCAAGAACTAAGTCATCAACTTGAAAAGAGCGACAATAAAGTTTCTTGTTGAAAACCTTAGAAAAGTGGGCTTGATAGCATTCAAGAATTCCTTTGCCTCTAATCTTTCTTCATCTTCAATTTTCAGCCCCTCAAGATGTTGGCAAGCCTTTTTTTTCCTGAGTAAGGCCTTTTGGATGACAAATCTGAGGAATGGAATTTGTTGCTTAGCCTCAAGATATTGGTTAGCATTTTTTTCCTGAGTAAGCCCTTTTGGATGACAAATCTTAGGGATGGAATTTGTTACTTAGGAGGTAAAATGGCTTCACACCATAGACCAAGGCATTTCTAGTGGAGTTCTATATGAGGTGTGATAGCACGAACTTTGATACGAGAGTCAAATATGAGTACATGTCCAAGTGTTTGACTGGGCAACTTTCTAAAATTAGGATACGATGGCACTGCCAAAGAGTCAAATACAGGTAGGGAAACAATTTTGAATTTTATACTTTTTAGTTTTTAGGATAATTAATCTAAAAAAATGTAGTCTACAAATGATGTAACTCTATATTCTTTTATAGGTAAAAAGTTAAACGAATTCATACTTAATCATCCATTCAAATAAACAAATTCAAAATTAAGAATTGTAAATTAGTTTACTAGGATTCAAGAATATAGAGTTAAAGAGCATACCTTTGTTTAGTAGTAACAAGTGACATTTGGAAACATGAAGCTTCTCAATTTAAAGAATAAATTTCTATAAGTTTGTTGAAATTCTTGAGTCAACAATCAGCTTCATCTTAGCCTTAGAACCTCAAGATTGCTGTTCCTTATTGTTGTCTAACTAATCAATTAATTAAACTTTGAAGAACCAATCTCAAAAGAAAAGTTAAAGACAAAAATATTGTAGATTTACTCATAACCTAGCATCAAGCACATAAATATGTAAATAGAGAAAAATTATTACAAACTAAAGACAATCACTTTAATATATGTTAGACCTTGTATTTTGCATCTAACAAAAACACAAAAGATTACATAAGTAGTTGTGCACCATTATACACATCAATTGTTCACCTAAAACAAAAGTACAATAGGCCTTTAATAATGTGGGAGCATTTAAGGAAGTGGAGGTTCATGAGGATGACCAAGTCTTGATGCCGAAAAGACCAATCACAAGGGCGAGGGCTAAGAGGTTCAAAGATCAACTCCAATTGTTCATTTAAAAGTTCCAACCACTTGAAGAATTGAAACTTGGAAGATATGGAAAATATTACATGATTCAAGTAGAAGAGAATGGCCAATTTGAAGATTTTGAAGTTGTTGAAAAACTCAACTTTTCAGCGATCCACGGTGTCCATCTATGAGTCATCATTAGCCCCCACCCATGGATTGGATGATGAACCGAGTTCTGGGAGCAATGTGTGATCCACGTGCGTAGAGAACCACGAACATCCACGTGCGGATCCATCCATGGATCAACCTTTGGGAGCATCGTGCGATTCGCAACGCAGAGAATTGCGGGTCACTATTTATTGCCACTCATGGATCGTTCCACCTGCAGATTACTTTTGGTCAAAGGCAATGTTGAGTTTTTACCAGTGTTCTTGTTGTGTAATTTAGTCCTTTTTAGTTATTTTCATGTATTAGGGTTTTAGATATTGGCCTTGTATAAATACCTAAACTAGGGGTACTATTCACAACAATTTTTGAAGAAATTTCAAGAAAGTTGAGAGAGTTCTCTCTTTGGCTTTCCAAGTCTAATCTTTGAGCTTTTAGGATTCAAACTTAAGAGTTTCAATCGTTGACTTATCCAACAAGAGCCACATTTGATTGTGGTGCCTTCTACCATAATTTGGGTTTACTAATTCGTGCAAATTTGGGTTGAGATAATATCAATATTGTTCAAATTGGTGAGAGTTGAGGGGTCAAGATTTTCCATCTTTTGAAGCTTAACTTAGTCTCAATCTTGATCTTGGGTTTGCATAATTTACACTAGTTCACATCTTATGCTACTTAGTCACTTAACTTTTGTTCAAATTCTCCACAAAAATTCTCATGATCATCGGCGAACCTCATTGCTTCAAGACGAGGTTCATTAATTGAAAGTTTAGCAAATTCAATAACATCCCTATCAATATCTAACTTATTTGTACTTGTAAATGTAAATCATAAGTTATTTAATACTTTAAAATAATAAATGAGAATAATAAACTAAGAAATCAAAGATTACTTACATATGTCCCAATACTCTGATGGTCCTTTTTGATACCACTTTTTTTGTTTTAGACAATAGTCGAGTATTGGTATGGACATATACTAAGTCTTCAATTCTTTTGCTTGTCAATTTGTTTCTCTTCACAATTCGAATTAAAGAATATGTGCTCCAATTCCCTTCACAATAAGATGAAGATGCTAGTTGTGATTTTTTTTAAAAAAAAAACAAAGATTGCAACAGTGGTTTGATGATCCATGATTAGCCCACCAAGAAATTGGTTCCTCATAAGCTCTTGAATTATGACATGAGGTGCATTGAAATAACATGTCCTACTTGAAAATGGCCCATATTCTGTATATATATCTCTAAGATCTTTTGAATCTGAAAATAATCTCGCAAAGCACAAGTTGCTATTCATAGAAACTTCTTGATCTTGATTAGGGCCAATCTTTGAGAGCCATTACTTGTACCTTGACGCCAAGTATCACTGTAATATTTAGGCACCAAGAAATGGGCCATACAATGTAGAGGAATGTTACTTTTGTTCATCTAGCCTCTAAACAATGGTGAATGACATAAAAAAATTTGAATAACTTGCCAGTATATCTTTTTCTTCATGATCAAAGATCACAGTCTTTACCTTTTTAATCATTGAATCCCACATGTCATATATGATGTGTAAAATGGGAGAATCAATGTGTACTAACCGTAACATATCTATGATAGGCTCAGTGAATTTAAGTAGATACTCCAATTTATCCCACCAAGTATCATCAACAATACACCTTTTAACATCACCAACTTTCATCTCTATTGGTGATTTTCCATCTCCTCTGTAGTTTTTCCAACCAGCATCCATTTTCATAGAGCCATGATAATACTACATACAATTCAACAATTTTCAGCAAAGACAAATAGGAATAGCTATTAATGCCAAATTCAAACTATGAACCACACATGGTATCCAAAAGATGTGAGGGTAGCATCTTTCAATGATTCCTCCTATAGCTTTGTAATTACTAGCGTTATCAATGACTATTTGCACTACATCTTTTTGCCCTACTTCTAGTGCTTTGATTAATAGGCTTGCCACATAATCAAGCATCTTCAACATTCCTACCAACATTTATAGGTGTCACAAACATTGCACCACCCCTAGATGTAGCCACGATGTTTATTAGTCATTTGCATTTAATATTAGTCCAATCATTTGAGCAAATAGAAATGCCTTTCTTTTTCTAGAGTATCCAATGGGCTGAAGCTTCCTATTTATATGTGCCTTTTCTTGTGCAAGTAAAGTTGTACATAATCTACCATAGCTTGGAGGAGAATATCCAGATAATCTACAATTTACCAATGCTTGAGAGGATTTATGAAAGTAAGAACAACAAGTAAAATTAAATGATAAACTAAAGCATAAACATGTGAGCTGCTAATTTACCCACTACATTTCTCTGTGCTACATTGAGAGCTTTTTTTAGAGCTCTTGGTGTTGCACCTTTTCTTTTTTTTTTTTTTTTGTATTGCTGTCGCTCCCCATTTTTCGAAAGGAAGATAAAATATATAGTGTGATGAGGTCAGAAAAAAGGAAAAGAAAGAATTAAATGTGATTTTTCTTTATTGGAAAAGGAAATGTATGTTTTTATAAAAAATAATTTTTAGAAAATACTTTCTAAAAGATAATTCGATAAAATGTGACAAATAAATGCTTTATTTTGAAAACAAAAGAAAAGGGCCTAAAATGGGACTTTGAAAATGCGACGGTTTTTGGGCCAGAAAATAGAGTCTAAAAAGGGTTTTTTTAGTGAAAAAGGAGTCGCCACTTGGTATTGAGTTTTGGTGTACCAAGTCACCCGAAAATATTTTATAAAAGATAAGAAAATTAAGAATGATTTATTTAAAGAAATGATTTTTGGAAAAATATAGAAACAACAAGAAAAACCCTTTTAGATGACTCCAGGTCTTTGAGAACAAGAGAAAAAGGTTCGGGAGTCACAGTTGAAGAACGGGAAGGCAAAGGCTCGCGCCTAAGGCACCCTTTCAACCTAACCGAAACTAGTTGCGAGGTTTAGTCTAAATTTTCCTAATATAACCCTAAGATTTTATCGCATTTGGATGCAACTATATAAATGCAAATCTAATCCTAAAATGAATATCGTTAAGGGACAAAATGTTCCATTGAGGTTTAGTCGGAATTACCGCATTAATTGCGAAACCCGAATGTAGACCTCGACGGAGTCACGAGTTTAGGTGCAAAATGGAATGCAAAAGAAAAGGAAAATAGTAGTATAGATAGTAAGTGAACAAAGAAAGTAGGGATGCAACATAACGGGTACGGGAGACGAATGGACTCGTGACTAACAGTTCCTACTCACGGAGGGGGGAACGACATGTACGCCATCGCTTCCCACGTGAGTAGATGACTATTTCTAGTCAAATCACACAAATGACCTAAAATTCTATGTGTAGTGGAATCTAAATGTTATGCACTAAATAGATGTTAAAATAGGTAATAAGTGATGAAGTATATAAAATCATGGAAAAATGGAAAAAGACCTAAAAAGGATAAAATGTGTGTGAAATGTCATGAAATGCACACGAGAAATGATTCTAATACTAAGATGACCTAAAGGCCTAGCATTGGACTTAGCTTATTTTCTAAAAAATTCTCCGCTAGCGTTGGACTAGCGAAGAAACCGAAATTAATCACAACTAGCGTTGGACTAGTGTGACGACGATACACACATATATAATAAAGCAAGTAAATGAATAAAACATATATTGCAGCAATAATCACATAAAAGCACATAATAG
This sequence comes from Mitragyna speciosa, assembly GCA_024721245.1. NCBI lineage: Eukaryota > Viridiplantae > Streptophyta > Magnoliopsida > Gentianales > Rubiaceae > Mitragyna > Mitragyna speciosa. Next base: position 26,242,819 of record CM045553.1, on the reverse strand, counting down.
CACATAGGAGCACATAACACATAAGCATGATATTCTAGATGCAAAGTCCTAAAGAAAGCAAATAAAACACATAAGCACATAGCACACATAGCACACAAAAGCCCTAACTATTACATCGGAGAAGCCTAATTACAATCTAAAATGGAAAGGATAATCAAAGTAGCCTATCTAACCTATCTATTACATTTTCTAACTAAAATACAAAAGTTTTTGTTAACTAGATATAAACTATCTATTACATTAACTATCTAAATACAGAAATTTTGCTAAATAGAATATTACCTATCTATTACATTTCTTTGAATAATCAAAAATTAAATTCAAATAAACAACAATGACATAAATAAATAAAACACTCACACATGAATAAAAATTATAATCACAAAGATACATGAAAACACATATGAAAACACATAGGAGTACGTAGGAGCACGTAAAAAGAAATTAAAGGGTAATCGAGGTACCTCCCATTTGTAAACTCGGTACAAATTGCTACTAAAATGAACAAACATGTCAAAAATACCACTATAAATAAACTATTAATTAAATTATCGCATACTAATCACTATAAACATACTACGATAATTTAAACAATAATAAACAAAAATAAAAGAAAGAAAATAATGATAATAATAATTAAGTATTTAGGAGGAAAAATGAAAATTATTTAAGTAAAATAAATAAGTAAATAAATAAATAAAGTAAAACAACAAAAGTAAAGGAATAATAGTAATAATAGAAGATAAAATACAATACTACATACTTAAACTTTTTAACACCCCAAATAAGAATTATTAAAATAACTAGAAGGAAAATAAAGAAACTAATTTGAACAATAATTAGACTAACAAGACCCAATTTTAGAACATTAATTATAAATTTGATAAAATAAATAAAGAAAATGTGAAAAGAAATAATCTAAAGCTTTTGAGGACTTAACTAATTTTAATTTTTTTTGGCAAAAATAAAATATTATAAGATTTGGATTAAAAATGAAAATTTAGGCAACATTCTAAAGTGAAAATGTAATTTACAACAAAACAAAAGGGTAAAATTATAATTTTTAACCCTAATTAAGGTAATGACATAGTTTACAACAAATTTAAAGGATAAAATATAATTTTCAGCAAGTATAATGCCAAAAAATAAAATTTACAGCAATATTTAAAGCCAAGAATATAATTTCAGCAAAGTCATTAAATAATACATAATTTACAGCAATGTATAGGGTCAAATTGCAATTTTCAGCTATATAAAAGAGCTAAAATAAAAATTTCAGCAACTATAAGTATTAAAATACAAATTCCAGCAACAAATAAAAGACTAAAAGTACAATTTCTAACAATTAATGGAGGTATTAAAGCAAATTCCAGCAACATAAAGGACCAAAATATAAATTCCAGCAACAATAGGGGCCAAAAATAAAATTCCAGCAAGTATAATAACTCAAATAAAATTCCAGCAAGGTTGGGAGGGATAAAAAATGAAATTCCAGCAAGTATTCTAAGGCAAAATAGAATTTCCAGCAATGTTGGGGGGACAAAAATAAAATTCCAGCAAGCATTCTAGGGCAAAAATAGAATTTTCAGCAAGTTAAAATATGAAAAATACAATTTCCAACAAGTTTTAAAACCAAATTGCAATTTTAAGCAACATTCAAGGTTCAATTTGTAAATTATAGCCACATTAAACGCCAATTTGTAATATCCAACAATAAGAAGGGGGTAAAATGAAAATTTCAGAAATATCTAAGGGTAAAAATGTAATTTCAGAAAAGTATAGGGGTCAAAATATAATTTTATAAAAATATAGGGGTCAAAATGAAAAATTGAAAAATATAGGGGCCAAAATTATAATTATCTAAAAGTTGGGGGACCTAAATGTAATTAATTGGGACCTAATTGAAAAGAAAATAAAATTACAGGGATCAATCTACAATAAATAGAAATTAAAATGCACAGAAAAAAAATGTCCTAGGGCCACAGTAGCATTAATGAAAGTATAAGGACTATAAAATAAATAGCTATTATTAATTAAAATAAAAAAACTAACCTAATCAAAACGATGTAGTTTTACTAAAATTATTTTTTTTTTATTTTTTATTTTTACGATTTTCTTTTTACCCGGTTTCTTCTCTTTTTTCTTTTTTTTTTCTTTCTTTTTTTTTCTTTTTTTTTACTCTTTCCAGATTTTTCTTTTTCTTTTTTTTCTCTTTTTTTTCTCTCTTTTCTTTCTTCTTCTTTCTTTCTTTCTTTCTTTCCAGATTTCTTCCTTTTCTAATTTTCTTCCTTTTCTTCTTTCCCCCTCCCCCGATTCTGTTCTTCCCCTCTCTATTCTCTCCGTCCGGTACTCTCCTCGCCGGATTCTCTCTCTATCTCTCTGCCTTTTCTTTTCTCTCTTTCTTCCCTTCTTTACCTTTTCTTTCCTGTCTCTTCCTCTCTTTCTGTTCCCCTCGCCATTCTCTCTTTTCGGTCCTCTCTCTCTCTCGCAGTTTCTCTCCCTGTTAAACCAAAGCCCCCTTGTCCCTCTTCTCTCCTTCTTCTCCCAATTCCTCAAAAAAAAATGATTTTCCAAATCTCATATCAAAAACCCGTAAACAAATCATCACAAAATAAACAAGCAATCATGATTTTAGTGCAATTAAGGGCTATACAAAAAAATAAAATTGGAAGAGGATTGAGAATTTTACTTGGATTCAGGCAAGCGCTGCAATGGTTGAGTGGTGGAGGGATTGGTGGAGAAAAATGGAATTGCTGCTACTATTGTTATATGCGTGTGTTTTGCTGATTGTGTCCGCGTGTGTGTGTGATTGATTATATGTGTGTGTGATTTGTGATGCTAGTGAACACAGGTGGTGTTTGTAAGTGCAGATTGAGAGCCAAGAGAAGAGAGTGAAGTGAAGTGTGTGTAATGGTGAGTGCTTTTGCATGTGTGTGTTTATTGTGTGTGCAGGTGAAAGAAAGGCAGAGAAGGGGATGAAGATAGTTGTGTGTGCATTGTGTGTGTCTGAATCTGTGTGTGCATATGTTAATGCGTGCTTGTGTGACTGTGTGTTTGGGCCGTGGATGTGAAAATGTGTTTGTGCAGGTGTGAATGTGTGCAAACGAGTGTGTGTATGTGTGTTTGTATTGTGCAGGATGGTTTGTTTTCAAATGTGTTTGTGCAAGTGGAAATGAGGGGAAAACAGAGAGGGGAGAGGAGCTTGTGTGTGCTGTGAATGTTGGACTGTGAGTTGTGTGTGTGTGCCTGTGACAGTGTGTTTGTGTGCAGTGTGTTGTGTGTTGTGTGTTGCAGGTATGTAAATGGTGTGTGTGTGTGAATGTGTCTGCGTGCTAATGGTGCTGGTGTGTGCAAGTGAGTGTTGCAGGTGTGTATAGTGTGTGTTAGTTGGTGTTCTGTGTGTGTGTGTTTGATGAGCGTGAGAAGAGGAAGCAAGGGTGAATGTGTGTCTGTGGTTCTATGTAGTGTGTCCAAGGTGTGTATGTGTTTGTGTCTGGCAGAGGAAAAAATAAAAAGAGTGAGGGAAGTGAGCCGAGGGAAGTCTGTGTGTGTATGGGGAGCTTGTCTGTGTTGTCTGCTCCCTGTGTTGCAAGGGGGATTAAAAAAAATAAAAGAGAGATTTGTGATGATGGTGCGTGGGTGGGGGAAGAAAGAAAATCCATCCAAAATCCCTGCAAATCTGCTGAAATTTGGTCATGAGGCTGTTCTGATGGTAGCAGCCATACTGCTACAGTTTGCAGCCTGCTCTAGCTTTTTTTTTTTTTTTTTCTTTAAGATATTGGTAAAGGACATAAAATAATAAAATAAAATAAAATAAAATATGGACTCCTTAGAATTATAAATGAAATAAAATGAAACTAAAGCTAAAATTAAAATTCAGCATTAGTAGAAAAAAGAAAATTTAATAATAATAAAAATTAGAAATTTTTAAAATTAATTCATCATTTGAAAAATATATCATGGACAACAAGATATCATTTGAAATAATTATCAAAATAGTTTTAAAAAATATTAAAAATATATATATTTTACATAAAATCTATAAAATATTTCACACAAATAATTCTTAAGTAAAGGTGCATAAAAAACGTGACATAATATGATAAAAATTATGAAAATTACAAAAATACTAAATGATTTTTAAAAATCACAAAAATTTTACACAAAATATATTATCGCATGAAACACATATACTAGAGTTTTCACTCAAAAACTTTTAAGATTAACATATTCTTGGGAAATGTGCCCTTAATAAATAAAAAGACAAAAATTCCATAAATACTAAACGACTTTTAAAAATTATGAGATTTTTGCAGAAAATTTATGAATATACAAAATGCATATATAAAATTTTTCACTTGGAAAATTCTCGTAAAAATAGCGCATTGGAAAACGTGCCATTGAATTAAAAAATTCTAAAATTTTAAATAAATAATGAATGACTCCTAAAAATCATTAAATCATAAATAATGATAAAAATAGTAAAATCATGTATTTAGGAAATAAAATAAAATAAACTAATATTTACATAGTGAAATTACCATTTTGCCCCTGATGTGACGAATTAGACATAATATGCGAAAATTGTACTCGACCTCCGAAAAGTGAAAAATACCCCCTAAAATAAAGTAACACACATATTTTTTACAAAAGGTGTGTCAAAATTTGGTGTCTACAATTGCAACATGTCTAATCCCTTAGGCAAACTGAAATATTAGTTTGTTTCCTTGCTAACAGTCGAACCTTTACCATTTTTGATTTAAAATCTTCATGTGCTTTTCTAATAATTTCAACAATATCATTTCCTATTGCATTGCAAGCTTGAGCTCCATAATTTGGTAGTTTTAGTGGATGTGTTTTTACCTTTGAATATGATCCAGTCATTTTTTTGTTACAATGGTTACATGACAATTGTCTATTCCTCCCTTCCTCCTAAAGGTAGATTTGGAACTTCCACATGATTCCATAACGATTTATCATCAAATTGAAATCCTAGAGCTGTTGGTGGTCTTAGAAATCCCTTTGTTTCCCTTTGCTAGAAGCAAACATTGCATATTTATCACCAAAGATATGCATATAATGAAAAAAATAAATAAATTATTCAGTTCAATTAATGAGCCAATAGCAAGACATTAACTGATGAATTTATAAGCTAAGAAAAATTCCTTACTATTTGTTGCATGATGATTTAATCTTCTTTATCTGATTTTGTGCTCTAATGGAAAGGAGGATTTTGCCTTTAATACACAGAAAGATGGATGTAGTGGCTTTGGAAACTGCTCATTGTATTTGAGAAGAAGATAGTGAAATGATTTTTTGGCTCTGGTTTAGAATGGTAATCATGAAAGAAATATATTGAATATTGTATAGATGTCTAAAAAGTCAAAGATAAACTTAAGCCTATCCATGTGTATGAAGACATTTTTTTTCTTCAAATCTGACTATGATCTTGACGCTATGACCAACCAAAATTCATTTTGGCAGCAAATCATCACCTTTATACTTTTTTTGCAATTAATTAAATTATGAATGGCTTTTATAAGTTATAATATGTAAATTTTTGTGTGCTTAAAATTTTAATTAAACATTTTTTAGAGCTTGGCACGTATTAATTTGTGCAATGTGTCCCTATTATATATAATTTAACAAAATGTAAACTTATTTATTGATAAATACAATGTGGATATAAACACTTTTAGTTGATGATTTATTGATGCTTAAAAGTTAAATCACATTAAGTATACACTTTTTAAATTTTTGAACAAAGGTGAACTTTCATTAAAAAGATGAAAATTTTACATTTGTTCAATTAATTGACCTATAATTCCATTTGGTGATATTTGACAAAAGTTCATATACATCTAGATATTTTCCCTTTTGTTGTGTTTTAGTATTATATTTGATATTCACATGTTACTTATAATTTGTGATTTTTTTTTTTGATATTTTTTAGTTTAGGTTCATAGAGAGTTAAATATTAGGTCTTTTGTGTTCCTTGTGTATTATTTAAATTCAATGCATAGCACAATAATTATGTAAGTAGTACATGTTGTCTAACACAAGAACAAATGTAGCTTAAATTATTGGATGACTTTAATTTATGTTTAAATATATTGAATGTTATTACTTCAACCAACTCGTTTGAAGTTATTGCTTATGGACCTTAAATAACAATATAAGTTAATGTAATCTTCAATTCGAACAACAGTATCACTTGAAATCATAATAACAATTTGTGTGGTTGGATGTTGATGCTTACAATCTAAAGCACATTAAGTGTACACTTTTTATTTTTTGAACACAGGTGAACTTTCATTAAAAGGATGCTAAATTTACATTTTTCAATAAATTGACCTATGTTTTCATTTGACATCATTTGATATAAGTTCATATACAATTGAATGTTTTCCCTTTTGTTGTGTTTTAGTACCATTATATTTGATATTCATGTGCCCTTCTATTTTGTAAATTAAGTTTTTTTGGCATTTTTTAGTTAGGTTCATATATGGCTGAATATTAGCTGTTTTGTGTTCCTTGTTATAGTATTATTTAAATTCTATGTATGGCATAATAATCACGTAAGTGGCATATGTTGTATAACACGAACAAATGTAGCTTTAATCATAGTATGCCTTCAAGTTATGTTTAAATGATCTTTAATCCTATTAAGTATCAACTTGTTAAATTTATCTCATGTGCTTTAGGTATTAAATATAAGTAAGTGTACATTAAGATAATTTCCAAGTCAAATGATATTCTCACTTTAAATCGCAATAAATATTAGTGTGCTTGGTTGTTGATGCTTGCAATCTATAGGACATTAAGTATGCACTTTTTTATTTTTTGAACAAAGGTGATCTTTCATTAAAAGGATGCAAATTTACATTTGTTCAATTAGTTGACCTATATTTTCATTCGCTGTTATTAGATATAAGTTCATATGCAATTGAATATTTTTCCTTTTTTGTGTTTTAGTACGACATTGATATTCACAGGCCACTTCTAATTTGTAAATTAAATTTTTTTTGACATTTTTTAGTTTAGGTTCATATATAGTTGAATATTAGCTCTTTTGTGTTCCTTGTCATAGTATTATTTAAATTCAATGCATGGCACAATAATCATGTAAGTAGTACATGTTGTATAGCACAAGAACAAATGTGGCTTAACTTATAGTATGACTTCAATTTATTTTAAATACACTGAATATTATTACTTCAATTGATCTTTAATCATATTAAATATCAACTCGTTCAAAATTATCTCTTATATGCTTTAGATTTTAGATATAAGTTAGGGTACATTAACATAATTTTCTCCCATGTATTCAGAGAAACGAATATTGTAGTTAATTCTTTGGCAGTGTTAGCAAGTGGAGGTACTACTCAGCTTTATGATTTGTCCAATCTCCCTAAGCATGTTTTAGGACTAGTTTTGTTAGATCAAAGGCAGATGCCTTATATTAGATACATGTAATTTTTGTTTTTAAAGTATTGTATTTTTTATTTGAGGTAAGGTTTTATGCCCCCCTCAGATTTTATCATTAATAAAGCTACCGAGTAATGCCCTCCCCGTGTACAAGATTAGCCAATTAGAAAAAATAACATAATTTTCAATTCAAATAATAGTATCACTTTAAATCGCAATAAATATGTGTGTGCTTGACCTTTTTTCCTCTTATTTTTCTTCAAAAATTCATTACTTCATACACAAAATTGTTAACGAATAATAATTTTTTGTTTTTTTTTATAATTTTTGGTTTCACCTTTCGAATAATTTAGTTAAAACAATTAGTTTTCCTTAAAAACAATTGGGCTTATTGTCATTTTTACTAAGTTATCAATACCAATTCCTGCAATTTGGGGAGACCTCAAGAAAGCGTGAAACAAATAACAAGGCAATACTGGCGAGTCTAATTAGTCAAGTTTCAAGAAGATGAGTTACAAGAAATATATCATAATTGGATACATTTGAAACAAAATAGGATAGATAATAGGTTGGTTTTATATGTAATTTTAGTGTAACATAAGCATGCATCCACAAAAACTGTAACAATTGAATCGAATGAAAGAAAATAAAAAAAATAATTTAGAGATATGAATATATTGCATGTCTTAGCAAAATGAGAATGATTGCCAGTTATAAGTGATTAACAAGCCTCACCCATGAAGTTATCAAGTTATTAGTAGCTTGTTAATGTTTATATAACTTAATATGCATTATCATAAGAAGGTTTGTTAAGAGGACAATTTAATTTGGAAAAGATTCCATAATTGAAAATGTTAATAGTTGTATCCATCATCTTTGTGTACATTAACACAGTGGTAAATAAATCCCTTTTGACATAAAATAAGAATTGAATAAAGGAAATTAAAAAGATAACTATTTAAAAAATGTTTTGGTTCTAATGCTATAATTGACAAGCTCGTAATTAGATATAAAAATATAAAAATAAATCTCAACAACATTACACAAATCAAGTAAAGTTAAATTAGCCTAATTACCTTGCTTACTGCAAGCACACAGTTCGTGTAATAGTACAAGGTAATAGGGTTGATCTCATAGGGAAAAGAGTATAGAAGTACTAAGGTTTTATCGCTTGCTTTATTATCTAAACAACCCAAATAAAGAGAAAAGACTGAAAAATAAACAAAGAAATAAGTAAAGTAATCAACTCTATCGAATAACAATATTGGAGAAAATGCACAATTGTTAGATTCTAGGGAATAGATTCCACTAATGAGCAAGCATAAGATTGAATGGATTAATTTATGCCATGGATTCTTGTATTGTTTAGGGTCCAACTCCAATTGTACTTAACCTTCACTCTCGTGATAAGTTAATGATTACCTCCCTGCTGGTTCTTTCCTACTCTCGTGGTAAATATATTAGTATTGGTTCATTGTCCCCTTGAATTGCCCAATTGACCCACCTAGGAGCACCACTACTCTCGTGTGACATGCAACCTATCCTTCAATTATTTCCTTTCCATCATTATTACCAACTCTCATTGCATAATAACAACTAAGAACTTATAGTTGGTGATCAAGCAACTACAAAGCCATACAAATCAAAATAGAGAACAAACAATCACAAGATAGCATGAATAATCACAAACAGGTGATATGCATGAGTTTATTAGTTTCCTCTAACCCTAGATTGACAAATTAGCATATTCCCATAATGGATTTCACACAAAAGATCCAAGCTTTAATAGAACAATCCATAATAATCAGGATAAAGAAAGAAACAAAGTAAAGAAAACTTATTCAATTGATGAACAAAGATCCAATGCTTATATTCCTTTCTCCAATCTTGAGGTGTACAAGAGAATTCTCCAAATATGTTATTCTCTAGAGATAAATCACTAATCTATGGTGGTGGCTCCCTCAAAGAGAGAAAATCTCTCTAAGTGAGACTCTCACTATTCTATGTTATTCTCTCTCTCTCTCTCTATGCTATGCGACGCTTCCTTCTTGTGTTTCTAGCACTCTAAAATCCTCAAAAAAATGTCTATCAACTATCTACAAAGACTATGAATTAATCCCCTGAAAGATAGCCCCAAAGTGCCTCAATTTCATACATTTGCAACGAACACATGGTGAGGATACAGCCGCGTCTTCATTTAATAGCTTTCTGACCGTACCTATAATGTAATTCAGCTGCGGTTTTGGTCAGATATTTGGCCAAACTAGCTTTTACTCTAAACATAAAAGTTATAGCCCTTTGAGTTAGCTTTCCAGGAGCATAAAAATCAAGTCATTTGGAGTTTTGTACACAAAGATATGGCCTAAAAAACTGAAACATGGTTGAAAGAGTATTGTGGCATAAGAATGCTTCAGTAATTTGGAAATTGACATTGTAAACGTGAGAATCAGACATTTATGCCTTCATAAGAATTGTATCCCATTCTCTTAGCTTCCAATTTCCTCTAGAATGATCTTAATTCAATGTCTATAGCTCAAGATATTGCCAAAACACGGAAACATGTCAGTGCAGTCAAACCCTTTCCTTACCAATTCTTCTTCTACTATTGCTTCTTCATGCCACATCTTAGACCTTTTTGTTTCTCACTTCTCATCAACTTCAAATCACTTCTAAATAGGATTCAAATGCACTTTACTTGATCCAAGTTGATGATCATTATAGTTAAAGCCTACAAAACACAATGAATTGCACATTAAACCACTCATTTGCACATTTTAGCTACAAAACTCAAGATTGGAAGAAATAGACATAAAAGTGACTTTTGTTCATTATTTGAACCCTAAAAATCAGCCTAAAATACTAATCTAGATACACTAAGAAATATGCAAACTACACACTTATCAAACTCCCCCACACTTGATCCATTACTTGTCCTCAAGCAATTGAACATACAAAACCAAAACAATGACTCAACCATAGTAAAAGCAACACATGCATTTTCAAAATCACATTCTCAATAACTAAGAAAAATAATCATGTAATTATTCATCTTATTTCATATACTTATCATATTAAGCAAAAGAGAAAGAATTATACGTCAATTGAACTAGCTCAATTCCATTTCTCTACTCTATTCGAAATTCATAACCGAGCAGTGTCCATAGCTTACAAGTACAGCTGTATGCCAATGATTAATTTACTTTTTCACAACTAGAGACTTTACTTTTTAAGCTTAGCCTTTCCTTGAGACATGAAGTTGCCTTTTTACACGAAGATCTACACTGGCCAAATAAAGACTCCCGGTTACTCAGTACTTCATCTACTCAAGTTGCTATGCATACTCATAGCTCTAGCACCTTTTTACGCGAAAGTCAACATTGGCCATATGAAGACTCCCAGTTACTCAGCACTAAAACTAGCGGAGTAGAACCTAAGCTCAATTATTTCTCTGTCTCTCAATGATTTTTCCTTTCAAAACACCAATTTCTCTTTTTCTTTTTCTTTTTTTTTCAAATAAGCTCATTTAGTCCATTTTCTATAACACATTACTAATTATAGGCATAAGCAATACCCATTACCTACATTTACTACTTGACTAATGAAGAAAAACAAATAAAGTAAAAAAACTTCACTAAACTCGCAAAAAGTTTTAGCATAATTCCTCCTATTTTACCTAATATACTTTCTCCAAAACAAAATTTCATAATCACACAACAAAAATTCCCCAGACAATTAAGAAAGAAATTCTCAAAACACATGACATTATCTCAACTAGGGTAGAAGAATTCAATTACTAATGATTGTAGAATTTAACCACTAAGCACTTTTGAATTGTTGGGCAACTTTTTTTAAAAAATTTTGGCAAAAAATGTTAGACAAATTGCAATTGGTACCCAAGCAATCACAACCTTCACAATGCAACCAATATTTTTCAAAAACAAAAACCAAAAATTCAAACACAACAATTACTACGATGAATAATATCCTAAACTTCCCCCACACTTAAGATACACATTGTCCTCAATGTGTAGAAAGGAAACAAATAAGATAATGGAACAAAAGATAAAGAAACTTTACTCCCCTATCATAGCTATTGAAGTGTCTATCCATGATTTTCATACTTTCTTGATTTAATATCAACTATTAAAACCTACAATGACAACACGAGAAACAAATATAAGCTCCACAAAACCATTAGCCACACAACCTAAATAATAGAAAATAAAAACTAAATAACTCCTACTACTTTTAAATCCCAAAAAGCAATAAAATAAATTAATGGTTGGGTTGCCTCCCAACATGCACTTTTTTTTATAGTTTTTAGCCAGTCTTTTCATCAACTTTTACGTAACCCCTTGATGGAAAACATCATAAGCCCATTCCTTCTTCTTCTTGGGCTTTGTGATCTCAACCAGGATATTTCTTCATTGTAGCATCTTACAACCCAAAAGTCATCAACTATGGCGGTGGTCTAGCAACAAACACAGCATTGCATTCTTCCATATTGGCTTTGCTCTTGGTGTCCTTCAGCTTCTTCTTACATGCCATGATATCCTCAAGAAATCTCTCATAAGAAGAAACCTGCAAAATAGTACTACTAAACGAAATATTAATATGTAGTGAATTACAAATTTTAACATAAGATGCTGGTTGTGAAATGGGAGAAGCAGTTGGAAGTAAGGCTTCTACTCCATCTATTGTTTCCGCATATCTCTCTTCATCACTTACAAATCTTTCCTTACTCTCGTTTTCTTCCTTAGCATACTCATGTTCATTTTGGACCCTAAGATTCATGTACGCCGTGGTCAGTTGGTCATATTTTTTATCTATCAGTTTGGATAATCCCTCAATGGCCAACTTATAATTAGGATCATGTTCTACAGACGGATATTTACTTATCTGGTCACCACTACAAAAGGTAATTGCTTTCACTTGCTCACTAGGATTTAACTAGGTATCACTCAGTAGGTCATATTGGTACCTAATGTGCAAAGCTTCAGCAATGTGGTTAAGTTGATCCTCCAAATTTTTATCCATCATTTCTAATCTTTCTAATGTTGTTTGAGCCAATTTCTCAAGTGCTAATTCCCTTTTAGGCTTAGACTTTATAGCAAATGGATAAAATTGAAAATTAGATTCCTCCCAAACAGGTTGTTGATGATTCTAATTATTCTCCCATCCATAACATGGATGATCCCCCCACCTCGGGTCATATGCATTGGGGTAGGGGTCATGTTGAGGGGGATAGTTGTAATTGTTATCATATTGTACCTGTCTACAATTAATACAATCATAAGAATTATGATACCTACCACAGTAAGTACAACAATCAACAATTACTTGAGAATAACAAGAACCATTGCCATATTGCACAGTAACCAAGTTCTACAATTCATCCATATGTGCTTTTAACATTCTAAGAATTTCACTTCTAGACACAGCTATAGATCCTCTTATGGTACCTCTGTTATTGGCGCAATTAACATAATTATTCGCCATCTCTTCAAATCAAATTAAGGTTGCACAATTGAGATATCATCTCCTTCCACCCACTAAAACAAGAAAAATTAATAAAACAAGCAAAAATAAAAACAAGTTTAGATTAATAAAGTTTGCTTTAGCCCTAATATTCTTTTCTTTTCCCCGGCAATGGCACTTGACATGCTCGTAATTAGGTATGAAAATATAATAATAAATATCAACAATATTGCACAAATCAAGTCAAGTTAAATTAACCTAATTACCCTACTCACTGCAAGTGCATAGTTCGTGTAATAGTACAAGATAACAGGGTCGATCCCACAGGGAAAAGAGTATAGAAGTACTAAGGTCTTATCACTAGCTTTATTATCTAAATAACCCAAATAAAGAGAAAAGATGAAAAATAAACAAAGAAATAAGTAAAGTAATCAACTCTATAGAATAATAATATAGTAGAAAATGCATAATTGCTAGATTCTAGGGAATAGATTCCACTAATGACCAAGCATAAGATTGAATGGATTAATTTATGCCACGGATTCTTGTACTGTTTAGGGTTCAACTCCAATTGTACTTAACCTTCACTCTCGTGATAAGTTAATGATTACCTCCCTACTAGTTCTTTTCTACTCTCGTGGTAAAGATACTAGTATTGGCTTATTATCCCCTTGAATTGCCCAATTGACCCACCTAGGAGCACCACTACTCTCATGTAACATGCAACCTAAATTTCAATAATTTCCTTTTTATCATTATTACCAACTGTTATTGCATAATAACAACCAAGAATTTATAGTTGGTGATCAAGCAACTACAAAGCCATACAAACCAAAATAGAGAACAAACAATCACAAGATAGCATGAATAATCACAAACAGGTCATATTCATAAGTTTATTAGTTTCCTCTAACCCTAGATTGACAAATTAGCATATGCTCATAATGGATTTCACACAAAAGATCCAAACTTTAATAGAACAATCCATAATAATCAAGATAAAGAAAGAAACAAAGTAAAGAAAACTTATTCAATTGATGAACAAAGATCCAATGCTTGTATTTCTTTCTTCAATCTTGAGATGTATAAGGAAATCCTCCAAATATGTTATTCTCTAGAGAGAAATCACTAATCTATGGTGGTGGCTCTCTCAAAGAGAGACTCTCACTATTCTATGCTATTCTCTCTCTGTGCTATGCTACGCTTCCCTCTTGTGTTTCTAACACTCTAAAACCTTAAAAAAAATGTCTATCAACTATCCACAAAGACTATGAATTAATCCCTTGAAAGATAGCCCCAAAGTGCCTCAAAATCATACATCTACGACCTGAACCCACGTCGGAACCCTCGACGAGGATACAACCGCGGCTTCATTTAATAACTTTCTGACCGTACCCACGATGCAACTTGTGGTGCGGATTCAGCCGCGGTTTCGGTCAGAAAGTTGGCCAAACTAGCTTCTACTCTAAACATAAAAGTTATAGCACTTTGAGTTAGTTTTCCAGAAGCATAAAAATCTAGCCATTTGGAGTTTTGTACGCAAAGTTATGGCCAAAAAATTGAGACATGGTTGAAAGAGTATTGTGACACAAGAATGCTTCAGTAATTTGGGAATTTGACATTGCAAACGTGAGAATCAGACATTGATGCCTTCATAAGAATTATATCCCATTCTCTTAGCTTCCAATTGCCTCTATAATCATCTTAATCCAATATTTCTAACTCAAGATATTTCCAAAATACGGAAACATGTCAGTGCTGTCAAATCCTTTCCTCACTAATTCTTCTTCTACCATTGCTTCTTCATGCCACATCTTGGATCTTTTTGTTCCTCACTTCTCATCAACTTCAAATCACTTCCAAATAGTATTCAAATGCACTTCACTTGATCCAAGTTGATGATCGTTATATCTAAAACCTACAAAACACAATGAATTGCACATTAAACCACTCATTTGCACATTTTAGCTACAAAACTCAAAATTAGAAGAAATAGACATAAAAGTGACTATTGTTCAACTAGCCTAAAATACTAATCTAGACGCACTAAGAAATATACAAACTAGACACTTATCAATAACTAAAGCACAACTGCAGATGATACAACATATTTACATTGTTAAGTTAACCTGTCATAAATAAATTCATGAACAACAATTATAAAAGTTAAAAGAAAGCTAAAAGTTATATTTTATTTGTTCTCAACCTAATCCGAAGATAGAATTGGTATATACGATAGGGATGGCAATTTCTGACCCTAAAAACACAATACGAATCTTATACGAAGATAATGAGTTTAAGTTAAAACATGGCAAGTTCGAGTCGAACTAACTAACTGCCAAACAAATAGATTGCATTCATATCTACCTGTTTGACCTTGAAGAAAGGGGTTTAAGTCAAAATAAGATTAATCATTATTTCTATTTCAGTCTATCTCAATCAATGGTCGATTATATGCATGACAATAATCTAATGTAGTCTTATTCTTCTCTACATCTTCATTGTAGCAAACCATATGCAGATGCAAACATCGCCATATGTACACACATGTTTCCTTTTGCCCATGACAAGGAGCAGTCCAATTCTCTTAGGTTTTCTACTAATAATTGGTCACAACTGTACTTCTCATCTTGGCATGTGAATTTTTTTCAGTCAAATGGGTCAACTTACCATCTTGCCAACCCATGATGGTTGTGTTCAATCAAGTACATTGACCCGTTTCAAATTGGTAAGTCAGATTCAAGTCGGTAGGTTTCTTGTTATATTGAGTCTTAACCCGACGTGCCAACTTCTTACTCGAATTAATTGCCACCCTTAATTATACAATACAGAAACAAAAATATGCACTTTCAATTTAAAAAGAACAGGAATAAAATGTGGGGATTCAGGCCCGTTGCCCATATATCTTCACAAAGAAAAAAAATAAAAAAAGAGGTAAAGTCAATTTTTTATCACTAGTTGACTTCATAACTCTTCAGTCTTCACCCTTATCACTGCCGCTCTAGCTCTTCCTATCTTTTCTCCAACTCAACATTGTTTCTCTTCCTAATTCCATGTCTCCACCCTCCCATCTTCTTGTTTCCCTTCCTAATTTTATGTTCTCCACCTTGCCAGGCAAGAGAACTAGATCCATGTTTCTTCTTTCTCACCATCTATTTCTTCTCTATCTCTCCTTCCTCTATATGGGTGGGCAATGGACTGATAGTTCCATCTTTAACAAAGTCAACACACCCATCTTAAGTTGACCAAATCTGACTTAGATTTTGTACGCACGCTCGTGTTGTGTCGTGTCGAGTCGACACCGGGTGTTGCTGCATCAATAGTCGAGTCCATGTAACACATGTGAGAGCAATGTGCATTGAAGACTTGTTTGTACTTCTCATACAATTTATTCATCAAGTTGTTGAAGAAAGGCTTACCATTGTTAGTAGGAAATTCATAATAGTAGATGATGTTAACCCAAATGAAATTCAATACATCTTCTTTTCTCATTTGCTTGAGTGACTCAGCCTCAACCTAATTAGAGGATAGTCAATAGTAGCCATATATGTGTGTGTCTATGTGTGTGTATTTGTGTGTTGAGCATATAATTTTGGCAATGGTCCAACCACCGAATCCCCAAGCAGAAGGCAAAGAAGCCACAGTTGAATACACTGGCTTGTGAGGCTAATGAATGTACCTTACATGAAATTTATAGGCTTGACATCTTTGTGTAAACATCATACAATCTTTGACCATGGTGGCTAGCGTTAACTTATTCTTTTAATGTGGAAGTGCAACTTAGGGCCAAAATTGGTGAGCCCACAAATTCCATAATATGCTTCGGCATAGCTTGAATTGCTTCATCCTCTCCTAAGAAGAATGCACCATCAAATGATTATTGATACAATTAAAAGATGCATCAAATGATTATCGATACAATTAAAAGATGCATTAAGGTGTTTGGTGATGAATGGCAGTACTTCTCTTCATGCATCATCAGGAAACTTTTTGTATTTGAAATATTCAACGAGCAATTATCTCCAATTCTTATTTTCAATTTTCCATAGGATGAATTTCAATTCTTCAAATTTGTCTTCATGAAGAAATGGCAGAACCACCCGCTTTTGGCACACTAAAAATTATGTCTTATGACTAGGCAGATTAATTTTGAACCTAGTATCGCCAATGCATCAGTTTACTAATTCTTCTTTTTTAGCACATGCTCAATGGTCACACCCCCAAACACCCAATGAATTGCCTCGTATAATTGTGATGTGGACCAATTTAGGGTTCTTAATCTTATAGCTATGCATGATATATAGTCAATAAACGATTTTGAATCTTCATAAACCTGAAGCTCTCGTTGTTTCATGTCAACTGCCATCTCAAGTTCAAGTATGAGTGCCTGCTACTTGACAATATTATTTGAGCAATATTGGGTTAGTGCAAAGAAGTATGGAGAAAACTCTCTATTAGATGTTATAGAAATATCTCTACTACCAGATCCTTCACAAGAAGAAGTGCCAACAAAATATATCTTCCATGGGGAACAACAAGAAGTACATCTTCATCAAGAAAATTATCACATAGTTCTCACTCAGCATGTATTGGAGGTTAGCTAGGAAATTTGTGAGAACTTGTACCGTCACAACCTTTTGAAAACTCAAAAAACTTCAAATTATTGTAATTGGAGATACTACCTAGCCTAACAATCAGATAGGACCGTATTCATCACATATTTAATAAGATGTGATGCGCTATATGAGCTTGAAAGAGTGCTTCAATTTTTGTATGAAAAGGCAAAACTTCTCAATGGGTAGGTAGTTAAGCTCATTGGGATTCATCATTTTATTGAAGTAATACAAAGCAACTTCCTTACTTTCAACATTCTCTTGAGCAAGTCATGCTCCGATAGGCTACTGTTCTGTAGCTATATAGAGGATAAGTGGCTTCCTATGCGTGGGTGTGGCTAGGATGTGTTCTTTCATGAGTTATGACTTGATACTTTCAAATGTGTTCGAACAAGTTTCATCCCAAATAAAGGGTATACCATTTTTCATAAGATGGCTAAAAAGTTGACATCTTCCAACTAAATATAAAATAAATCTTTGAAAATTGGCCAATCTTCCTTGCAATCTTTTCCAGTCACAAATATCATGTGGTTCAAGCATCCTCATTATGATGTCTATCTTGACTCAATCAATTTCAATGCCACAGTGGTGAACTACAAACACAAGGAATTTTCCGGATATAGCTCCTAAGATGCATTTGAGATGATCTATTTTAAGTTGATACATTCTCCAGTTCATTGAGCACTTGTCTCAAGTCCTCTAGATGATATCTATCTTCTTTGATTCTACAATCAATTCATCAACATAGTACTCCACATTCTTGTGGAGCATATTTTTTTCTTACATTGCTCTTTGATATTCATCTCAAAGAGCATAACTTTATAACAAGAAACATCTTTGGAGTATGAAACACAATAAGTTCCATATCTTTAGCTGTCATAGGAATTTGGTTCATAACTTGAAAAACCATTCATGAAGGATTTGATTGGTGATGAAGAAAATGAATTCTTGTCTTTACACCGATGAATAAACCTATTCAAAAACAATTTTAAATTGTTCATTTGGAAAATATTAAAACCCTTTTTATCAATTATAGATCTTCATGCCCAGTTGTAGCATCAACCAAAAACTCATTTGTAAAAAGAGAAAAATTATCTTTAGGACTCACATTTTTGAGATCTCTAAACATAATCTCAACTTCAGCGAGTTTTTCCACTTTTGCTTCAACTGATGGAAATAAGTTGGGCCTAAATTGTCTTTGAGTTTGTTTAATAAGATGAGCTCCTTGTTTGACTACCAAATGATGGTAAACCATTTTGGATCAAAACTAAGCATCCTTTGTAACTCTATGCCAAAAAATCTCAGTATTCTTACAAGAGTTCAACATACGATTTTTCTTCCTCAGGGCTCAAAAAACCACTCATAAATATTGGACGTGGATCTTTGAAAATACCAAAATTAATTCTTTCAGTTCATCAATGGTAGTTTTAATCCCTTCTCAAATTTGGGTGAATCATCTTTGTCATCTTCTTAAGAGGCCCACTATTAATTATAGCTATATGGTTGCAAGAGGCTATATTTTCTTTATCGTCTTCTTTGTGTCTTGTATTTACTCTAACCTTTGATTTCCATCTTCTCATTCATGACCAAATATGGCAACCATACTATTGAGTATGGTTGGTGCAAGTAGTTGGTGTTTCAAACTTCTTAGTCGGGGTTGGCAACTTTCCCCATTACTAAATAAGAATCTTTCATTATCATTCTTCTTTGTGGTTCCAATCTTTTGAAAACTAAAAGTGTGGGTTTTGCTCTTAAGTCTGTCAATGGCCATTGAATCAACAATAATTGAGGATGTTTCATCTTCAACTGGAATGCCAAAAGTGATTAATAATCAATGCCAATTTTGGAGCTCTTAATGGCATACTTTTTATCTCTTGGAATGCCTGGTGTAGGATTAGATCATGCATGCATTTTTTTGGCCAACAGCTTCAAGAAGCAAAGTAGTGCTATAGAATCCTCAGGGTCAAAACTAGTGCTTAACAAAAAGAATATAGGCATAGGGATAGAAACTTTTCTCAATTCTTAACTTCAGGCAAAGCATTAGACTCAACAAATTGTATTAAATGTACAACCCTTCTAGTGGAGATTATGACCTCTACATAGCATCTAGCTTCACAACGGGAATATTAGACTTTTGAAGGATGCATGTTTGACTAAAGACTGTTGTTCTTCCTGTCTTTTCAACTTTGGAACATAGCGAGAATAATGGGCTTATTATTGATAATAAAGTACCAATTTCATGAGTCTTTTAGCCAGCTATCTGTTTCATCTTATTTTACAATGGAGTGATTCACAAAATCCAAAATTTTGGAGTCTTGAACCTTACTCGCACTTGGTGGCAAGTCATTGAAATCTTTATGCCATAGGCTTTAAGATAAAACTTAGCATTAGGAAAATATGCTTCACTTTCAGTAAAAGGCTTTCCATCTGTTATAACCTTTTTCACTATAACATCTTGGGAGTACTTGAAGTATTGGTGAAGGATCGAAGGAATAACTCCATTTTCATCTCTCCAAGAACTTATTGTAAGTTATCTTTGTATCTATCACATGAAACAATGTTATCACTATGTAATATGTAAAGACACATTATTCCAATAGCTTTTTGCTTCCCTTGATTGAAGGCTTGAATCATTAATTTGCTACTAGATAGCCATCAACAGAGATGCAAATATCTTTCAAAGTCTGTAAAAGTCGATATAGGCACCAATATTTTTATTATTTATAGGTGTTTTTGAAATTTGATGTTCACATATAAATATTGTGTGAAAATGTCAAATTTAAAATGCTAGAGGCATAATGGTCATTTTGACCCTCAGCCAGTGTTCATGTCTTTTAAATTTCTAAATTCATATTTTATATATTTTATTATTTTACTAAATTTTAGTAATTTTTGAAAGTCGTTTATTATTTATTTGAATTTTATGAATTTTCTTGCTTTGGCACATTTTCTAAAGTGATATTTTTATTAGAATTTTTTAGTAAATTTTTTTCTATAATTTTTTTATATGCTAATATATTTTTTTGTAAAAGTCTTATGATTTTTGAAAGTCATTAAGCATTTCTATAAAATTTGTAATTTTATAAATAAGGCACATTTTCCAAGGTAGCCTTGCTATTTATTTTTAACCATCAAAATTTTTTTTTGGAATGTATTTATGCAATTGTATGCTTTCCATATGATTTGATAATTTTCTTATTCTTCTTTTAAAGTTAATTCTTGAAATCCAAAAAGTTTTTCTTGAACTTTACAATATTTTCTGTGGCAACCAACCTACAATTTGTTCTAAAAAGTCCACAAAAGAGGTATGAACAGAATACAAATTGAAGCAGTGGAAATCTCCACTGCCATACTGGATCCACGGATCAATCATTGTGGACCCAAATTGGGCCCTTCAAATGATAGTTTGAAATCCATTTGCCCAAGATGTTATTTGTAGTGCTGATCTATGTGTTTCATGCTTAATTTTTTTGTGAAAAATTCTCAATAATTTGCACAATCAATCTCTAAGTTTTTGTGAAATATTGGTATATTATTTCCTTTCAATCATCTTTGAATCTTCTAAAAAAGTGTTACATTGCACTTCAATTGATCTAAATTATGACTGAATATAAAAAAAAAACTTGCAATATTGTATAAAAATTGTGCATTAATTTGTTCAAAATACCAATTCCACCTCAAAAACCTTAACTCTGGAAGAAAAAAACTAATTTTGGAAATTGAAAGTTTTAGAGACCAAATTCATTCCAAAACATAATAAGCCATATATTAAATAAATTAAACACTTATTAGTGCCTAAAAGAAATACTCTGATTGAGACTATTAGTTTGTTGTGATAAAAATTAGTGACATATGCTGGTTTTACTTTCTTATTAATATTCTTTAAAAGAGAATTACAAAATTTAAATTGAAAATTCATAAGAAAATAATTTTTCTCTATTTTTTAAATTGAAAATTCATAAGAAAATAATTTTTCTCTATTTACTCCAACTTTACTCTCTTTATAGAAATAAAAGGGAAGGAATAGCTTACATATTTGGTTAAGTTTATTAAATACCATTATAGTTTGTAATTTATAACATCTTAAAATGTAGTTTCATTGACATTATATATTATTATCAAAACAATTACTTTGTTCCTTTTGCAAAATCACATGCAAAGGAAATAAAAGTAATGAAAATTGTGCAAAAATTCTTTTACAATATATTTCATCTTTTAAATTTCTTGAAAAATGTTATGATGGAAGAAATTTCTTGTAAATTTCTTTTACAATATATTTCATTTGCTAATTATGCTTAATTTTTAATTAATATTTATATTTTTTCTGAAAGGGAAGTATAAAATATCAAACTTAAAATTATATTTACACTAGAATATCTAAATACTCCCCCCTAATGCAAACTCTTGTTCCAGCTCCCGACTATATCCATTTTGTTAGTTATTGTATTTTTAGAAAGAAAAATATGTCCCTAATATCTTTTCAAATTTAACAACATTTTTTATCAAATGCATTTTCTTTGCTTATTCAAATTAGTTTGCAGCGGATGTGGCAGCATAAATCATGTAAAGGCATGTCATGAATTTTGAGAATCTAATTTCATATAATTTTAAATTCATATATCTCAAATTTCAAAGCTGTATAAATCTTGAATATCTGGCCATCGAGAGCCTTCGCCCGCCTATATTTCCAGGTCATTTTCAATTCAGATTTAAGCAGTTTCTTTTCTCTTTCTGCGGTCTCTGCTATTGCAGTTTTAGCCATGAGACAGACTGAGTGAGCCCACATGAGGATAAGCTGATGAGTGATGAGTAATCCCCCTCTGTCTTATCATCATCAACATCATTATCATCAACATGATGGAGAATTCCAACGGTTTCTTTTTTGAAGTCTCTCATCTACATGTGCACGAGAAAGATCGAGAGAGAGAATATAGTTGTAACACCATTGTTTATTTTTAGTGTACTTAACTATATTTGGCAATCCAGGAACGAACAGCAGGACAAAATTGGAAGAGTTCGTTATAATTCAAATTATGACTCTACAAATTACTATATTTTGGCTAAAAAAAGGCCTAAAACAGCAAGCCTTGATCCTCGGGTTCCCCATTTCCCAAGATCAAACTTTTCTGAAGTTAATGCATTTACATTGGACCCTTCAACTTGCCACCAGTTAGATACAATTCTCTTGAGGAATACACGTAAAATTATGGTTATGAGATACCAGATTCCTCACAGCTTTTCTAGTCTGCCCACCTCCATTTTTCTCATCAGGGTATGGCTTGAAAGAACTGTACTCTCAGTAGTTTTGAATAAGTAGACATTGTGATAATTTGTAACATATACAATTTTAATTTAACTTATTGTAAAACTATATTATTGGGGAGAAAGAATGGTATTAAATGAGACAAAATTGCATATGTAATTGAGCATACTTATGCTGCGAATATTTAGGCTTCAACCACCCAAGATTCCTCCACAAACTCTCTCCCTCCTTCCCTGCCTCCCGCTCCCTCCCTCCCTCCCTCCCTCCCTCTCTCTCTCTCTCTCTCTCGGGTTAAATATACATAGGCACAACAAACTTTCAACATGAGATCTGCAGACATTAATAATTTCTTTAACTGATTTGTAACTTTTCGATATACTGAGGAGACGTGGGGAATCGGCATCCGGGATCCGAGGCTAATTGTTTATGTAATATGCATTCGGTTCTGCATGCTCTACAAAGCATATCTTAAGCCTGCATATGGATTTGAGAATTCAGCTATTGATATTAAAACCTTTTCCTTTCCGCAGCAGATGGATTGCCTTATAATTTTACTAGGAAATCTTTGTTACATCAAAATGGCAAGTAGGACATTGCCAAATATAGTAAGTCCTTTATTGTTATCTTACCTGGTTAGACGTGTGGTCATAAAAAATCTTAATCCTTGCCCCCCTGCCCCCCCCCCCCCCCTCCCCCAAAAAAAAAAAAAAGAAAAAGAAAACAAGACTTAATCTTACTTGATCAGTCAACTTTGAGCATAGATGTCGTAAATTTGAAGTATTGTAATTCTAATCCACTTTCTATGAAGATCCACACAATTAATTTCTCAAGCAGAAAGAAAATGGTTTCTCTGAGTAATTTTATATGTTTCCTTGGTTTTCTTTTTGTCAGCTACGTCTGCTTTTGCAGTTAATTGCTCACTTACAAAAGTCAAATTTTATTTATGGTTAATTCAACAAAAAGTCCTTCGCCAAAACGCAAGTCTTTAATACATTCAATTTTGAGATCTTTTAATTTAAAGATAACTTAGAGCATTATTTTTTTTTTTGAAAAAACAAATTACATGCATTCATGTAATAAATATATTCCTCTGAACTAATCTGTCTAGTCAAAGTGAAATAAAAGTGACCAATTCTGTCTACCACTTTATGTCTCAGTCGAATTGAGACCATGCATGTGTCTCATAAGCTACACAAAAGTGATGTTTTCACGGAGTGAATCAATCAAAGGTAAAATACAATAATTCCAAATCATCCACGAGGGAAAAGATAACTTTGACTTATGGATATGTTCAGTACAATGTTACAGTGACGATAGCTATGAAAATTAGTGATAAGTTCGATTAAAAGACTGATAAGCTTTCCTATAAAAATGGTAATAAATTGTATATTTAATGTAATTATTTAGCATTTATCTTTTAGTCAATCAACATAATGATTTTGCATAGGCAGTCAGGATACTGTAGCATTATATATTTTTGGAAGATGTGGGGTCTCCTGAGTTGTCAAGTTACAAATTTGGATCTATATTTGTAGAGCCATTATTGTATCATGTAAATTGAATAATAAATAATGCATTTTGTAATTTTGTTTTTGTAATTATTTTAACTAAAATTCTTTTAATATGTAATATAATCAAATCACTTATTATGCAATTTACACAACTTACTATGTAAACTTATTCGAATTTGTGATTCATAAAACTCGTGAGCCCATCTCAAATCTTTGGGACAGCTAGATCTCTATTCAGAGCTGTCTTCATCACCTCGATAGAAGATACCAAAACTCACACCTTATAGATCCCACCCTCGCTCTCTCTATGGCCACGAATGAGTGCATCTCTTTCTGTATCCTCTTTCTATCCTTCCTCGCCGATTGAGGGACGGTAAAATAGTGTCTGGGGAAGATACATACATATACATATAGGCATCAGTCGTCTTCTCACCCATGGCCTTGCATAAGTGTCTAGGGAAGATACATACATATACATATAGGCATCAGTCGTCTTCTCACCCATGGCCTTGCATAAGTGCAGAGAGGAGGGTGCAGCCAAGGATGACTTGCCGATCGACTCTTTCCGGCCCATGATTGATTCAAGTATTCGCTGGTCACCAATGAATGCTTGTACGGAGAAATTCGGCAAGTTGTCTTTGGCTACATTCTACTTTCTGCAGCCCATGCTAGGCCTTTGGTGAGCCCCTCAAATGCTCGTTGCAACTCATTTATACTTCCCATCGACCAACATACAGGTATTTTGATCTAATCACTTCTTTTACTTTTCATGATTTTAATTTTTTATTTCTTTTTTGATGTTTCTCATTAATAATCTGGCTGCTAAAGGGAAAGATTATTATTTCAATCCCAGTTTATTATGCAACAAATTACCAGATCCATTATCAGAATACACATTCGTGGGTTATCCGGTGCTAAATAAGTGATAGAAGCTTATTGTGTGGGATGTACTTGGAACTTTTCGAACTTTGTGTATTTTCTTTCCCAGATTTCAATTTCCGAGTTTTGATCCTGGTAAAACTACCTATATCTTTCTTGTTTACCGTATACATCAGATTTAGCAAGCAAGAATCTGAGGTACATTGATGAAACTCCATTCCTTTCTCATGTACAATTGGCCTGTCTTAGTTTAACTTATGTATTGCTAAAGATATAAACATTACTATTGACCTAATCATAGATTGTTGGTATTGTAAGATACGGGTTGTATACATACAGTTTGTGAAGAACGTGAATGATAATTTTATGCCATTTGAACATATACAAGTATTAAATGCACATAATACAACCATTTATGACACTAATTTAAATATGCGAGTCGGTCACAGAATTTTCTGTCTAGCATTTTAAGTAAGAACCAGCTTTTTTCAAAGTAATTTAACAGAAAATATTTTGTTCCACCTCCAGCAGATAGGTAAAAATTCCAAAAGGTTATTTGTGGAGTTAAAGGGCGATATTTAGCTCCATCATTTTCATTCACCGAAAACAAAAGTCTCCATCCTTTTCACAAGTGGATTAACATTTTGCATTTATCTTCCACCAAAGAAAATACTCAGATTTTTCATAGAACAAGTTTATCAGTAAGATTTTCTAAGAAACGATTTGGGCCTTACCCACATATTGGCTTTTAATTCTTTTTTTCCGATTTACGGGTAAATGGAACTTGAGAAATGAGTTTTTGTTAATGTAACTACAAATGATGCATTATACATTTCATATCAAGGAGTTTTCATTATTGGTAGCAATTCTTACAACTCTTCACATCATTATGTAAAGTGTAGATAAAGCAAATTAAGCATCTACAAGGGTATACTCGCAGTCCCCTAGATTCTTGAAGGAACTCTGAGGGATCTTTGGATGCCTCGCAAGAGAATAACGTACCGCAATTATAGTACATGAAGTTCAAAGTTCCAAGCAATATGCCCCCTTCTTAAACTATTTGTCTACCAACAGACACTGTATTGACCAAATATTCAGATGTTTATCACCCTCTCAAGATGTTGTACATTGTATTCAGACTTTCAATTTTCTAAAATGTTGTTCTCATTTTATTTACTTGTAAGCTATTCCTATGATCTCCACCACTTATTTAGGCTCTATGATCTCCAACTTAGTTATGGTGCTAATTCATGGTAAGTCTAATTTTCTTGTATTGTAGCAGAGAAATTAATATGTCTGAAGGAAAAAGATGCATTAGATTTTATTGGCTTACGGGTTCTAGTTGATTAGTTCTGTGATTTTTGGCCCTAATGTGGAAACAATACGTTAGCAGTCGGTATAGTTGATTGTTGATCATTTTCGGCATACAATTATAAATCATTGCGACTTTGATGCTGTTGATTAAAAGTTTGTTCTGATAAAAACACAGTCAATTTTTAAATTTAATTTTTATATAATTTTTAAAATTTGGTTTTGTTTTTTGTTGCTTTCGCCCCAGATGTCTTCTGATTGGCTTACCATTCAGCTGATGTATTACTTAAATTACCTGTTTTTTAATCAAACAATGGATTAAGAAAAATTCTTTATTTAAGTTTATGTGGAGGAGCAATAGCTTTCTAGGCTATTTTAGCACAGCTAAGTTGAAACGACGCATGTGAGTTGCATATTGGCATCAATGACTGAAATGATGCTGAAGTTAAGATTACAATAACATATTAATAATTTAGTAAATGTAAGTAGGATCTCCAACACAGTTATGCTGCGATTCTCTCTGGTAAGAAGAAATATCATTTACCATACTACAATAAAGAAATATGTTTACCTGAAAACAATGCAATTTTGGTACTAAATTTTTACTGGTTCATTAATTCTTGTTACTTTCATAATGTGCTCTTTTCTTCAATTTCTTTTGAATGTGGGAATAATTGGTGTCATTATTATTCATCAATTTACGGGTATAATTACAATTCATTAGAATAGTTTAAGGTTTAATTGTATCGATGTTATAATTTAGTGGATCATATCTTAGGATGTATTATTATATACAAAGTATAACGAATTATCATCGGCTACGTTATAGTTGCACCCAAACTATTATGTGGATGATTATTAGAGAACAAATATATTGGATTGATCTATTAACAATACCATAAGATAGCCATCTAGTATCAATCACTTGACCTTTTATTGGTATTGGTACAAGTGATCTTTTGATTTGAGATTACCAAAGTATCTTGATTTTAAATTATTATGAAGCTATATTGTTGTTTCTATGTAGTAAAGATTGGGTAGAGTATAAAATAAGAAGGATAGGGAGTGATCCCATATGGCAACTTGTTAGAAATAGTAACTTAATGAATCTTCTACATAGAAGTAAAAATTTAATTTGAGTTGACGTACAATTCTACTTTATTGGAGTTGTATTTTTAGAATAAGAAATGTATAATTAACCGAAGGAGAGTAGACACCATATCAGCACTTCTAAGCTAATTAGGAATATAGTATGGTGAAAAGATATTAATTACATGTTAACAATGTCATTGAAAGATGAAGTCTAAGCACTTGACTTTGCTTATTTACTTGAATGGTAATGATGCATTGTAAATTATCAATCTTAATCTATAAGTATGAATCAATTAATTAGTTGGGTGATAAATTAAAGTGTTTATTTAATCTAACTCTTAATCAATTAATTAATTAATTATGAGCTATAGTTTATATTTACTATCAATATAAAGAGAATCTAATGGTTCACGCACATAAAGAATGAAATCTTAGGATTATTTTAACTACAATAAGTATGGTTGATTTATGAGATAAATTAATGGGTTAATAACACTTTGTTCCCCTGAACTTAGGGATAGTCACACTTTGCCCCCCTCAACCTTAAATATATACACTTTGCCCCCCAAAGACTAGTTAAATTAGAAATTTAAAAAGAAGTGAGTGTTATGACATTATTACCATTTTATTAATGAATATATTTATAACTTAATATCATTTTCTTTCATTTCTAAAAGATTTATATATTCTCTATCGTATTAATTATATAAAAATATCAAACTAAAGAAATTTAAAAAAGTTAATATTTAATTTATGTCCTTAAAATTTTTTATCTTGGATTAATATTTAGTTCTATATATATATTTAAAATTTATTAGACTTTAAATTAAACAAAATGATAAATAACACAATGGTAAAAATAAATTTAATTATCAAAATTTATATAAAAAGGTAATACCAAACTCATTTATTTGAAGTAATTTGTTATCATTTTAATTTATTTAAACTTTTAGACTAATATCATTGTCATTTTTTATATTTATCAAATTAGTCCAATATGAAATTCTTAATTAAAGAATTTCTTCTTATTTATTCTTTTGGACTAAACATTATATTTTTATTGTTTGACTTATTTATTATTTTTTGCCATAGTGCTGTATAATAGGCTAACTCTTCTTTTTTTTCCCAATATATTCTTTGATTAAGAATTTCATATTGGAGTAATTTGATGAATATAAAAATGACTATGATATCAAGTCCAAAATTTTGAATAAATTAAAATGATTAAAATTTAATTTAAATAAATGAATTTGGTACTACCTTTTTTATATAAATTTTGACAATTGAATTTATTTTTAGTGTTGTGTTATTTATTAGTTTTCTTTGACTTAAAGTCTAATAAATTAAACAAAACATATATAGAATTAAATATTTATCAAAAGGAAAATTTCATAGATATAAACTAAATATTAACTTTCTTTAAATTTTTTTAGTTTCATATTTTTATACAATTAATACGATAGAGAAGATATAAATCTTTTAGAAATGAAAGAAACGATATTAAGTAATACATTCATTTATAAAAGGGCAATAATGTCATAACACTCACTTTTTTTGATGAATTTCTAATTTTGAGTAGTCTTTGGGGGGCAAAGTGTATATATTTAAAGTTGAGAGGGGCTAAAGTGTGACTACCCCATAAGTTCAGGGGGCAAAGTGTTATTAACCTTAAATTAATTATAGGGACTTATGCACAATTAATCAAAGTCTTGCAGGCAAGTAGTAATATTCCATTCTTGTTACTTTCTAATAAACTTTAAACTAGCTAGCTACAAATTCCTAAGCTTTTAACTCTTGAGATACCACACAACAATAGGAAATTTTTCAGAAGAAAAGGAGAAATTTGTGAGAATCGAGAGAGAGAAAATCTTCTCTCTCTCTCTCTCTCTCCCCCCCCCCCCTCTCTCCCTCCACCTCCCCTTCGTCATGGTCAAGAAACCCTAGCTAGGAATTTTGCTTTTTACTTCCTTTATCGAATGTTCAATCTCAAGGGAGGTACAATCGAGGGAAAAAAAAAAAAGCTAAGCTAACCTAGGAAGTTCTTGGATATCTTGTTTGTATGGATAGGCATGACACTTGCAGATGTTTGTGGTAGATAGTTCATGTTCAAAGAATTTTCATTACCTTTCTTCTAAGATTACCAGCTAAAGAGGTAAATTTTATGAACTCACTTTTAATCCATATGGTTATATCATTATGGCGTCCATTGTTACTGTACCTTTCAATGATATTGGAATCAACTTGATCAACCTATTTGCATAAATAATTATTTGGTAATATGTGTGCTTTTTGTGGAATTTATATTTTAAGAAAAATTTATTCTTCAATCAAAGTTTTTATTTTCAAAAGGCATTTGATTAATTAGCAAAAGTTCATAAAGTTTCTTGAGGATTTTAAATCGAAAATTTTGCTTTAAAGATATTTAATGATTTTTAAAATATAGATTCAAGGATTTATGAAACCCTAAAAATCTATTTTTTGTGTAAAATAAATAGAACAAAAATTGTTGTTGTGCTACAATAGTATTACTATAGCAGATTGAAATTTTTTAATTTTTTATTTGATTAGAAAAATTATGTTTTCTAATTGTTTACCTATTGGCCGTTGGGTTTCAAAATTGAGACGAATATAAGTTTAAGTTTTAATCGGATTAGAATAAGTATATTTCTTAGCGAATTTTAAATTATGAACTAACATTATTTCTTTATTGGACATGGTTTTTTTACTCTTGCATGGAAACTTCATTAACTTCTAATATGATTTAGAAAAAGAAGTTTACTAATAGATTTTGGCAAAGCAAGTGTAAGTTCTATATGAATTAGGAGTTATTTAAGTAGAAATTTCTATAATATAGTTTGTGAATAATTTTATATTTTTAAGTGATAGATATGAAAAGTGCTTTAAATCACAAGAAGAATTTTCTTAAAGTTTTAAATTGATTAAAATATGGAATCTTCTATTAATACGTTGCATATTTTCTATATTGTAATATTTATGACTAAAATTTAGAACGTAATAGTAAATTGGAAACCATGTAATTTTTTGTGCGAAATGAAAATGGAAAGTGTACCTTTTTGGAAACCCTAATTCTTCATAATTGAACTTTAGTTTCCTTAAAATAGATTGCAAGAATGATTATTCTAACATAATTCAAATAATGAGCCATATGATTTATGACTCGAGTTAAATGATTTATGTTTTCATTAAATTTAATTTGTTAAATTATATGATAGTATGATGGATGACTACGGACTAAAGATCAATTAATTGTGCATGGTTGAATGGATATTCCATTTGGCTGGTTTTTATTGGTATTTTTGAAACTTAACTTGCTTGTCCTTCCTTCTCTACTATCCTAATGTAATTCTTTTCTCATCTCACTCACCTTGGATAAAACTCGTGATTTCTTGTTCAATAGACGTAAATGTTATGATAGAATTGCATAAATAATATGCAAGAATGATGGAGATGACACCAAAAAGTAACCAAGACGGTGCACAAGGAGTTGAAGACCATCTTAGGATGTGACTTATCTAGTTTTTTTTTTTTTTTTTTTGGTCTTAGGAAACTAGTCTAGTAAAAAGTCTATAATTATCCATGATTAGCATGGTATTATATTATATATAATTGATACTATAATTAATTGCATGCTATAAAACTTGATTGTGAGTTTAGGTTATGTCATAATATAGCAAGAAATCCACTTAAAATCACACAAACAAGTAATAAAACTTATAACTTAGTATCGTTCTGCAAGTGCATGGATCAAAATTAGTTGTGGCGAGTATTACGATCGATCCCATGAGGAAACAAGAACTAGCAACTACCTAGCCTACTAACTTGCCTTATTATCTAGAAAACAAAACTTTGGAGGGATGAAAATGGTAAGAAAATCAAATTCAAGTAGACAAACAATGAATAAACTAGTTAAACAAAGTTGACTAGGCTTAAAAATTCACTTTTATATGGAAGTTAAGCTCATGGCCATGATGATTTTATTCAAGTTTAGGATTCAATTCCATTTTTACTCCAAACTAGATCTCTTTATGAATGGAAGACTACTAATACATGAGCTTACCTACTCTCGTGGTAAAGTCTTGCGTGCATTAGTTCATTAAACTTATGAATTGTGGCTTTAAACCTTAATCCACTTATGTGAATCACTACTCTCGTGAGATTCAACATAAGTTTCATTTACTCTTTCTATTGTTAAATGCAAATCTTTTTGTCAAATAACAATTAGATGACTTGAAGTTGGTAGCTAATCAACCATAAGTGTTAAGACCAAGTAAATGAATAAACAAGAATAAGTTAGCCATAAACTAATTCAAACATATTAGAGCTTCATCCTAAACCTAGTTAGTTCAACTTAGTTCAACACGTTTAAGATAAACATAAGCACGTAAATGAATGTAAACAAGCATGTATGAATGAAACTAGAAAGAATAAGGTTAGAGATGCTCATTTGGTGGATAAACTTGGCTTCAAGACTTGTCATTGCATTTCATCAAACATGTTGAATACAAAGTAGTTCCTTCAAAGTATTGTTACAAGAATATAACTTTGCCTACTACAAAACTAAGAAAGAAAAGCTACTCTAAGTATTTACAAGAAGTGCTCATCCTACCAAGCTTTGGTTTTAGCTTTTTCAAGCATAAAACCAAGCACGTCTTCAATGAACTGTAAAGGCATATATTTATAGGAAA
Organism: Mitragyna speciosa; assembly: GCA_024721245.1. NCBI lineage: Eukaryota > Viridiplantae > Streptophyta > Magnoliopsida > Gentianales > Rubiaceae > Mitragyna > Mitragyna speciosa. Next base: position 26,210,538 of record CM045553.1, on the reverse strand, counting down.
AAACCTAGCTCAAGTCACTTTCTAAGTTGAAGATGTAATGATGAAATTTGATTCCAAATCTTGAAAAGTCTTATTTTGAGCTTTGCAATATTCCCCTAGAGCAGTGCAAATGCAACTGGACGTTTGACTTATCTACAAAAGTTGTGTGAACAAGCTGCAAATTAAAGGAGCCGAAATCTACAAGTTGCCTTCGGTCCGCGAGAGCGATCTGCGGGTGGCTGACCCATGGAACACTCCTTTTGTCCATTTTGCCCTTTTTAACTTTTATTTATTCCTACAATGCCCTTGAGACATTTTTCCATAAGTGAACCATATTTGATTTGGTAGAATTTGATGAAGAAAATATTTTTCGAAAATTCCAAACTTAAATGATAAAAATAGCATAGCTTGAATAATCTTGGATTTTGATAGTCCTTGAGTTTCAATAGATCCAAAATGTGTGATTGTGAGGTTTAGGTACTATCAAAATTAAGCAAAATTCACACAAACTAGTAATAAAATTTATAACCTAATACCCCTTTCCGCAAATGCACAAGTCAATTGTAGTAGGGAAAATATTAGGGTCAATCCTACGAGGAAACTTGAATTGGCAAATACCAAAGCTAATCAGTTTCTTTATTATCAAGACAATTCATCAAATAGTTGGTAGGCAAAATGGAAAACACAACAATTTGTAGTAAAACAAATGGAGAAAATCACAATTACAAGTTAAGTTCAGGGTTAGAATCCACTAGTGGTTACAAAATATGCAAGAATAAGATTATACTTGCTTATAACATCTAGTCTTCCTTAGGAATCCATAGCAACCAAAACTTGCTCTCGCAATGGATTGGATTACTACTTCAAAATCTCACTCTCATGATGATTCAAATGAAACTAGCATCAAGTATTTCCTATTCTCATAGTGAAACAACTTAGTGTTAGCCCATTCTTTAGCCACAAGCAAGAATAAGATATGTCAAGTTTAATCTCATTTAATGCATATCATTAGCTTCATCTTAACCTTTATCTTGTAATTAGTTCATATTGGATACTAAAACAAGTAAGAACAAGAACATAATGCATAAGCTCATAACCAATAATGAAAGTAGAGAGATGGAGTTAGAAATTCTCATTTCATAGGCACAAATCTTCATTTTCTTCATTGATTATGAATTGATACAAGTGAGATTCCTCCAAGAGATTCTCTACAAATATTGTTTTTCCTAAAAACTACTAAGAGAAACTAACTACAACTACTTTATGACCACTCTTCCTACCAAGCTTTGGTTTTCATCAAACCAAAACATATCTTCAATAACCTATAAAGGCATGTATTTATAGAATAAATCCTAACTCAAGTCCTTGTCCGAGTTGGAGACATAATGATGAAATTTGATTCCTTTGGCCTCAAAAGTCATCCTAGAGCTTTGTGTTATCTTCTAGGGCATCCTAAAATATAGTTGGACGTTGGAATTATCTACAAAAGTTGTGTGAATAAGCTACAAATTGCAAAAGCAAAAATTCTGCAAGTTGCGCAGATTCGCAGGTGCAATCCGCAAGTGGCAACCCGCGGATCGTGACCCGCAAATCACTCTCTTTTACCATTTTGACCTTTTCAAAATTTAGTTATTCCTTCCATGCCCTTGAGACATTTTTCCACCGTTTGAGCCATAATTTGCTTGGTAGGATTTGATGAAGAAAATATTTTTCAAAAATTGCCAAGTTTAAGTGATAAAATGGTACATCTTGAATAAACTTTGATGTTGATAGTCCTTGTGCTCCAATTGATCCAAAATGTATTTAGCAATCATTTCCCTGCAAAATCAAATAAACTTGGGCATTAATTTGCTCAAAATAATAGTTTCACCTCAAAACCCTAATTTCCAGACTTAAAACCCTAATTTTGGAGCAAACTCGGATTTGATAAAAAATAATGAAATTGAGCCATTTTAATGTCAAAAATACTAAAAACATACTCAAATCATACTAAAATCGTATATAAAATATTATACTAAATTAGGTAAAATTATTACTTATCAATGTGTTTAATCATCATTTCCCTGCAAAATCAAATAAACTTGGGCATTAATTTGCTCAAAATAATAATTTTGCCTCAAAACCCTAATTTCTAGATTAAAAACCTTAGTTTGAAACAATCCTTAATTTGATGAAAAATAATGAAATTGAACCATTTTAATACCGAAAGTACTAAAAGTATACTAAAAACACACTAAAAACATATATAAAATACTATGCTAAAATACGTAAAATTATTACTTATCACAACTCAAATTTGTATTCTATTATTATAGCAAACACTCAAATTCTTGTTAGACAGTAACTTATTAGGCTATACTCAAGGTTGCTCTACATCAACCATGTTTTTGCTATGAGATATGATTCTTGAGTAATGGGCATGATTTTACAAAAATTTATAGCTTGTTGGACTACATTTAAGATTATGTGATTTTAGGCAAAGTTTAGGAGTCACATATATTGTGCTTATCAAAGACTAATAACCTAACTATCTATCAATTACTGCGACTTATAATTACTAAATATTACCTATCCAATTGAAGTCACTTTTTGTTTGTTGCACTTCAACTCAAAATCAAATAATTAGATGAGATCCTAATCCACTAGGAAACGCCAACGAATTATCAAATCAATATGAAGGATTAAGTCTTGATATAGAATAGTGAGAGCAAAACCAAATAAATTTCAATCTATATTTTGGGTTTTTACGCATGAACATTAAGTACTTATACTATCTTCTGCATTTATTATACAATGAGTAATAAAATGAATTTATGGTCTGTTTTAAATGATTCAAAACTTAAGACTCAAATTTCTTGGGCTAGTACCATAATTTGATAACAATTCTCAAAGTCGAAAAAATTGGCTATGCATTCCAATTCCATATATCCCTAGTGAAAATGTTGCTTATGAAGTCAAGAACGCTGATGATATAAATCCTATGGCTATGATTCCTATTATTCAAGGTCCCTCAGAGTCACTCATGTGCTTACATACCTTAGAGGTTTCTAAGGGCTTAAAACGTGGCATTAAGGCATGGAAAGTACCCTATTCAACATCCACTCAAGAGCCAAAAGACTGGTGGTTCCATATAAGGTCAAAAGTGTGAGGCAGAATCTTCAACAAGCAAAGTCAGCAGAGCAAGTAGTGGCTAGCAGCTCAGCTTGATCGAACAATGGCATGAAGCCACACTGTGGGTTCCGTCACAGGTACGATTAGAATCATCCACAGCAAGCCAAAAGTGAGGCAACAAAGCCATGATCTTAGCCATACCACGGGTACCAATGTGGCTACATTTAGATTTTACAATTTTTACTATTTTTCTTGAGTTTTGTGTTAGTTTTTGAGTTGTATTTATTTTATACCTTCTATATATGTTTTTTAGGGTATTTACACCTATAAAAGGCCAACTATTGTCGGGTTCAATAAGTTGTCATGTTTTGAGAATCAATAAAAAATTGGTTTTTCTCTCTTTAAAAGTTTATGTTAGTCCTTGGTGATGAGAACTATGACAAGTGAGTCTTGTGGTGGTCTAATTTATAGCTTAGGTTCTAATAAAAATTTGTTTGATTTGGGTCTAGGTTTCTAATCGTTAATTTATTTTCAATCAACAGGGTTTGATTGGAGTTAAATTACACCTCGATATTCAAGACGATCCTACGGGGTGATTATTTTGTGTGAAGAATCATGGGTTTTAGGAGCATCATCATCGTAGGATCCCTATTTTTCTCTATTAAGTAGGTATCAAAGCTATTGGATCTTTATATCAGGTTTCTTGTTTCAACCCATTTAATTTCTTGAAAATTGGGTGTATCCTTTTATTTTGTTTCATTTTTAATCCACTTGGATATATCTTTTGTCTTTGGGTCTTATGTTTTTGTTGCATTCTTGCTTTTTCAACTGTCCCTCATCAAGAAACATAAAAAAAAAAGTTTGAATATTTTGTGCTTTGTTTGTGCCATCAAGGCTGGATCTAATTCTTTGAGTTAAGATTCTTGATTTTCTTGGGATAAGGTTTTTGTTGTCTTGTTGTTCTTGCCATTATTTTGTATATGGATTAAAGATTTGTGCTCTTCTTCAGTCCAAGATTTTCAAGGGTTGAATTTCTTGGGATTTCATGGTGAAAGATTGGATCTTCATGTTCTTAGATGCTTGTTATAGAGAGAGAGAGAGAGAGAGAGAGAGAGAGAGAGAGAGAGAGAGTTGTTTGTTTAGTGAGTGTCTTCTATGAGTGTGATTTTTTTTGTGTTTGTGGGGGGAAAAAAAAAAGAGGGACATAAGATTTGAGGAAATTTGTTAAGTGGAAAAACATGCAAGGATGAGTTCTTAGAAAAGCCACAAACTCAGAGAGAAATTGTTCTATCTTACAGATTATTAAAGATATGGATGGAAGAAGGTGAATTCAAGCCATATGATTATAAGAGCCTCAAGGAGACAATTGAGTTAGAACTGAAGCATGCGTTTGATCAATCTCTAAGATATTTTCATGAATGATTTGATCGAATGGCGTGGGCCAATGGATACATATAAATCAAGCAAGAAACACACTAGTGAAGATGATGTTGAGAGGAAATAAAAATGGTGTAGCAACAACCTCTGAACGAAGAAGGAAAGGAAGAAGTACTATGAAATTATTGAAGTTGATTATTGAACTAAGATTATGAACTTATTTAAAGCGTTTGTTGCTCCAAAGGAAAAGGATCATAAAGCTGAAGAATAAAAGTTAAAAGGTGAGAAAAAGCAGCCACCTATTGTGGTGATTGATCTTGAAACACCCATGGAGGAATCACTGGAGGAACATGTTAGGTGATCATTGAGTATTCCACTCTTGAGATTGTGCCCCTATTCTTTACATATCTTGGGTGACTGATTCAAAGATGAATTGCTTTTGAAGAGCGGGAATTTGATATATGAATCTTGTGGCCATGATTCCTATTATTCAGGTTAATCAGAGTCACTCATGCACTTACACATCTTGGAGGTTTCTAAGGGCTTAAAACATGGCATTGAGGCATGCAAAGTACCGTATTCAACATCCACTCGAAGGGTAAAAATTAGTAGTCGCGTGCAAGGTTGAAAGTGTGAGACTGAATCTTCAATGGCCAAAGTTGGAAGAGCAAGCAATGGCCAAGCTTGATTTTGATTGAACCCTTGGTGTGAAGCCATGCCACTAGGTTCCACCGGAGGTACGATCAGAATCGTCCATAGCGAGCTACAAGTAAGGCAGTGAAACCACGACCTTAGCCGTGCTATGGGTACTAATGTGGCCACATTCAGATTTTACGATTTTTACTGTTTTCCTGAGTTTTAAGTTAGTTTTGAGTTGTATTTACTTTAAAATTTCTATATACACTTCTTAGGGTATTTATGCCTATAAAAGGCCAACTATTGTAGGGTTTTTGATAAGTTTTCATGTGTTAAGAATCAATAAAAAATTGGTTTTTTCTCTCTTTAAGAGTTTTCATTAGTTCTTGGTGATGAGAACTGATAAGTGATAATTTTACTTATTTTAGCATAGTATTTTATATATATATTTTTATTGTGTTTTTGGTATGTTTTAAGTAATTTAAGATAAAAATGGCTCAAATTCATAAATATTCTCCATTTGAAGAATTTTTCAAAAATTAGGGTTTTTACCCGATTTTTATGATTTTGAAGCAAAATTTATATTTTGAGAAAATTAATGCACAATCTCTATACAATCTTGCAGGTTTTATACCTTCAATCATAATTTGAATCAATTGGAACACAAGTCATCACATTTATAGTAGATTCAAGAATGATTGAATTAGGAGCTCAATGGCACAACTTTTGCATTCAAACTTGGAGGATTATTTTGCTCAACTTTTGAGAAATTTTCTTTAACAAATTCACCATGAAATTAAAGAGCCAACATCACAAAAAGGTCTCAAGGGCATAAGAAGCATAACAAGCAAAGAGAAGTGCAAAGAAGCAATGGAAGTGAAGAAGTGGAGAAAACTAGGGGTCGATGACAATGACGCATTTCTATATTTTGGCCATAACTTGAGATAAAAATATTGGATTGATATGATTCTTGTGTAAGTTTAAAGCTGGGAGGATACTCTACAAATCTTATGAAGACATCAAAATCCAGTTCTCAGATCTTTATAGCCAAAAATCCAAATTATTGAAGAACAAAGCTCTCCCAACCACGTCTCAGTATTTTGGCCATATCTTTGCATCCAGAACTCCAAATGACCTAATTCTTGTGGTGTTGGAAAGATAATTCAAAGGCTACAACTTTCTTGTTTTGAGAAAAAACTGATTCTACCTTCTTCTAGGAGCAATATGTGGATTACAATACGCAGACAAACTGCCCGCATATCTAACCCGCGTATCTTCAATGTCAGCCAGAAAATGACATTTGCAATTTGCAGCTTATCTTCCATCCCCTTTTGATGATTTTTTAAAGATTCCTTGCACCTGCACTACCCAAAGAAACATTGCACAATTCAATGGAAATCTTTTTGTGTTTCAATACAACTTTTCTTGCAAATTGTCATGCAAGTTGTCTAGATGATTAGGGTGAATTTGTCTATAAATAGGAGACTCTTGCAAGACATTTAGAGGAAGTCTTGGAGGGAGGAAGCACTCCCAAGTAGTTGTAGTTTAGTGTTTTCTTTATAGTTTATAGTAGGAAACTCAATACTTGTAAGAAAAACTCTTAAGGAATTCCTATGTACCAATCCATTTTCAAGGGAGAAATAGAAGATACTTGGAGCCTTGTTCATCATTTGAATAAGATTTCTTCATCCTATCTCTTATTTACTTACTTTGTTATGGTTTTGTGTATTGATTTCATGACTCTCATGCTATATTTTTCATTATGATCTAAATACTAGCTTTAAGGGGTGGATGAAACTAATGATATGTATTGAATAAAGACTTATCTTGACATGTCTTGTTCTTGCTTATTCATTTACTTGGTTTTCAAATTTGTGATTGATTAATCTCAATTGCAAATCATCTTGTTTGTTATATGACAATGAGAATTGCATGTAACTATAGAGAAAAGTAGATGAAACCTACTAGTAGACACATGAGGATGTGGTGCTTATAGGTGGAATAAGGTTATTTGTTTAACAAGTAATAACCACAATTCAGTGATCATAACATGCTAGCAATAGGAAACTTCACTATGAGAATAGGAAATCTTGTTGTTAGTAACATCAAATCATCATGAGAATGAGGTTTGGTAGTAGTAATCAATTCATTATGAGAATAAGTTTTGGTTGCTAATAGGAATTGAATCCTAAGTAAGACAAGGTGTTATAAGCAAGTTATTAATCTTTTCATGCATATTTGTGACCATTAGTGGATTCTACACCCTAAACTTGTATTTGTGAATTCCATCCATTAGTTTTTCTTAAAGAATTTGAACTTTCTTTACTTCGCCTACCACATGCTTCGATGAAATGTCTAGATAATAAAGTAAGTTAACAAGCTTTGGTAATTGCCACTAAAGTTTCCTCGTGGATCGACCCTAATATCCCTATACTTGTTTCGACCTGTATGCTTGCAGTTATAGGGGAATTAGGTATTTTTATTACTTGTATGTGTGTGAAATTTGAGAGATTTATTGCTATATTTATATACCTAATCCACCCACATCAAGAACTATGACCTTATTAGGAGTAAATCTTGTGGCAGTCTAATCTATAACCCAGCTTCTAGTCAACATTTGTTTGATTTGGGTTGGGGTTTCTAATCATTAATTTATTTTCAAACAATGGGGTTTGATTGGGGTTAAATTACACCCTGATATTCAAGACAGTCTTGCGAGGGTGATTATCCTGTGTGAAGAATCATGGATTTTAGGGTCCCCATTTTTCTCCATCAGCTTATAAAAATCGATAAGTGTCTAGCTTATGTATTTATAAGTGTGTCTAACTCCTTGGTTTAGGTTAGCTTTTAGGAATAAATGATGAACATTGGTTGTTTTTATGTCTATTTCTTCTAATATTTAGTTTTGTGGCTAAAGCATGCAATTGAGTTGTTTAATGTGAAATTATTTACGTTTTGTATGTTTTAGCTATTTAATCATTAATTTGGATCAAGTGAAGCATAATTGACTGACATTTGGAAGTGAATTGAAGTTTATGATAAGTTGAGAGAAAATGGTCCAAAAATATGGTGTGTAGAATCAATGGAAGAAGAAGAATTGGAGTGGAAAGAGTTTTGGCATCAACAACATAATTCAATATTTTGGTGATAATTTGAACTACAAAAATTGGATTGAGACGATTCTTGAAACATTTCAAATCTAAGAGGTAGCCGTACTTCTTATTAAGACATGAAGTCCAATTCTCACATTTTCATAGTCAAAGTCTAGATAACTAAAGTACATTTGTGCTATAATGCTTTCCTAACCACTTCTAATTATCTTGAGCATATCTCAGCATACAAACCTCAAATGGCTTGATTTTTATGGTGTTAAGAAGCTAACTCACATACCTTTAACTTTTTGTTTTGAGCAAAAGCTGATTCAACTATCTTCAAAGTGATATTTGCGGATAAAACTGTGGTTGTGGATTTCCCCATGAACGTGGTAAAAAAGTTTGTTCAAACACATCCATGTTGATATATTTAAGAGAAAATTGCAGTTTTGGTACCAAAAGTTTGAGGCATTGGCAGTTTTAGTCCTTATAGTTTGGACGAAAGCAAATCTAGTATCAAATACTTTAATTTTTAATCACATCTATTCCTATTGAGACAATTTTAGCCTTCTAAAGTTTGGATAAAAACAAATCTAGCATCAAGTATTTCAAATTTTCAATACATCTAGTTTAATTGATCAGTTTTGTCAAAATCTTACCAAAATTGAATCACGTGATACAGTAACCAAATTTTAAAAAATAAAAAAAAACATAAAATTTTAATGCCATATTTGTGATTAAAGGTGATAATTTGAGCATTTCGTTTTACTCAAAAACAAATTAAAAAAAAAAAGAAAAAAGCTAATAAATTTAGAAAAATTTTAGATTTTTAGACAAGCAATTAGCTATTTTATCCTCTCTCTCTCTCTCTTCATTACCATTCTTTCTCTTTTTGCTCTTAAAAGGAAACCCTAAACTATATTTTGAAGACAATATTTTGTTCTTCAATGTCTCTGAAAAGTTCATTTAAAAACCGTTTGACTATTTGTAATTGTTATTCAAGACAAAAGAGATAGCATAGGCAGCAGATCAAAGAGTATTTTTTTTTTAAAATTTGGTTACCGGTACATGAGTATCACATGACCGGATTTCAATTAGATTTTGGCAAAATCAGTTAATAGACTTGAACGTGCTGAAAAATTGAAACACTTGATATTAAACCTACTTTCATCTAAACTTTAAGGATTAAAACTGGCTCAATAGAACTAAATGTTGTAAACAATTGAAACATTTAATATTATATTTGCTTTCATCCAAACTTTAGGGACTAAAATTACCGATACCCAAAACATTTGATACCAAAATTGTAATTTTCTCTATATTTAATGTAATTGGTTAACATTTATTAACATTTATCTTTTATTCCATCAACATAATGATTTTGCATATGTAGTTAGGATATTGTAGCATTATATAATTTTGGAAGATGTGAGGTGTCATGAGTTGTCAAGTCACAAATTCGGATCTATATTTGCGAAGTCATTAATGAATTACGTAAATTGAATAATAAGTAATGTAATTTTATTTTTGTAACTATATTAACTAAATTAAAAAAAACTAAATTCTTTTAATGTGTCATAACCAAATCACTTATTATGCGGATTTATGATTCATAAAACTTGTGAGCCCATCTCCATACTCGGGACAGCTAGATCTCTATGCGGATTTGTCTTCATTACCTCGATAGAAGATGCCCCAAACTTTCACCTTATATATCCCACCCTCGCTCTTTATGGCCACTAATGAGTGCATTTCTTGCCGTATCCTCTTTCCATCCAACCCTTTGCCGTTTGAGGGATGATAAATACATTCTAGGGAAGATATATACATTAAGGCATCAGTCATCATCTCACCCATGGCCTTGCACAAATGCAGAGAGCAGGTTGCAGCCAAGGATGACTTGCCGATCGACTCTTTTCAGCCCGTGATTGATTTCAAGTATTCACCGGTCACCAATGAATGCTTGTACGGAGAAATTCGGCAAGTTGTCTTTGGCTACATTCTACTTTCTGCAGCCCATGCTAGGCCTTTGGTGAGCCCTCAAATACTCGTTGTAACACATTTATACTTCCCATCGACCAACATATAGGTATTTTGATCTAATCACCTCTTTTACTTTCCATGATTTTAATTTTTTTGTATTTCTTTTGTGATGTTTCCCATTAGATATCTGGCTGCTAAAGGGAAAAATTATCATTTCAATCACAGTTTTCTTATACAAAAAAAAAAATTTCCGGATCCATTTTCATTATACACATTTAAGGGCTGTCCGGTGCTGCCAACGGTGGCAGCCTATTGTGGGGGATGTACAGGGAATTTTCAAACTTTGTGGATTTTCTTGCCCAGATTTCAATTTCCTAACCTCGATCCTGGTAAAAGTTCCTATATCTTTTTGTTTACTGTGTACTTGAGATTTAGCAAGCAAGAATCTGAGGTACATTGATGAAAATCCATTTCTTTCTCATGAACCTTTTGTAGTTTAACTAATGTATTGCTACGATAGAAACATCACCATTAACCTTTTAACAGAAAATATTTTTATATCCACCTCCAGTGGATAGACCAAAATTCCAAAAGGTGATTTGTGGAGTTAAATGGCGATATTTAGCTCCATCCGTTTCATTCACCAAAAACAAAAGGCTCCATCCTTGTCATGAGTGGATTCACATTTTATATTTTATCTTCCACAAAAGGACACCTTTAGATTTTTCCTTGAACAAGTTTATCAGTAGAATTTTCTAAGATACTATTCAGATCTTACACACATATTGGCTTTTATTTTATTTTCATGGATTTACAGTTAAATGGCACTTGAGAAATGAGATTTTGTTAATGTGACTATAAATGATGCATTATATATTTCACATCAAGGAGTTTCCATTATTGGTTGCAATTCTTACAACTCTTCGCATCATTATGTAAGGTGTACCTAAAGCAAATTAAGCATCTACAAGGGTATACCGGCGGCCCCTAGATTCCTGATTGAAATCTGTGGGATCTTTGGATGCTTCGCAGAATAATATACCGTGATTGTAGTACATGCAGTTCAAAGTTCAACGCACGATATCCCCTTCTTAGACTAATTGTCTATCAACAGACACCGTATTGACCAAATATGAGACATTCACTACCCTCTCTAGATATTGTACACTATATTCGGGCTTTTAATTTTCTAAAATATCAGTCTCATTTTATTTTATTTGTAAGTTATTCCTGTGATCTCCAACACTTATTTATTGTAACAGAGAAATTAATATGCCTAAAAGGAAAAAAATGCACTAGAGTTTATTGGCTTGCTGGTTCCATTTAATTACTTAAGTGGTTTTTGGCACTAATGTGGAAAAACTACGTCAGCGGTTGGTATGGTACATTGTTGATCAATTTAGGCATACAATTATTTATCACTGCGATTTTGATGATACTAATTAAAAGTTTATTCTGAGAAATGCACAGTTAAGTTTTAAATTTACTTTTTAGATACTTTTCAAGATAAATTAATTTAACTACCTGTTTTTGATCAAACAATGGATTGGGGAAAATTTTTTCTTTAAGTTTATGTGAAGCAATAGCTTGTTAGGCTATTTTAGTATAGCTAATATGAGAGGACGCATGTGAGTTGCATTTTGGCATCAATGACGGAATGGATGCTGAAGTTAAGATTACAGTAACATATCAGTAATTTAGTATATGTAAGTAGGATGTTGGCATTATTCTCTCAAAAAAGGAAATATCTTTTACCATATTGTAATAAAAAAATATGTTCACACGATTACAGTTGCATTGATTCTTGTTACTTTCATAATGTGTTCTTTTCTTTCATTTCTTTCCAATGTGGGTATAACTGCTGTCATTATTATTGTTCAATTTACCAATACAATTTCAATTCATTAGAATTGTTTCAACTACAACTTCGATGTTATTCATTAAAAGGTAACCTCTTGCTGATAAAAGTAAAGGTCTAATTGTATCGACGTTATAATTTAGTGGTTTATATCTTAGGCTGTACTATATATAAAATAAGAGAAATTATCATCGCCTATGTTGTTGTCACAGTAACTGGTATGGAAATGATTATTAGAGAACAAACATACTGGATTGATCCGTGAAGAGGTACCAAATGTACAGTCATTTAGTGTCAATGGCTTGACCTCTTAGTGGTACTAGTACAAGTGATCATTGGATTTGAAGTTATTATGATATCTTGATTGTAAATTACTGTACTTTGAATCTATTTGTTGTTGCTCATAAGGAAGAGATTGGATATAATATAAAACATGAAGGATAGGGACTAATCCCATATGGCCACTTGTTGGAAATAGTAGTTCAATGCATCTTCTATGTAGAAGTAAATGTTTAATTTGAGGTTGACTTAAAATTCTACTTTACAGGAGTTGTATTTCAAGAACAATGAATGTATAATTAGTTGAATAGAGTCGGCACCATATCTGCATTTCTAGACTAATGAGGAACATAGTATGGTGAAAGAATATTAATTACATGTTAACAATGTCATTGAAAATTAAAATCTAACCACTTGACTTTTCTTATTTATTTGAATGGTCATGGTGCATTGTTGGATACTAATCTTGATCTATAATATGAATCAATTAACTAGTTGAGTTATTGATAAATTAAAGTATTTAATTTATCTAACTCTTAGTTAATTAATTAATTAAGTATGAGCTGTATTTTATACTTGCTATCAACATAAAAGAGAATCTAATTGTTCACACACATAAAAAGTGAAATCTTAGGGATTATTGCAAATATACTAAGTATGTAAAACATATGGGTTAATTTATTTGAAAACTATAGGAACTTATGTGTAACTAATCAAAGTCTTGCATGCAAGAAGTAATTTTCAATTGAGGATTAGTTTTATTACTTCTTAAGAGACTTTAAATCAGTTGGCTATAAATTTCTAAGATTTTACCTCTAGAGATACAACACAAAAAAAAAAAAAAAAGACGAAAACGAAGAGGAAATCTATGAGAATCAATAGAGAGAAAATCATCTCTTCCCCTTCCCTCCTCATAATTTTCAAGAAACCCTAGCTAAGATTTTTGTTTTTTTCTTCCTTCTTCTATTGAATGCTCAATCTCAAGGGAGATATCACTCAAAAAGAAAATACTAAGCTAACCTAGGAAGTTCTTTGAGATTTTGTTTGTGCGGATAGACTCGACACTAGTGGAACTTTGTGGTAGATAGTTCTTCTTCAAAGAATCTTCATTGCCTTTCTTGTAAGATTTACCACCTAAAGAAGTATAATTCATGAACTCGCTTTTAATCCGTATGGTTATATCATTACAGGGTCCATTGTTAATGTAACTTATATGGTATCGGAACCAACATTGATCAATCTATGTAATTCAGTTAAGTGGCATAAATAATTGTTTGATAATGTATATTCTTTTCATGGAATTTAGATTTTAAGAAGAAACTATGTAGATAATTAAAACTTGTTTGATTTTTCAATCGAATTCGTTATTTTCAAAAAGTGTTTGATTAATTAAGATAAGTTCAGAAAGCTACTCAAGTTTTTTAAAACCAAAATTTTGCTTTAAAGATGTTTAAAACATTATTTTTTTTAAAAATATGGATTCCAATGTTTTTTACCCTAAAATATACTTTTTGTGCAAAATAAATCAAAAAAAGTTATTGCAATGCTACCATAGTATTAATGCAGTAGACTATTTTTTTAAAAAGCTTTTGACTTGATTAGAAAATTATTTTTTCTAATTGTTTACTTATTGGCTTTTGGTTTTTAAAACTAAGACAAATATAAGTTTAAATTTTAATGTGATTAGAATTAAGTATGTTTATTAGTGAATTTTATAATTATGGACTAAAATTTTTTCTTTATTGGACTTGGTTTCCCAATCTTGTGTGAGAACTTCTTTAACTTCTAACATGATTTAGAAATGGAAATTTTATATTAGAGTTTTGTAAACTACGTGGATGTTCTCTATGAATAAGGAGTTATTTGAACTTTCGACAATATAATTTTTGAATAATTTATATTTTTAATGTGTAAATATGAAATGTGCTTTAAAATCCAAAAAGAATTTTCTTCAATTTTTAAATCGACTAAAATATGGAATTTTCTATCATTACATTGTATATTTTCTATATTTTAATAGTTATGACTCAAATTTAGAAAGTAGTTTTAAATTGGAATATATGTAATTTTTAGCGCGACTTGAAAATGGAACGTGTACTTTTTTGGAAACCCTAGTTCTCCATAAGTGAATGATTGTTTTCTTAAAATATTGCAAGAATGATTAGTTTAAAATGATTAGAATAATGAGCCATATGATATCCGAATTAAATAATTTATATTTTCATTTAATTTAATTTGTTAAATTATATTATATGATGGATGATTATGAACTAAAGACCAAGACCATTGTAATTGTGTATGGTTGAATGTATATTCTTTTGGTTGTTATTGGTATTTTTGAAACATATCCTGCTTTTCCTATTCTTTCTACTTTCCTAATGTAATTCTTTTTTTATCTTGATTGAAAATCATGATTTCTTGATTAATAGATGTAAATGTTTTGATAGAATTGCACATATAATATGCAACAATGATGGAGATAGCAACAAGAAGCAATCAAGGTCGGGCTTAAGGAGTTAAAGACCATCATTAGGATTTGACTATCTAGTTTCCTTTTTTCTCTAGAAAACTAGTCTAGTAAGAAGTCCATAACTATCCATGATTAGCATGTTATAATTTTGCATATAATTGATATTATAATTTAATTACGTGCTATGATGAAAGCTAAATTTACTTAAAAATCCCTCAGAAAACATTGAGTTATAAAACTCTATTTTGTCCTCTATTATTAGAGGAAAAACTAGAATTCTATTTTTTTTTAGCAAAACCTGTACTATAACATTGGCGAGGAGGAATGTTGTTGTGGGATTTGAACTCTCGACCTCTGCGGTGGAGTTGTAAAGCTCTAACCTCTCAATTCTCTATTCGTTCTCTAGAATTCTTGTTAGGGGGTGTTTGGTAACACAACTTAATGCTGAAAATTAATGGATTAAGAGTTTTTTAAATTCAGTACATTTGGTAATGAAATTCCTTCATCACTTAATATATTAAGCACTTATTTAATTTGTGTACAAAATTTTAAGTGAAAAATTTTTACTTAATTTGTTGAATTTTGATACTCTCCCCCCTTACACACACTCACTCCCACACTCATTCTCACACACTCACCCATGCACACACATATACATACATACTCTTTCTCACATGCGCAATCTCTTGCTCTCTCTCTCTCTCTCTCTCTCTCTCACTCTCTCTCTCTCTTTCCCAACACAGTTTCTCTTGCACACGCCTACATACTTTCTTGCACATAGACTTTTACACACATACACACTTCCACATATAC
The DNA here is from genome assembly GCA_024721245.1 of Mitragyna speciosa. NCBI lineage: Eukaryota > Viridiplantae > Streptophyta > Magnoliopsida > Gentianales > Rubiaceae > Mitragyna > Mitragyna speciosa. The sequence goes on along the minus strand of CM045553.1, from coordinate 26,194,940 downwards.
ATTTTCTATCTCTCATATACATATGCACATATTCGAATTTTTCTCCTCTCACGTACTTACGTACATTTTTACATATATACATATACCTTCTCTGTCACACACATTCTCACACATACATACACTTATCTTCTATCTCTTACAAATAAACAATTTCTTTCTTTCTTTTATACATTATTAATAAATTATTTTAAAATGATGAGATAAAATAATTATATTATGAGGGGAAATATTTAAATTCAGTGCATATATTTAGTTAATTATCAAACAGGTAAAACTTTATCAATTCAGTAACTTAATACTTTCAGCATTTAAATTTCAGACTTCAGACTTCATATTTCATATTTTAGTTTTACCAAACGCCACCTTAGATAGTAACTTATTAGGCTACATTCAAGGTTGCTCTACCATAACCATGTTTTTGCTATGAGATGTAATTTCTAAGTAACGGGTATGCTTTTACAAAAATTTATATTTGAAGACCTTTTGGTCCTAAATCATCTAATTTTGATGATTAATAAACAAAAAATGAAGTAATCTAATGGTTCATTTGGGCTATTCTTGCAGTAAAAGCGATTAAGCAGCAAAAAGAATAAAAAAGAGAAATAAACTGCAAAAAAAATGGGATTTGGACTTGCTTGCGGACGTCCGCAAGGCATGTGGACTAAATGTTGATTAACTGCGGACATTGATGTGTTTGTTCATGATTTTTAGTATTTGTGTCTCACCTTCAAACAGAGGTACTCCTATTACTTGTGAATTTCTCATTGTGTGCTCTAATGTGCCCCTATATGATTTTCTTATGTATTTTCTTTTTGTATTTCTTGCATTATATACTTGTTAAGTATTTATTTACATTATGTTATCCATCGAATTCAATTTTCATTATTTGGAAAAATGTAATAGATAGTTTATAATTTCTTTTATTTTTAGCCTATTTTTTTATTTAGCTAGTCAACGTAATAAACAGAATATATTTTCTTATTTTTAGTAATAATTTATATTTAGATAGAGAATGTAACAGATATGTTAGATAGATTACTTTTCCAACTCCCTTTATTCAGATTGTAATTAGGGTTCCCTCGATGTAATAGCTAGGGTTTTGCTTGCTAGGTGCTCCTGTGTGCTATGTCCTAACGTGTTTATTTGTTTTAATCATTTTTCTTTGGATTTTTGCATATAGATATTATACTTATGTGTTACATGCTCCAATCTGCTCTTATACGCTCCTATATGCTTATCGACTTTTCATTTATGCTTTATTTGCCCTACTTGCTTTATTATGATACATGTACACCATCGCCACAATAGCCCAATGGTAGTCATGTTTTCTTTTCGTTTCCTTGTTAGCCCAATGCTAGTGATGGTTGATAGACACGGGCTAGTCCAATGCTAGGCCCTTGGACTGTTTTCTTGCTAGGCTTACCCCTTCTATGCATTCCATTCCACTTCATGCACTTTTACTATTTTTAGGTGACACGCGCGGATGAACGTGAAATTGCTTAAAAGACCAGGTAAGAACTTCGAACCTTTCCCCTTGGATGAACTAGACTCTAGAATCAGCACCAAAGTCTTGAACACGCAAGATGAACAACTCGAAAATTCAAGAAAGCTTTAAACCTCCTTATGGAACGAACAAGAACTCAAGGAATCAGCACCTAGAAGGCTTGATCAAACTAATAAGGTAACTCCAAGCTAGAGTTTTTGAACTTGGAATCACTCTACAAGCTCGGGGGTTGTTCTTAATCAGCAAAGAACGAAAGAAGCACTCAATTTGAGAACTCACAAATTTATTAATCATCAAACTTATCTAAAATTCGTAACAGTGTTTTGGCCTATAAATAGACATGCATAACAACATGTAGAAAGTTCTAGAAACTTAACAAAGAGCACTAGTTGTAACCTAACACGATATGGTAACTTTCTAAGAGGTTACAACTTGTAAACAAAATAGAAAACTTAACATAAATGAATTAAACTTAAAAATTCGTCCAAAAATTGTTCATGGGCTGGATGCCTCCTTTTAAGCGCCATTAGGCCTCCATCTTGCATCTTTAAAAGGCTTTCTAACAAGTCCAATCAAACCAACACCTTAGAAACATGTTATGGACCACTTAGAAGTTTCAATTGGACCTTCTTTGCGAGATCATATAAGCTAACATAAGTAACTAAAGGATTGATAGAAAAATAAACACCAATCATAGATATACATGATATATGAATTGGAATGCGAATTTCAATGCAAGTTGAAGCATAAGATGCAAGAACAAATTCTAACTTAAGAAGAATAAACATATCTAGATGCAAACTATCCCTAAAAACATGGAAAATAATAACACGATTTCCAAAGTCTATGCAACCATAATTGGACTCAAAATAACAATTACTAACAAGATAAAATTTATGGTTGAACAACGACTTATGAAAAGAATCTAAATAAACATCACGTGAACTAAAAATATGAGCATCATATGAATTAGGTCTAATAAGCCCTTGAATGTGAAAAATATCATCAATCAACTCATTAGAATAATTCAAACGATGTAACAAAAACACACGAATATTGCATGATATATCATATAAAATAAACTAAAAATCGTCCAAAAATAAATGAGAAAACATAAGAAAGTCTTTTGGACAGATTGCACTAGGCGAATTTAAACATGCTAGATGCAAAACATAATCATCTAAACTAACAAAACAAATATTCAAGAATGAACTAATTTGTAATTTAAAAAAACCAAAACAAGAAAACTTAGGCCACAAATTAGTTGAATCCATTATAGTTGTCAAGCTCAATGTGGCGTTTGAACTTGGCTTCAACTCCTTCATCACGGTTTTGTCAACTCCCATGCTTCTTGAATGACAACTCACTACAAAACAGCAATAATGTGATGTCTCCCCATGAGTATCAAACTGCAAAATCACCACAAAAAAACTAGGAAAAGAGTTATAAAGTGACTTAGTAAAATACATTCTTCTTTAGAGTACAAGGATACAAGAGTTATTGATCTAACCAGCAAAACACTCTTGTTTTCTCTTTTCTTTGCTCTTGTAGAAGAAACACTCTCCTCACTCTTTCTACTTTGCAAGACTTTCTTCTCACTCTTTTCCTCATTCTTTCCCTTAGTTTGCAATTGAAAATCTCTTGCAATCTCCACTTGATCAGAATGAGCTTCGGATGGCAAGATTGGATTAAGAACAATCTTTCGTTCATTCCACTTAAAAGAGTAGTTGTTCTTGTATCCATCATATGAAACTCTTCTATCATATTGCTAAGGATGTCCTAAGATGATATGGCATGCTTGCATTGGGGCAACATCACACCAAACTTCATCTTTGTACTTGCCTATTGAGAAAGTAACAAGCACACGTCTAGTCACTTTGAGCTCTTCTTGATTATCAAGCCAATAAATTTGTAGGGCTTAGGATGCTCCATAGTCTCTAAGTGCAACTTATCTACAAATAAGGTACTAGCAACATTAGTACAAGAACCACTATCAATGATCATGCTACATACCTTATTGAGCACAGTACAACGTGTGTGAAAAATATGCTCTCTTTGTAGTGTCTCCTCATCTTCTTTATGTTGCATATTTAAAGCTCTTCTACTAACCAAGAGTTCACCACGGTCAACACCAAAGAAGTTTGCTTCTTCAGTATCAGAACTTCCTTCAAGAGGTGGCATCTCCTCTTCACCATCACTAGACGTAACACTCTTGACATCCCCATTATCTAAGATCTTCATAACCCTTTTGTTTTGACAATTTGCAGCACAGTGTCCATAACCTTGGCATCTAAAACAACGTACTTCACTAAGCTTTAAGTTAGGCTCATTCTTACTCTTTGCTTGGGGCTTTGTGCAAGATGGTTCTTGCTTGACCCTCACGAATTGAATAGCTTGTTGAGAAGGTCTACGATTTTCTCTCTTGTCAAAGGAACGATTCTCCCATTGAAGTCGTGATGATGACGAGCCAAAGTTACGTGGCTTCATGGCTTTGAGTTGCCTTTCAATCTTGATGGCCATGTCCACCAAGTCATTCATCTCCATATAGTGATGCAACTCCACACGATATCTAATTTTAGAGTTTAGACCTCCCATAAACCTAGCCATCAAAGTTTCTCCCTCTTCATCCATGTTGGCTTGAATCTGTAAGGTAATAAGGGGAGTAACACAACAGAAAATTTAAAATTTTATTACCTTGGCCATGAATCTCTTTGATATAATCTATATAATTAAAGTGTTCAGCACAAACACCTCAAGCATAGAAGGTTTCTATGCTTCAAAGGGCAAGATCCTATTCGATGAAGGTGTTGATCTACTGAGAAAAGCTCTCCAAGTGTAGAGCCTCCAACGGTATCCACACGAACATGATTTTTAGGAACCTTTGGGTTTGCTTGCCTTGCCTTTTGAGTACTAGCTCCCTTGAATTTCATGAATAACACAAAAACAAGAAGATGAAGAAGACAAAACCCTAACCCTTAGGGAAAAGAGGGTGTGGCGTTTTTTCTTCGGAGAAAAACACGCCTCTCTCAAATTTTCTCTCTCTAAATTTTATCTTCTGTTTCATCCATCTATCAAGAATCAAGACATGGACTTATTTATAGATGTAGTATCCTAGTTTTTAAGGAAATAAGAGCAATTGGAAACCAAGAAGGTTTAGGAAGCTTACCTTAAACTAATTCTATTCCTTTAGGAAACCTATTCCAAAAGGAAACTAAATAACTTCTTAATTCCTTTTAGGAAACTAATTTCCATCAAAACTTAGAATATTTATAATTAAGTCCTTTAAATTAATTTATCACATAAATTAACCCCATAAGTATCTTATACTTATCTTAATAACAATTTAACCCAAAGGTCATGTTCTTATTGCGTGTGACCCATTAGGTTCCATTCACGTTGGCAATAAGTACAAATTATAACTCATTAATTAATTAATTAAGAGCTAGATAAATTAACACTTTAATTTATCATTAATTCACTAATTAATTAATTTGCACTTATAGAACATGAGTGGCATCTTGCAATGCATCATGACCACCCAAGTGAATAGAAAAGTCATATAGTAGACTACACCTATCAATGACAATGTTACCATGTAATTAATATCTTTTCACCACACTATATCCCAATTAGTCCAAGAGTGTAGTGCGCACTCTTTAAATGACTAATTAACGATTCCGTGTTCCCGAAATATAACTTTCCATAAAAGTATAACCTTGAAACTCTTTCAAGTCATACTTTCACTTTTGCGCAAAAGATTCTTTAAGTCATATTTCAACAAGTGGCCAATCCGGGATATACTCTCCTATAATAAGGAGTGGTGAATCCTATATTGATTATTTATTATCCTTCCATGCTTCATACTATACCCAATCTCTACCGTATGGGCTACTCTTTTACGAGCACTAAGCAATAAAGTCAAAGCATAGCAATCCACACTCAAGATACCATAGTAATCTCAAGTTTAAGGATCACTTACACCATTGCCATTAAAAGTATAATTAATTAGCACTATGAATAGTAACTCTTGGCGGATCAATCCAATGAACTTGTTCTCTAACAAGCATCTGCGTACCAGCTTAGGTGTCGCACACCATAGTTGACGAGATCAATTACTACTTATCATAAGTACAGGCAAAGTATGTGCTAGTCTTCCCATATTAATGATGTCCAATCTCATTAATACTACGACTAAGGATATTTAAGAATATAACTTTATGTGTAATAAAAGTCTCATCATTGTAACTCTTACAATCTCTTATACATAGTTAATATTCTATGGACTTTATCAAATAAACACGTAATATAAATAACAAATATTAAATGATAAAGAAAATGCCACATATATAAGTATAATACGAAATAAGCGTAATATAAAAAATTTCAAAAACCAACTTGGTTTTAGGGCATACATTAACAAACTTCCAATTGCACTAAAACCAATCACCTATAGGTTTTAGAGTGTAAGCATGATTATCATGCCTATCATGCCTATTCTGGGACAAGACTATGGTGAAAGGATTAGTGACATTATCCTTGTGGGAACTTCCTCTATCTTTTCATCATTTGTACCAAACTATTTCCACAAATAGATGGTGGCATGTAAATACACTTTAGGATCATGAATGAGACTTTATTCCTTAATTAAGTGATGGCACAATTGTTTTTATATATAATAGAAGGAACTATTCTTTGTCCAACAAAGAACCGGTTGATCCATAATAATTTCTAAAGCTACCATGTATTCGGCGTTTGTTGTAGAGTATGTTGTAGTGCCTATCATAGAACACTTCCATCTACTACAGTTCAACGTGAACACCAATTCATCTCATGATTTACTTGTCATCCCTATTGGATTAAAAGCTTGTATCTTTAAATCCACATACTTCCTAAGTGTGATCTCCATAGTCAAGAATAGTCTTTTAGTGCTTCTCAAGTATTTAAGAATATTTTTTGATAACCATCTAGTGATACTCACTAGAATTGCTCATAACACTTAAAGCTAGGAGACATCGAGTCTCGTACATAGGATAGCATACAAAATAAAACTCATTGCAGAAGCATTTGGAATCTATTTCACGCTACCAATTCGATTGGTGTCAAAGACACATGTCTCTCAAAAAGGTAATCTCTATCACATACGAAAAACCCCTTCTTCGATTGCACCATACTAAACCCTTTAGCATCTTTTGCCTATGTGCTTGCATCTAGTGAGACCAAGCAATCTCTTAGATCTATCTATATAGATCTTAATTCCCAAATTAGAGATCGCCTCTCCTTTATTAAAAAATCCTTAGACAACCATATCTTTACCTTTAAAGTATGTTGTTTCCATCAACGATGTCATCCACATATAGTATCAAGAAAATGACAATGCTCCCACTCAACTTTACGTTTACACTAAGCTTGTCTTTGTTTTCGAGAAAATCTAAACTCTTTGATTATCTTATCAAAACAAATGCTCTAACACCTTGACACTTGCAAGAGTCCACAAATGGACCTTTGAAGCTTGCGTACCTAATGACTATCAATAGAAGTGAAGGCCCAAAGGATGTGTCATATACATACCTTTTAATTCCCGTTAAGGGATGAAGTTTTCATATCCATTTGTCATAACCATAAAAGCAGTTATTGCAAGTAAAATCTTAAATAGATTTAGGCATGGTCAATGGTGGAATGGTTTCTTTCAAAGTTAAGCCTTTGAATTGAATCCTTTTCCATTAACCTTGATTTATAGGCAACTACGTTACCATCCATGTCAGCCTTTCTCATAAAGACCTACTTGTACCCTATGGGTTTTATCCCTTTAGGTGACTTGAGCAAGGTCTACACTTTGTTCTTGTACATGGAATCCATTTTGAATTTTATGGCATCTTGCTACGTCAAGGAGTCTACATTAGACAAAACCCCTTCGTGACTAGTAGTTTTGTCATCATACATGACTAGTACATTATTACTCTTGCTAATGAAAAATCTATATCTCTCATATGTGAGAAAACTATATTTCTTTAGAGTATAACGCACTCTACCACTCTTTTGAAGATTTTGTGCATTTTGAGCTTCCGTTGTGCCTTATCAACATATGACGTAAGCTCTAATTCTAACTATTGATCTTTGTCAACTTGCGGTTCTTGAACCTTTTAAGTTCTATCTTGCTCTCACTTCTTGCTCCCACTGTCTCTTTTAAGAATAATTGTTTTTCTAGAAAAAGACATTTCTTGAGACAAACATTTTGCTTAGGGCATTATAGAAGTGGTGTCCATTGTTTTCACAAGAATACCCCACAAATAGACATTAGTTGAGTGTATAGGAGTTGGTGTCTAAGACAAGAACTTCTAAAATGAGGTTAGGAATTGTAGTATAGCTCATCATAGTTTGTGCTATATCTCATAGGGTACAACTTCTCCTCTTTCACACATCATCAACAATGGTGTGTCAAGTGGAAACCATTGAGAAAGAATCACATTCTCCTTTAATTATTTTGAAACAATTGACATTGAGTATTATCCATATAGAACAAATCTTAGTGTTTTAATACTCTTGTCAACTGATTTTTCTTACTTCAACCCTAATGATTTTGAACATTTAAAAGGCCACGGATGTATGTATCATATGATACACATAATCATATCTCATATGATCATCCATAAAAGTGATGAAATATAATAAACAACCTCTAACATTGATCGACATTGGGCCAAAAACATCTATATGTTAAAGTCCTATGAAGATCACTAGCACATTCACATTTTATGATAAAAGGTGTTTTCGTCATTTCTCTAAGTAAATGAGAATCGTATGTCTCAAACGATTCATAATTGAATGAGTCCAAGTACACAACTATTATGCAATTTGGAAGTGCGTTTCTCATTCACGTGACCAAGTTTATAATGCCAGAAGGATAGTTGTTTAAAAAATATTAAGTTTTTGTCTATGTTTGAGAATAGATTTATCAAGGTTTAAGATTTGTAAAACGTTATTTTAATGATCTAATACCACAAAGAACACCATTACGTAAAAGAACAGTATATATTCTCTTTTGTAATGGTAAATTTTTTCACATTTAATGTGAATTGATTTCATGTTCTTTTGTAAGTATCACAACATAATAACAATGTTTTAAATTTTAGAACAAATCCAATTGGTAAAGAGTGTATAAGTCTCTACAACTAGTGTAGCAACTCTTGCTCCATTCATCACACGTAGTTTGACTTTGTCTTTCCTTATTGTCTACCATGCTTAAGACCTTTGCACATTTTTACAAATATGAGATCCAAATCCAGTATCTTATAACCAATGGTCTTAATTAGTAGATGAATTTATCTCAAATATAAACATACTTAGAAGTAGAAGTTTCACTGGGCCTCTTTATCTTCTTAGTATTGAAACAAGCCTTACAATTCCCTTTCCAATAGAATTGGAAACATGTGCCCTTAGATTTGTTCTTTCTGATCACACATTTAAGCCTTGTCATAGCTACTTGGGTCTTCTCAAGACCATGCTAGGATTTTCCTTTAACAAGCAATAAAGTGCCCCTTTCTTCCTTAACAGACTACTCCTTAGATATCTCATATCTAATGGTTCTAGATTGTGTAACTCTTTCAGATGCACAATCACAAACAAAAAGATTTATCAATTTGTGCTACTTTTATAGCTTAGGAATTATAGATCACATTACAATACAAATAGAAATATCATTATCATCTTTTATGCATCTTGTATGCACATTATTTCCTAACTATAATTGTCACTGTAGGACAAGTGGAAGTGAGTATCAAAGGATATAGCCAATCATGCTTAAGAACTATTCTCAAGTCTTACACTAGTCCAAGAAAATCGTATATAAATGGAGATATAGGGTGATAAGTGTATTCATGTGTACATTCATTCTATAACAAATGAAAAGATAGTACAAGTATTTGTTTCATGTTATAATTGCAAACCAAAATTGTGGGCTTTGAACTTATTTAGTTTGCTCCCACTATTTTACTTCAAATCAATAACCCTCAAAATATTGATTTTGAAATCCGTTGGAGATTCCTAATAGACTAAGATCCCATCTAGTTAACTTTGAGCTTGACGGTCGGCCAACAACCCAAAGCTAACTTCGATTAGGTAGGTAACATTTACCAATCACAACTCTTGTGACTCCTAGATAGTTGGGTATCAACTCTTGATATTCACATCTTATGCGTTACCCAACATTACCTCAAAAATGCCATAACCTTGACGGTCGGCCAACAAGTTATGCATTTTTGTTAAGTTGGACCCATTATTCACAGATCACATCTCATAGCAAAATATATTCCAAGTAAGGTGACCTTGACAGTCGGCTAACAAGTCAACACTTAATAGGAACTCTTCATTTTTGTTATAATAATAGAAGGCAACTAGTATATTGACTTAATATTACCTCAAAAATACGATAACCTTGACGGAGGCCAACATGTTATGTATTTTTGTTAAGTCAGACCCATTATTTCGAGATCATATCTCATAGCAAAAACATGCTCTAGGTATGGTGACCCTGGCGGTGGGCCAACAAGTCAACATTTAACAAGAACTATAATTTTTACTATAATAATGGAAGGCAAGTGACTTAATATTTTATTTGAGAGATTTTATTTTAATTATACAATATATAGTCTCATCATAGCATGTAATTAAAATATATCGACATATAAAATAAAAACATGCATAATAAACCATGGATGATTATGGATTTTACTAAGATATTTTTCTTGAGCCTTAAGGAAAATATATGGTCAAATTCCTAAAGAATGTGATCAACTCCTTGATTCGTTCTTTGGGAGGTTTCCAACTGTTGATGAGCTTCCATGGTTGCTCCTTGGTTCCACCTTCACCTTCTTTGTACATTACATATGTAATTCTACTCTAAACAGTTTAGAAAATTAAAACCTAACTCTAACCTACACAATGTACATTACATGTATTGATTAAGAAACCTCGAATTACATTCGAGGGGAGTTAGATGAGAAGAGAATTACATGAGAATAATAGAGAAGGTAGGACGCGTAAGCCCTATTTTTAAAAATCAATACAAGCCAACCATCAAAATTAATAAAAATTCAACCATTCAATCACATTAGTCATAGTCCATAATCATCCACCATGCCATCATAATGTTTAACAATTAAATAAATTAACTTATTTAATTTTAGTCATAAATCACATGGTCTTCTTTAATTAGAATAATATTTTTGAATTTATTTGTCTCAAAAATAAAGTTATACAAGGTGTAGGTTTCCAAAATTTAACTTTTCAAATATTAACAATTAAAATTGGAAAGTGTTTTTATAGAGAAAATTTTAAAAATTTGCGTTTTCCAAAAAATTAGGAAAAATCCCGCTAGAACTCTACCAGTAAACCGTGGGACAAAACATGCGTGGTTTTGTCCACGGTTTATAAATCGTGGGACAAACCGCACGCAGTTTCATCCGCAGTTTGTGGACAGAAAGTATAGGATTTTAACCGCGGGTGAAACCGCGAGTAAAAACCTGCGGTTTGTTGCGCGGTATGTGTGTAGAAAATACGATTTTTGTAATTCTTTGGTCTTTTTCAAAACTCTTTTAAATCAAAACATGTTAAAACCCTTTCAGCAGATAAAAATAATTTAGAAACCTTGAATACAACCATAAGAACTCATCTTAATTATTTAAAACACTTTTAAACAATTAAGAACTTATCTTCAAAATCAAACTCTTGATTTTTATAAAACAATTTTGAGATAAATTTCGTCAAGAACAAACCATCCATATTTATGACAACTAAATAAACATAAATCATATAGATATAATCAAAAGAGGCTCTGATACCACTGTAAGGTAATAAGGGGAGTAACATAGCGGAAAACTTAAAATTTTATTACCTTTGTCATGGATCTCTTTGATATAATCTATATGATTAAAGGGTGTTTAACACAAATACCTCAAGCATAGAAGGTTTCTATGCTTCAAAGGGTAAGATCCTATACGATGAAGGTGTTGATCTACCATGAAAAGCCCTCCAAGTGTAGAGCCTCCAACGGTATCCACACGAACACGATCTTTAGGAACCTTTGAGCTTGCTTGCCTTGCCTTTTGAGTGCTAGCTTCCTTGGATTTCATGAAGAACACAAGAACAAGAAAAGGAAGAAGACAAAACCTAACCCTTAGGGAGAAGAGGGTGTGGCATTTTTTCTTCGGAGAAAAACACGCTTCTATCAATTTTTCTCTATCTAAATTTTATCTTCTATTTCATCCACCTATCAAGAGTCAAGGCATGGACTTATTTATAGATGTAGTATCATAGTCTTTAAGGAAACAAGAGCAATTGGAAACCGAGAAGGTTTAGGAAGCTTATCTTAAACTAATTCTATTCCTTTAGGAAACCTATTCTAAAGGGAAACCAAATAGCTTTTTAATTCCTTTTAGGAAACTAATTTCCATCAAGACTAAGAATATTTGTAATTAGGTTCTTTAAGTTAATTTATCACATAAATTAACTCCATAAGTATCTTATACTTATCTTAATAACAATTTAACCCAAAGACCATGTTCTTATTGCGTGTGACCCATTAGGTTCCATTCACGTTGGCAATAAGTACAAATTATAACTCATTAATTAATTAATTAAGAGCTAGATAAATTGACACTTTAATTTATCATTAATTCACTAATTAATTAATTTGCACTTATAGAACATGAGTGGTGTCTAACAATGCATCATGACCACCCAAGTGAATCGAAAAGTCATATGATAAACTACACCTATCAATGACAATGTTACCATGTAATTAATATCCTTTCACCACACTATATCTCAATTAGTCCAAGAGTGTATTGTGCACTCTTTAAATGACTAATTAACGATTTCGTGTTCCTGAAATATAACTTTCCATAAAAGTATAACCTTGAAACTCTTTCAAGTCATACTTTCACTTTTGCGCAAAAGATTCTCTAAGTCATATTTCAACAAGTGGCCAATCCGGGATATACTCTCCTATAATAAGGAGTGATGAATCCTATATTGATTACACTATCCTTGCATGCTTCATACTATACCCAATCTCTACCGTATGGGCTACTTTTTTACGATCATCAAGCAATAGAGTCAAAGCATAGCAATCCACACTCAAGATACCATAGTCATCTCAAGTCTAAGGATCACTTACACCATTGCCGTTAAGAGTACAATTCATTAGCACTATGAATAATAACTCTTGGCGGATCAATCCAATGAATTTGTTCTCTAACAAGCATCTACATACCAGCTTAGGTGTCGCACACCATAGTTGACGAGATCAACTACTACTTACCATAAGTAGAGGCAAAGTATGTGCTAGTCTTCCCATATTAATGATGTCCAATCTCATTAATACTATGACTAAGGATATTTAAGAATATAACTTTATGTGTAATAAAAGTCTCATCATTGTAACTCTTACAATCTCTTATACACAGTTAATATTCTATGAACTTTATCAAATAAACACGTAATATAAATAACAAGTATTAAATGATAAAGAAAATGCCACATATATAAGTATAACACGAAATAAGCGTAATATAAAAAATTTCAAAACCCAACTTGGTTTAGGGCATACATAACTTGGTAAGATCACGAGTGTAGTAACTTGGCACATATCTCTTCCTCATAATCTTCTTTATCTCGAACCAAGTAGCCACGGGTCCTCTCCATATTTGATGCAATTTTTGTTGAGTTGATCCACCAAATGCTTGTATAATCAGTAAACTCAACAACAGCAAGACGTACCTTTTTCTCCTCAGTGTAGCTATGGCATGCAAAAATATGCTTCACCTTTCTTTCCCATTTCAAGTAAGCATCAAGATGTAGTCTCCCTTGGAAAGATGGAAACTTCATCTTTGTGCTCCCTAAATTGCCATCATGAGGTGGTTGGTTTCTCACCCTCCTTCCTTTGCGTGAGATTACTTCCTCATAGTCAGAATCATACTCTTCATGCTCACAAACATCCTCTTTATAAGTAGGTTTCTTGGAAACCCTAGTTTGGCCTTTAAAGGCGGACTCCATGCCTTCCACTCTAGCATTTATTTGAGCCAATTGCTCTTGCATGGCTTGCCACATGAATTTCATGTCAAAGTTTTGTTTCACACTTTCGTGAGAAATGACGAATAAACTTGCAAAATAAAGTTAGTAGCACAAAATAATAATAGAAGAAAAATAGCCTTACCACTCCCTTAGTGTATACACTCAATCCTAGTGTATCACTCCAAGTATTTACGGCTTTTTCCCTCCAATGAGCTCATCACTAAGCCTTTTTCCACTCTTGAGTAACTCCTTTGTATGTCCTTTGATGAAAAGAACTAGCTCAACCTTCCTTGTAAAGCTTCAAGAAATCAAACCACAAGAGTAAATGTAGAGATCAAAGACAATAACCTTAGAGTAATTGTTTGATCAAGAGAATTCACGAAAAGATGGAATAAAAAAGACTTGACTCAAGAAGACACGAAATAGAAACCCTAATGTGTGGTATTCTTGTGTGAAAAATCTTGATTTTTAATGTACTTTTGAAAGAAAATAATATTCTTGTGCAAAAACAAAAACTATTTTCCAAAAAGAACAAGCACACACAAGAATACAACTTTCCTTATTCAAAAATCACTATACTTACCTTTTTCTCTTAGCACATGGATCTTGCTTTCAAGGAAAATAGAGCACTTTCCTTTTTGGTTCACACTTGCCCTTACTTTCCTTTTTCTTTGTCACAGCTTTCCAAATCCTTTTGGACCAGGATTTCCCTTTTATTTAAACACCAAATCAGCTCCTTTTCTTCCCTTTTTATGATCAAAACAAGCTGGAAAAATTCAAAAAATTCGTAGGTAATAATCTGCCAAAAATTTCAGCAAGTTCAAATTAATCAAGATTCAAGAATCAAGTTCAAAAATTTGCTCCCATCAATCTCAAACAAGAAGCTGGTCCCAAAACTCAAATAAATAGCCCCAAAACTTCTAGAAAAACGTGTTAAACTCCCCTTATTAAAGGCACAAGTCAGTTTCAAAGATGTTTCAAGAAAGACAACACAAGAAGTTCAAGAAACAAATTTTCAGCAACAATGTTCTTCAAGAACTTCAATTTATGACTCAAGAACTTCAAGAAACTTATCAAGATCTTCAAGAAACTTGTCAAGAGCTTCAAGAAAACTCAAGAACTTGTTCAAGAAATTCAAGAACAAAATCTGGACAATTTCAAGACTCTAAGAAATCCACCGACTAAGTCCAAAATTCTTCAAGAAACACTTTGTAACACCAAGAAACAACCAAAAAATAGTTGAATAAAATTATTTGCACGGCTTTTAAACTTTGTGCAGCCTCTTTTATTCTCCTTTTTCTTTGATTTTTCTTTGTGCTTGGCTTTTTCTTTTTGAGCACGCCTTTTTTTCTTTTTTTCATTTTTATTTTTTTCCCCACCAAGAACTACACAAACAACCCAAAACTTCAAGAAACTTCAATCCAATGCTTGTTTGTCCAAAAATTAATTTTTCTTGAAAGAGTTTTAACACAAGAAATTCAAGAAACATCAAAAACAGTCAAGATTATCAAGAAACCACACAAAATCTAGAATTCTTGATTGAAGACAATTAAGAATGACTCTAAGACCCTAAAGAATATTCAAGAAAACAAAAGAACAAGAACAAGTAAGGCACAAATTTTTTTTAACAAACGTGACACAAAGAAGAAATACAAGGAAAGACACAAGTTGTTTAGCTAGGCACGAAGCACTTTGAAAAACAACTCAAGAATGAATTAAAGAAAAATAAAAGGGATATATCCAAATTTCTCCAAAGGAAAAATTGGATTATAAAAACCTGGAATTTCAAGAACACCTCTTATACCAATTGACACGCGCGAATGAACGTGGAATTGCTTGAAAGACCAGATAAGAACTTCAAACCTTTCCGCTTGGATAAACTAGACTCTAGAATCAGCACCAAAGCCTTGAACACGTAAGATGAACAACTCGAAGATTCAAGAAAGCTTTGAACCTCCTTATGGAACGAACAAGAACTCAAGGAATCAACACCTAGAAGGCTTGATCAAACTAATAAGGTAACTCTAAGTTAGGGTTTTTGAACTTGGAATCACTTTACAAGCTCGGGGGTTGTTCTTACTCAGCAAAGAATGAAAGAAGCACTCAATTTGAGAACTCACAAATTTATTAATCATCAAACTTATCTAAAATTCGCAACAGTATTTTGGCCTATAAATAGACATGCATAACAACTTGTAAAAAGTTCTAGAAACTTAACAAAGAGCAGTAACCTAACACAATATGGCAACTTTTTAAGAGGTTACAGATTGTAAACAAAATAGAAAACTTAACATGAAAGAATTAAACTTAAAAATTCCTCCAAAAATTGTTCATGGGACTAGACGTCTCCTTTTAAGCATTATTGGGCCTCCATCTTGCATCTTTAAAAGGCCTTCCAACAAGTCTAACCAAACTAGCACCTTAGAAACATGTTATGGACCACTTAAAAGTTTCAATTGGACCTTCTTTGAATGTATATTTAATCCATAACCAATACATAAACTCTTAGCCCAATGAACGTACTTGAATAACTTGATTACCAAGTCTATTGAGAGGCCCAAAGTCACGAATTACACCATGGTAGTCACAAAGCTTGAACGTTCCCCTCGTGATCAGCCATGATTTCATCTCATCTTAGTCCAAACGAGTTGCTTTATGAGAATATCTAAGCATCAAGATTGTAAGCACTCCTAGGATCACATCATTAGGGCCCTTTCCCATTTGTGTGATATTTTCCTTAAGTTACTCTCAATTATAGTATATGTATATTGCATGACATTTTAGCTTTGCATATCATATAGACTTTTAGGTTGGATAAGTCATTTGTGTGTTTAAACTAAAAGAGTCATTCTTCATATATGGGAAATGGGCGAGTTTGGCCCTCTTGGCTTTAGCTCGCCATTCACCCCTCCATATGGAAGAAAAGCTAGTCACGAGCCTTAGCCCTTTGTACCCATTATGTTGCATCCCCCTTCTTTAGTTAGCTAAATCTATTTTTTATTTTTTATATTTTTGTATCTCATTTTGCATTACGCTCGTGACCCTTTTGAGGTATCATTTGGGATTTTATAATTAATATGATAATTTCAATTAAATCTTTGATACGAATCCAATATCAAGATTGAAACTAACTTAAGATTCAAAGGATGAAAGAATCTTGACCCTTCTAATCCTCACAAACTTGAACAATTTTAATATTATCTTAAACCAAGCTTGCATGAATTAGCAAACTGAAATTATCGACAGAAGGTGCCACAACCAAGTGCAATTCTTTATTGATAAGCCAAAATATTTGAAATTGTTAGGATTGATCCTAAGAACTCAAAGAGAAAGCTTGAAAACCAAGAGACAGAAACTCTCAAATTTTGATGAAAATTCTTCAATTAATTATGTGAATAGTAACTATAAATTACGTATTTATACAACCCTAATAGCTGAACTGCAATACAAGTAAAATGACCAAAAAATACAAATTTTACATCACAAAAATCTAGTCAAAAATATTTCACCGCCTTTGGCCTAGCTGAGCCCCGGGTGAAAATGGGTGAGTGGCAAGCAAGGATGAAGTCGCGTCTCGTATCCAGAAGTTGATCCGTGGTTGGATCTATGAGTGGATGTCCACAGATCCCGCAAGCTCCCTAAAGTTGATCTGTAGGTGAGAGCTATTAATGACCCGCAGATGGGCACCCGCGAATTGCTGAAAATTTGAGTTTTTCAACAACTTCAATATCCTCAAATTGACCATTCTATTCCACTTGAATTAAGCAATATTTCCTAGATTTTTCAAGCTTCAATTCTTTAAATGGCATTGAATTTTCAACTTGTAATTGGAAGTTTTGAACGAACAATTGAAGTTGATCTTTGAGCCTTTTAGCTCTCACCCTGGTGATAGATCCTGTTGGCACCATTTCTTGATCATCCTCACGCTTGGATGTGCTCGCATCATTCCCCTCCTCTTGAGAAGGATTAGCCCTCAAATCATCATTTAGATCATCTGCACAATAAGGACTCAAATCAAAAATGTTAAATGTAGCTTGAACTCCACATTCATCTCGAAAGTCAATTTTGTAGGCATTGTCTTTACTACTTGAATTGGTCTATCGCCTCTTGGCATCAACTTATTGTAAGGTAATAAGGGGAGTAACGCAGCGAAAAATTTAAAATTTATTATCCTTAGCCATGGATCTCTTTGATATAATCTATACGATTAAAGGGTGTTTAGCACAAATACCTCAAGCATAGAAGGTTTCTATGCTTCAAAGGGCAAGATCCTATTCGATGAAGGTGTTGATCTACCATGAAAAGCCCTCCAAGTGTAGAGCCTCCAACGGTATCCACACGAACATGATCTTTAGGAACCTTTGGGCTTGCTTGCCTTGCCTTTCGAGTGCTAGCTCCCTTGAATGATTCATGAAGAACACAAGAAGAAGAAAGAAGTTGAAACCCTAACAATTAGGGAAGGAGGTGTGGCGTTTTTCTTGGAGAGAAAAACCGCCACCAAGCTCTCAATTTTTCTCTCTCTAATTTTTGTGTTATGTTTCATCAATCATCCAAGAGTCAAGGCATGGACTTATTTATAGATGTAGTATCCTAGTCTTTAAGGAAACAAGAGCAATTGGAAACCAAGAAGGTTTAGGAAGCTTACCTTAAGCTAATCCTATTCCTTTAGGAAACCAATTCCAAAAGGAAACCAAATAGCTTCTTAATTCCTTTTAGGAAACTAATTTCCATCAAGACTTAGAATATTTATAATTAAGTCCTTTAAGTTAATTTATCACATAAATTAACCCCATAAGTATCTTATACTTATCTTAATAACAATTTAACCCAAAGACCATGTTCTTATTGTGTGTGACCCATTAGGTTCCATTCACGTTGGCAATAAGTACAAATTATAACTCATTAATTAATTAATTAAGAGCTAGATAAATTAACACTTTAATTTATCATTAATTCACTAATTAATTAATTTGCACTTATAGATCATGAGTGGCGTCTAGCAATGCATCATGACCACCCAAGTGAATAGGAAAGTCATATGGTAGACTACACCTATCAATGACAATGTTACCGCGTAATTAATATCCTTTCACCACACTATATCCCAATTAGTATAAGAGTGTAGTGCGCACTCTTTAAATGACTAATTAACAATTTCTTGTTCCCGAAATATAACTTTCCATAAAAGTATAACCTTGAAACTCTTTCAAGTCATACTTTCACTTTTGCGCAAAAGATTCTTTAAGTCATATTTCAACAAGTGGCCAATCCGGGATATACTCTCCTATAATAAGGAGTGGTGAATTCTATATCGATTACTCACTATCCTTCCATGCTTCATACTATACCCAATCTCTACCGTATGGGCTACTCTTTTACGAGCACCGAGCAATAGAGTCAAAGCATAGCAATCCACACTCAAGATACCATGGTAATCTCAAGTCTAAGGATCACTTACACCATTGCCATTAAGAGTATAATTCATTAGCACTATGAATAGTAACTCTTGGCGGATCAATCCAATGAACTTGTTCTCTAACAAGCATCCACATACCAGCTTAGGTGTCACACGCCATAGTTGACGAGATCAACTACTACTTACCATAAGTAGAGGCAAAGTATGTGCTAGTCTTCCCATATTAATGATGTCCAATCTCATTAATACTACGACTAGGGATATTTAAGAATATAACTTAATGTGTAATAAGAGTCTCATCATTGTAACTCTTACAATCTCTTATACACAGTTAATATTCTATGGACTTTATCAAATAAACAAGTAATATTAATAACAAGTATTAAATGACAAAGAAAATGCCACATATATAAGTATAACACGAAATAAGCGTAATAAAAATCTCAAAAACTCAACTTGGTTTTAGAGCATACACTAACAAACTCCCACTTGCACTAAAACCAATCACCTTTAAGTTTTAGGCCATAAGCACGACTATCATGCCAACTCTGGGATAAGGCCATGGTGAAAGGATTAGTGACATTAACATTGTGGGAACTTCCTCTATCTTTTCATCATTTGTACCAAACTATTTCTACAAATAGATGGCGGCACGAACCTACACTTTAGGATCATGGATGAGACTTTAGTTCCTTAATTAAGCGATGGCACAATTGTTTTCATAAAACAATAGAAAGAACTATTCTTTGTCCAACAAAGAATCCCTTGATCCATAGTAACTTCTAAAGCTACCATGTACTCGCCTTTGTTATAGAATATGTTGTAGTGTCTATCATAAAACGCTTTTATCCACTACAATTCAACGTGAACACCAATTCATCTCATGATTTACTTATCATCCCTATTGGATTAAAAGCTTGTATCTTAAAATCCCATACTTCTTAAGTGTAATCTCCATAGTCAAGAATAGTCTTTTAGTGCTTCTAGAGTACTTAAGAATATTCTTTGATAACCATCTAGTGACACTCACCAGAATTGCTCGTAACACTTAAAGCCAGGAGACATCGGGTCTCGTACATAGTATAGCATACAAAATAGAATCCATTGCAAAAGCATACGGGATCTATTAATGCTATCAATCTCAACAAGTATCAAAGACACATGTCTCTCAAAAGAGTAATATCCTATCACATAGGTAAAACCCCTTCTTCGATTGCACTATGATAAACCCTTTAGCATCTTTTGCCTATGTACTTGGATCTAGTGAGACCAAGCAACCTCTTGGATCTATCTATATAGATCTTAATTCCCAGATTAGAGATCGCCTCTCCTTTATTAAGAAATTCTTGGACAACCATATCTTTACCTTTAAAGTATGTTGTTTCCATCAACGATATGTCATCCACATATAGTATCAAGAAAATGACAATGCTCCCACTCAACTTTACATTTACACAAAGCGTGTCTTTGTTTTCAAGAAAATCCAAACTCTTTGATTATCTTATCAAAACAAATGCTTCAACACCTTGACACTTGCAAGAATCCACAAATGGACCCTTGAAGCTTGCGTACCTTAATGACTATCAATGGAAGTGAAGGACCAAGGGATATGTCATATACATACCTTTTAATTCCCGTTAAGGGATGAAGTCTTCATGTCCATTTGTCATAGCCAAAAAGCAGCTATTGCAAGTAAAATCTTAAATGGATTTAAGCATGGCTATTGATGAAAAGGTTTCTTTCAAAGTCAAGCCTTCGAATTGAATCCTTTTCCATTAACCTTGCTTTATAGGTAAGTATGTTACCATCCATGTCAGTCTTTCTCATAAAGACCTACTTACACTCTATGGGTTTTATCCCTTTAGGTGACTCGAGCAAGGTCTACACCTTGTTCTTGTACATGGAATCCATTTTTGAATTTTATGGCATCTTGCCATGTCAAGGAGTCTACATTAGACAAAGCCTCTTCGTGACTAGTAGGTTTGTCATCATATATGACTAGTACAATATTGCTCTTGCTAATGAGAAGTCTATATCTCTCATGTGTGAGAAATCTGTATTTCTCAAGAGTATAACGCACTCTACCAGTCTTTTGAAGATTTTGTGCACTTTGAGCTTCCGTTGCGCCTCATCAACATGTGGCATAAGCTCTAGTTCCAACTATTGATCTTTGTCAATTTGCGGTTCTCGAATCCTTTCAAGTTCTATCTTGCTCCCACTGTCTCTTTTAAGAATAAACTATTTTTCTAGAAAAAGACATTTCTTGAGACAAACATTTTTTCTCAAGGGAATTATAGAAGTGGTGTCCAATGTTTTCACAAGGATACCCCACAAATAGATACTTGTTGGAACATGGTTGAGTGTATGGGAGTGGCGTCTAAGGCAAGAACCCCTTAAATGAGGTTAGGAATTGTAGTATGACTTATCATGGTTTGCGCCATATCTCATAGGGTACAACTTCTCCTCTTTCACACATCATCAATAATGGTGTTTCAAATGGAGACATTGAGAAAGAATCACATTTTTCTTTAATTATTTTGAAAACCTTTGACATTGAGTATTAGCCACATAGATCAAATCTTTAGTGTTTTAATACTCTTGTCAACTTTGTTTTTCTTACTTCAATGCTAATGACTTTGAACACTTCAAAGGCCATGGATGCGTGTATCATATGATACACATAATCATATCCCATATGATCATCCATGAAAGTGATGAAGTATGATAAACAACCTCTAGCATAGATCGACATTGGGCCAAAAACATCTATATGTTGAAGGTCTATGAAGATCACTAGCATATTCACCTTTTTTTTATAATAAAAGGTGTCATGGTCATCTCTCTAAGTAAATGAGAATCGCATGTCTCAAATGATTCACAATTGAAAGAGTCCAAGTACACAACTATTATGTAATTTAGAAGTGCGTTTCTCATTCACATGACCAAGTCTATAATGCCAGAAGAATAGTTGTTTCAAAATATAGAGTTTTTGTCTATGTTTGAGAATGGACTTATCAAGGTCTAGGATTTATAAAACGTTGTTTTAGTGATCTAATAGCACAAAGAACACCTACTACGTAAAAGAACAGTATATATTCTCTTTTGTAATGGTAAATCTTTTCACATTTAATGTGAATTGATTTCGTGCTCTTTTGTAAGTATCACAACATAATAACAATGTTTTAAATTCTAGAACAAGCCCAGTTGGTAAAAAGTGTATAAGTCTCTACAGCTAGTGTAGCAACTCTTGCTCCATTCATCACACGTAGTTTGACTTTCTCTTTCCTTATTGTCTACTATGCTTATGACCTTGCATATTTTGCAAATATGGGATCTAAATCCAGTATCTTATACCCAATGGTCTTAATTAGTAGATGAATTTATCTCAAAAATAAACATACTTAGAAGTAGAAGCTTCACTAAGCCTCTTTAACTTCTTAGTATTGAAACGAGCCTTACAATTCCCTTTCCAATAGAATTGGAAACATGTGCCCTTAGACTTGTCCATTTTGATCACACCTTTAAGCTTTGTCATAGCTACATGGGTCTTCTCAAGACCACGCTAGGTTTTACCCTTGACAAACAATAAAGTGCCCCTTTTCTTCCTTGATAGACTACTCTTTAGATATCTCATATCTAATGGTCCTAGATTGTGTATCAACAACTCTTTGAGATGCACAATCACAGACAAAAAGATCTATCAATTTGTGCTACTTTTATAGCTTAGGAATTATAGATGACATTACGATACAAGTAGCAATATCATTATCATCTTTTATGCATCTTGTATGCACATTGTTTCCTAACTATAATTATCACTATAGGACAAGTGGAAGTGGGTATCAAGGACATAGCCAATTGTGCTTAAGAACTATTCTCAAGTTTTACACTAGTCCAAGAAAATCGCATATAATAGGAGATATAGGGTGATAAGTGTGTTCA
The DNA here is from genome assembly GCA_024721245.1 of Mitragyna speciosa. Classification (NCBI taxonomy): domain Eukaryota; kingdom Viridiplantae; phylum Streptophyta; class Magnoliopsida; order Gentianales; family Rubiaceae; genus Mitragyna; species Mitragyna speciosa. The sequence goes on along the minus strand of CM045553.1, from coordinate 26,172,009 downwards.
TGTGTACATTCATTCTACAACAAATGAAAAGATAGTATAAGTATTTGTTTCGTGTTATAATTGCAAATCAAAAATGTGGGCTTCGAATTTATTTGGTTTGCTCCCACTATTTTACTTCAAATCAATAACCCTCAATCTATTGATTCGGGAATCCGTTGGAGATTCCTAGTGGGCTAGGATCCCATCTAATTAACTTTGGGTTTGACAGAGGCCAATGCCCCAAAGGTAACTTCGATTAGGTAGATAATCTTTTATCAATCACAACTCTTGTGACTCCTAGATAGTTGGGTATCAACTCTTGATATGCACATCTTATGTGTTTTCCAACATTGCCTCAAAAATATCATAACATTGACGGAGGCCAAACTCGTTATGTATTTTTGTTAAGTCATACCCATTATTCAGAGATCACATCTCATAGCAAGAACATATTCCGAGTAAGGTGACCTTGACGGAGGACCAACGTGTCAACACTTAATAGGAACTCTTCGTTTTTGCTATAATAATGGAAGGCAACTTATATATATATTGACTTAATATCGCCTCAAAAACACCATAGCCTTGATGGAGACCAACAAGTTAAGCATTTTTGTTAAGTCAGACCCATTATTTGGAGATCATATCTCATAGTAAAAAACATGCTCTAGGTAAGATGACCTTGACGGTGGGCCAACAAGTCAACACTTAACAAAAACAATGATTTTTACTATAATAATGGAAGGCTAGTGACTTAATATTTTATTTGAGGGATTTTATTTTAATTATACAATATACAGTCATCATCATAGCATGTAATTAAAATATATCGACATATAAAATAAAAACATGCATAATTAAACCGTGGATGATTATGGACTTTACTAAGATATTTTCCTCGAGCCTTAAGGAAAATATATGGTCAAATTCCTAAGGGATGTGATCAACTCCTTGATGCATTCCTTGGGAGGTCTTCAACTCTTGATAAGCCTCCATGGTTGCTCCTTGATTCCATCTCCATCTTCTTTGTACATTACACATGTAATTCTATTCTAAACAATTTAGAAAATTAAAAACCAAACTCTAACCTACACAATGTACATTACATGTATTGACTAAGAAACCTCGAGTTACATTCGAGGGGAGTTAGGTGAGAAGAGAATTACATGAGAATAATAGAGAAGGCAGGACACGCAGGCCCTATTTTAAAAACCAATACAAGCCAACCATCAAAATTGATAAAAATTCAACCATTCAATCACATTGGTCATAGTCCATAATCATCCACCATGCCATCATAATATTTAACAATTAAATAAATTACTCTATTTAATTCTAGTCATAAGTCACATGGTCTAATTTAATTAGATTAATATTCTTGAATTTATTTGTCTCAAAAATAAAGTTATAGAAGGTGTAGGTTTCCAAAATTTAACTTTCCAAATATTAACAATTAAAATTGGAAAGTGTTTTTGTAGAGAAAATTCCAAAAATTCGCGTTTTCCAAAAAATAGGAAAAATCTCTCTAGAACTCTGCCAGCAAACCGTGGGACAAACCGTGCGCGGGTTCATCCGCGGTTTACAAACCGTGGGACAAACCGTGCGCGGTTTCATCCGCGGTTTGTTGACAGAACATACGAGTTTTTAACCAGTGGGTAAAAACGCGCGCGAGTTTTCGCGCGGTTTGTGTCCAGAAAATACGATCTTTGAAATTCTTTGGTCTTTTTCAAAACTCTTTTGAATCAAAACATGTTAAAACCCTTTTAGCACGTAAAAATTATTTAGAAACCTTGAATACAACCATAAGAACTCATCTTAATTATTTAAAACACTTTTAAACAATTAAGAACTTATCTTAAAAATCAAACTCTTGATTTTTCTAAAACAATTTTGAGACAAATTTCATCAAGAACAAACCATCCATATTTATGACAATTAAATAAAGACAAATCATATAGATATAATCAAAGGTAGGCTCTGATACCACTGTAAGGTAATAAGGGGAGTAACGCAGCGGAAAATTTAAAATTTATTACCTTAGCCATGGATCTCTTTGATATAATCTATACGATTAAAGGGTGTTTAGCACAAATACCTCAAGCATAGAAGGTTTCTATGCTTCAAAGGGCAAGATCCTATTCGATGAAGGTGTTGATCTACCATGAAAAGCCCTCCAAGTGTAGAGCCTCCAACGGTATCCACACGAACATGATCTTTAGGAACCTTTGGGCTTGCTTGCCTTGCCTTTCGAGTGCTAGCTCCCTTGAATGATTCATGAAGAACACAAGAAGAAGAAAGAAGTTGAAACCCTAACAATTAGGAGAAGGAGGTGTGGCGTTTTTCTTGGAGAGAAAAACCGCCACCAAGCTCTCAATTTTTCTCTCTCTAATTTTGTGTTATGTTTCATCAATCATCCAAGAGTCAAGGCATGGACTTATTTATAGATGTAGTATCCTAGTCTTTAAGGAAACAAGAGCAATTGGAAACCAAGAAGGTTTAGGAAGCTTACCTTAAGCTAATCCTATTCCTTTAGGAAACCAATTCCAAAAGGAAACCAAATAGCTTCTTAATTCCTTTTAGGAAACTAATTTCCATCAAGACTTAGAATATTTATAATTAAGTCCTTTAAGTTAATTTATCACATAAATTAACCCCATAAGTATCTTATACTTATCTTAATAACAATTTAACCCAAAGACCATGTTCTTATTGTGTGTGACCCATTAGGTTCCATTCACGTTGGCAATAAGTACAAATTATAACTCATTAATTAATTAATTAAGAGCTAGATAAATTAACACTTTAATTTATCATTAATTCACTAATTAATTAATTTGCACTTATAGATCATGAGTGGCAGTCTAGCAATGCATCATGACCACCCAAGTGAATAGGAAAGTCATATGGTAGACTACACCTATCAATGACAATGTTACCGCGTAATTAATATCCTTTCACCACACTATATCCCAATTAGTATAAGAGTGTAGTGCGCACTCTTTAAATGACTAATTAACAATTTCTTGTTCCCGAAATATAACTTTCCATAAAAGTATAACCTTGAAACTCTTTCAAGTCATACTTTCACTTTTGCGCAAAAGATTCTTTAAGTCATATTTCAACAAGTGGCCAATCCGGATATACTCTCCTATAATAAGGAGTGGTGAATTCTATATCGATTACTCACTATCCTTCCATGCTTCATACTATACCCAATCTCTACCGTATGGGCTACTCTTTTACGAGCACCGAGCAATAGAGTCAAAGCATAGCAATCCACACTCAAGATACCATGGTAATCTCAAGTCTAAGGATCACTTACACCATTGCCATTAAGAGTATAATTCATTAGCACTATGAATAGTAACTCTTGGCGGATCAATCCAATGAACTTGTTCTCTAACAAGCATCCACATACCAGCTTAGGTGTCACACGCCATAGTTGACGAGATCAACTACTACTTACCATAAGTAGAGGCAAAGTATGTGCTAGTCTTCCCATATTAATGATGTCCAATCTCATTAATACTACGACTAGGGATATTTAAGAATATAACTTAATGTGTAATAAGAGTCTCATCATTGTAACTCTTACAATCTCTTATACACAGTTAATATTCTATGGACTTTATCAAATAAACAAGTAATATTAATAACAAGTATTAAATGACAAAGAAAATGCCACATATATAAGTATAACACGAAATAAGCGTAATAAAAATCTCAAAAACCAACTTGGTTTTAGAGCATACACTAACACTTTTTCTGTCTTTGAATTGAGAATCTTTCTTTTATCAAATGAAGTGATACCCAATCTCTAGGTTGAATAATCATTTGTTGGCATTCTTTATTTGCTTGCCTTGTGTATTGCTCTGTCCTCCTTTCAATGTTTGACTTTACCCGTTCATGCAAATTCTTCACAAATTTTGCTTTTTCCTTTCCATCTAAATTCACACACTCAAAAACAGGTAAAAGTGACAAATCTAATGGAGTAAGAGGGTTAAAGCTATATACAATTTCAAATGGAGAACGCTTAGTAGCATAATGAATTTTCCTATTATATGCAAACTCTAATATGGTAAGCATTCTTGCCATGTTTTGAGATTTCTTTTAATGATGGCTCTCAACAATGTAGACAATGTTCTATTTACTACTTCCATTTGGCTATCAGTTTGTAGGTGGCTTGAAGTTAAAAATAACAATTTAGTCCCCAATTTTGCCCATAAGGGCTTCCAAAAATAGCTCAAAAATTTGATATCTCTATTGGATATAATAGTTTTAGGTATGGCATGCAACCTAAAAATTTTCGTAAAGAACAAATTCGCTACATGAGATGCATCATTAGTTTTGTGAGATGGAATAAAATGTGTCATCTTAGAAAATATATGCACAACCACATAAATAGAATCATGTCCTCTTTTTGACCTAGGTAAGCCAAGCACAAAATCCATTGAAATGTTTGCCCATGGTTCACTTGGTATAGGAAGTGAAGTATACAAACCATGGGGTTGTAGCTCGGACTTAACTTTGTAGCATGTAGCACATCTTTCTACCACTTTTTTTACATCCTTCTTCATGTGAGGCCAATAAAAATGCTCCTACAAAATGGAGAGAGTTTTAGCCACTCCAAAATTACACATTAATCCACCACTATATGATTACCTAACAAGTAATTCTCTAACAGATTCACAAGGAACACACAATTTATTAACAAATATCAAATATCCATTGGAAATGTAATACTTACCATGAGGTGAAGTTTTACATTTCTCAAAGATTTCACCAAAATCTTTATATTAACATACATTTCCTTCAATAATTCAAAACCTAGTAATTTTGAATCAAGTATAATGAATAAGGTATACTTGCGAGAATGTGCATCTACCACTACATTGGTCTTATCATATTTATACTTTATGACATACGAAAATGTGTCAATGAAACTAATCCACCTGACGTGTCTCTTATTCAACTTAAGATATAACTTTAAGTTTTAAGAGACTTGTGATCCGTGTGATGACAAACTCTTTGGCCTTTGATAATGCTGCCAAACTTGCAATGCCCAAACTAATGCGTATAACTCCTTGTCATATGTCAGTAGTTCAAAGTAGCTCCATTCAACTTTTCACTGAAGTACGTGACTAGCCTTCCTTCTTGCATTAAAACTGCTCCTATTCTCACACCTGAGGCATCACATTTAATTTCAAAAGTTTGGTTAAAGTTATGAAGTTATAAGACAGATGCTCATGTGAGTTTGTTTTTCAACAACTGAAATGCCTTCTCTCAGACTTCTCCCCACTAAAACTTTTTATTCTCTTTAATGACAGCTATTAAAGGTACTGCAGTGGCGCTAAAAGTCTTTACAAACTACCTATAAAAACTTGTCAATCTATGGAAACTCCTTACTTCTATCACGGACTTAGGTGTACGCCAATCTAGATTGCCTTAACCTTGGACTCATCAACCTGTATGCCATTTTTATTAACTACAAAACCTAGGAAAAACAAGTTGATTAGCGCAAAAATTACACTTCTTAAGGTTAATATAGAGCCTTTTCTTACGAAGCACTTCAAGAACACATTTTAAATGAAATAAGTGATTATCAAAACACTTGCTATATATCAAGATATCATCAAAGTACACAACACAAATTTCTCAATGAATGGAAGTAAAACATGATTCATCAATCTCATAAAAGTGCTTGGTGCATTAGTCAAACCAAATGACATAATTAACCACTCATATAAGCTTTTTTTTTTTTAAATATAGTTTTTCATTCATCTCCTTCTCTAATTCTAATTGATGATAGCCACTTTTCAAATCAATTTTAGAAAAATATTCTAATCCATGAAGCTCATCAAGCATATCATCAAGTCTAGGGATTGGATGCCTATATTTAACCGTAATGGCATTAATAGCTCAACAATCAATGTATATTCTCCATGTTTCATCCTTTTTAGGCACCAAGATTACCGGTACTACACAAAGGCTCAAACTTTCACGAACCCAATCTTTGTTCATCAATTCCTCCACTTGCCTTTGCAATTTTGTGGTCTTTTCTGAATTACTCTTATAAGCTAGTTTGTTTGGAAGAGGTGCCCCTGGTATCAAATTTATCTAATGTTCAATTCCCTTTTTTGTTAGTAAACCACTTGGTACTTGCTCAGGAAAGACATCTTTGTAATCCCGTAAAAGAGTAGAAACAGAATTAGGCAAAGAAGAATCAAGTTCATTAATGGAAAATAATACTTCTCCGCACAAAAGCACAAACATTGGTTGGTTAGTATTAAAAGATTTCCTCACATCTTTAGCTTTTGCAAAAAAGTTTTTTTTTCTCTCTTATTTTACCTCTAGGGTTGAATTAACCAATGCCTTTTGCCACTCATTTTTCTCAACCCTTTTTCCTCTATTTTTCTTTTCTTCTTCTCTCATTTTCTTTATCACTTTCTTTTTGCAATTTCACTTGATCCTCATGTACTTGTTGAGGTGGAAGAAGTACAAGTGTGACTTTCCTACCCCTATGTACAAAAGAATATTTGTAAGTTCGACCGTTGTGAGTGGTATTCTTATCAAATTTTCACGGTCTTTTAAGCAATAAATGACAAGCTTGCATAGGTACTATATCGCATAGCACCTCGTCTTCATACCTACCAACCCTAAATGGTACCATGACTTGTTTTGAAATTCTCACTTCACCACTATTCTTGAGCCATTGTATGATACATGTCTGGTGACGCCCATCTCAATCATAGATGTTTCACCAATGATGTCCATTATCGAACATGATTGAGAAGGTTTCAAGGGCTCAAATCAACACAAGAAGGTGTGAAAAATCTTCGAACAAGTAATCTCATGTTGGTGTTCGAGATTCCGTTCCAAGATTAGAGGAAGATTACTCATGGTTACATGCACATCAAAGGACCATTTGGAGCCTCAAATGATAATGGAGAAGAGTGTGGTAGCAAAGCAAAAGGAGTGTGGAGCACAAAATGAAGGATCAATGATTCTGGTCACATTCGCGCCCCGGATGACACCACGAATGGGAAAGAAGGTTATTGGGTTTCATCCGCGCCTCTATCAGCGCTGCAGATGATGCCACGAATGGAAACCAAAAGTGCTACCATTTGAATCACGAGTTTGTCACTTAACCGCAGACCCATCCGCACTACAAGTCACATCACGACTCACACTAGAATAGTTAATTTGCGAGTTTTCTTTTGTTTTTGTTTACAAGTTGTAACCTTTAATGCTAGGTAGTAAGTGTAATAGGCTACAACCATTGTTAGTACTATTTGTAATCCTATATAAGGTTTATTTTGTGAACAAACGATATTATTAGATGATAAATAAAATTTGTGAGTTCATTCAAACTTTGAGAGCTTTCTTCATTCTTTATAATTAAGAACAGCCCACGGTCTTATTGGAGATATTCCAAGACAACAAATCCCACTTAGATTTATTTCTTCTTGATTTGATTAAGGTCCTTTAGGTTTGTCTTTAGACCCCTATAGGATTGTCTTCATTGAAGAGGGCGTAGTTTGAAGCAAACAATCCTACGCTTAGGTCATCTTGATTCAAGAATCAAGTTCAGTCTAGGGTTTAATGGATTGCACACCTAGGTTCTCAAGCAATCGCATATGCTTATGCATCACTATAGCTTGTAGGGTCTTGGATGATCTCTAGTAGTCAATGCCAATCTCTCCACCATGAGTGCACTTGCTACATTTGCACAACTTCTGACATCAATTATCAAAGTACACACTTAGTATTTAATGTGACAACATGCATAGAAGATATTCTTCCTTTGTGCTTCTTCCTCCTTGATTTGTGCATTCAATGCTCCACAAACCACCAACCAAATTGATCATTCATACCATATTCCTCTCCAGACGATTGTTTATTTTCCTCCATCAATGGTGGCATGTTTGCATACTCCTCTTCATTATCAGTCACTATCTTGCCATTTGAAAACATCAATATGGTTCTTTGGTTTGGACATTGGTTGGTATAATGACCTCTACATTGGCATTCGAAGCATTTGACATCCCTATTCCTTCCTTTGGATGCTTCATTGGATTGCTTCATTGTTGCCTTGCCTTCTCCCTTCGGTTGCTTCTTTTGCTTGTAGGATGTTGAAGTTGAAGCTCATTTATCATCGTTCCTTGGCATAAATTGCTATAATGATGATGGTGTATAATTTGAAGAAGGCTTGAAGTAACTCCTACTCTTAAGCCTCCGCTCCACTTTGGTTGCTTTGTTCTCCATATCGTCAAGATTGTCATAATGCTGGAGTTCCACCACCTCTGCTATTTCTTGCCTCAATCTGCCTAAGAATCTTGCCATAGTTGCTTCGGCATTTTCCTCAATATCCGCAAAGCATGGTTATCTCCATCTCTTTAGAATAGTCTTCCACACTCCTATTTCTTTGAGTGAGAGTCTAAAGCTTTTGATCCAAGTCCCTATAGTAGTGACTTGGAACAAATCTACTCCTCATTGTTGCCTTCATTTCTCCCCAATTATTGATTAGTGGTGCTTTACATTTCCTCTTTTGAGTGCTCACCTAATCCCACCATACAGTGATATAATCAGTAAACTCAATTGCTGCTAGTTTTACCTTTTGTTCCTCCATGTAGGTATGGCAATCGAAGATCATTTCAATCTTTCTCTCCCGCTCCAAGTACTCCTTTGGATCCGACTTGCCTTGAAAAGCTAAAATTTTTAATTTCACCCCTTTGATGATGTCTCCGCTTTGGCCATTGTCTCCGTCTTGGCCTCCTAAGCAACAATTCCAGTTCTTCCTTGTTGGAGTCTTCAGATTCATCTATTAGAGCCTTATCACCCCGATTGGTTGATCTAGTTTGCGTATTCTCTATTCGATCCAGTCTTACTCCAATTGATTGAACATTTGCTCCAAGTGATTGTAAATCTACTATAAATGAGTTAAAATTAGCAACCAAAGATTAAATCGTCTTTTGAAAATCGGTTGGCCTAGATTCTCCTTTTTTTTTTCATAAAAACAGGGTTTACTAGAGAAACATTAAAACTAATAATTTAAGATTGATGCACACTATTCTAATGAACTGAACCTTTCAAGCATAAAGCAGCAACACATGAAATAACATGAGATGATTGATTAAAGTTCCTGCACAAAAGTTAGTAACAAGAAGAAAAACAAACCTCACTCAACCTCACATGTATACACTCACACTCGTATATCACTCAAAAATTACTCTATTAAGCTCACTATCTCAATTGGCTTTCAAAGCAGATAACCTTTCACAATGTACCTCATAAAAAGGCTTATCAATGTGAAACCACAAAAAGATTGTCTCACCAAAGAATGACACGTTTATATACAACACAAAGAATTAAATTGGAAATTCAATGAGACACAGGAATAGCTTTAGAATCAAATGAGTTTGTAAATTGGAAAGAATGGATTTCTTAAATATAAATCTTGAATTTGATCACCTTGAATAAAGATTCAATAAGAATTCTCTTTTTCTTTGAATTTGGAATTCTTGACAAATCTCTATTTCTTAATTTCAAGAATCAAACCACTTCTTTCTTTTCTTTTTTTTCCAAACTCAATCAACAATTTTTTTTTAAATTTTGGGTGAATTTTTTTAACAACAGTAACTAAATCAAATCTACCACCAACAATAATCAATGGAAGATTAGGTCAACTTTGGGCCTAGTTTTGATTTCTTCCAATAACAACACTATCAAATAAGAAATCAAGGCAACAACCAAGGTTTCAAAGTGACAAAAGTAAGGAATCTTGTTACAATGGATTCAAGCAGTATATCTTAGACAAACTTGAAGCCAAAACAACAAGGAATCACTCAAGACTAAGATTTGGACGAAGAAGAAGAAAGAACAACACAAGAAAATAAGAGTTGGCATAAAGAGATAACAAGAACAAGAAGAAGAACAATGGATGACTAAAAAACAACACTAGATTTACAAGTCTGAGCTTGTATATTTGTAGATCTACAACAATAACACAAGATTAATACAAGAAAGAATGAATAACAAGCACAATAACACAAGGCACAACAATAACACAAACAACAAATCTTAACCTAGTTTACCTCAACCTTTTGCTCTAATACCAAATGATACGAATCCAAGATCAAGATTGAGATTATCTTAAGACTCAAGGGATGGAAGAATCCTGACCTCTCTAACCCTCACAAACTTGAACAATTTTGATACTATCTCAACTCAACCTTGCACGAATTTGCGACCAGAATTATCAGTAAAAGGCACCACAACCAAGTGCGGTTCTTGATTGATAAGCTAAGATTTAAATTCCTTAGAATTGATCCTAAGAACTCAAAGAAAAATTCTTGAAAGCCAAAAGAGAAACACTCTCAAATTCTTATGAAAAATCTTCAATTAATTATGTGAATTGGTATCTGCTTGGCTCAACTAT